>JAPPVO010000013.1:56359914-56708163 GCA_030407325.1 Camellia japonica | reverse complement strand
CGGGAAGGGGGTGGCCATTGTTTTCGGGAATTCGTCAATCCATCCACCGCCAGAAGTGTCTACACCAGTCTTGGAAATCGAGCACGGCACGGAAGATGTGTTCTTATCAGGGTTTACTCTGGCTGAGGCTCGGGTTGTGCAGAATGTCATGGCTGTTAATGAGGGAGTGTACGTCAGTGCTCAATCTGTATACCTCATGAACAAGCTATAACACATCCCCGGGATGGGATTAGGAAGGAGCGGCCGGAACAGCGTCGCAGCATTGGCCGAAGTGTCACATAACCCTCATACCTTTGGATTGGGTTATCAGCCCACCAAAGAAGATTGGGTAAGGAAGGGGAAAGAAATGGCTGTAAGAGCCAGAGCAAAGAAGGCGGGGAAGCCTTTTGACTTAATGCACAGGCCCATTCAGGGTACCCTGAACGGACGCTTCGTCCGAGAGGGGGAAGACTTTCCGTTTTGTGGCTTCCCCGAACCGTGGCTGAACGCGGAGAGGAAGCGCGTGCCAGGCTTTGAGATTTTCTTCGACCTACAATTACTTGGGGATGACGTTGCCAAAGAGCAGACAGACCCATCAGCTGAGGTTGAGCAGTGTAAGGCAGTGGACGCCGAGGGCGCTGAAATTGAAATGGGGGTAGCACTGGCAAGTCTACTTTCAGATCCTCCGATCGACCATAAGTGCTTGGGGGATACTTCTCGGTTTCCATGATTGGGGATGAAACGGCTGTGGGCCTATCAGCAACTATTTTGGATGCATCTATCGCACCCTCTCTCACTTGGCAATACGAAGAGGGATTTTTGTCCAGCAGCACCGGGTCAGGTAGTGAGCCGGAATCTGATTCCACCGAGTCTTGTGAGTCGGAATCAGGTTCCAGCTTGACTGAGTCTGAGTCTGGTAATCTTGGGGATGATAACCCGGATGCCACAGTTTTGTCCAGGTCGTCTTTTTCTTTCTCATTTGAGTCTGTTGTAACCGAGAGCTCGGACGATTTGGATGTGCTTAATGAGAATCAAGTAACTGTGGTTTCTGAGTACTTTTCTGTGCCCTTGATTTATTGCATAAACTCAGACTTTCAAAATTTTGATGAAAACGACGAGGACGAAATTCCTCCGGTTTTGCAACGTTTAATTGAACAAGAGCATGAGAGGTTTGTCAAACCCTTAATGGATGAAATCATTACTGTGAATGTTGGTACTGAGGAGGACCCACGGCTGGTCCAGATCGGGTCCACGTTGTCTTCGGAGGAACGCAAGCGCTTAGTCGCTTTATTAAAAGATTTCAAAGATGTTTTCGCATGGTCCTACGAAGACATGCCTGGGATCGATCCTGAGATTGTACAGTACCGGATCCCCCTTGACCCCGAGGCCCGACCTGTCAAACAGAAACTCAGGAGGATCCGCCCGGACTGGGCTCTCAAGATTAAGGAAGAGGTCACCAAGCAAATCGACGCAGGCTTCCTGCTGGTATCCGAATACCCAACTTGGTTGGCCAACATTGTTCCAGTGCCGAAGAAGGATGGCAGGATCCGAGTATGCGTGGATTTCAGGGATTTGAACAGAGCTAGTCCGAAGGACGACTTTCCCTTGCCGCATATTGATGAGTTAGTGGATTTCACAGCGGGGCATGCTTTGCTTTCGTTCATGGATGGCTTCTCAGGGTACAATCAGATAGTAATGGCACCTGAAGACCGAGAAAAGACTGCATTCACCACCCCGTGGGGGACATACTGCTACAGAGTAATGCCGTTTGGGTTGAAGAATGCTGGAGCTACTTATCAACGAGCCGCGACCACAATATTGCATGACATGATCCACAAAGAGGTTGAGGTGTATGTGGACGACATGATTGTCAAGTCCAAAGAAAGAGAAGGCCACTACACCGCCTTGCAAAAGTTCTTCCAAAGGATCAGAGAATTCCGGTTGCGGCTAAATCCTTAGAAATGTACGTTCGGTGTTACAGCGGGAAAAATGCTGGGGTTTCTGATTACGCAGAGAGGTATCGAAGTCGACCCTTCCAAAATCAAGGCCATCTTAGAAATGCCCCCACCAAGGACTCAAAAGGAGGTACGAGGCTTTCTGGGTAAAGTGCAATTCATAAGACGGTTTATCTCAAAATTAACCTTGACTTGTGAACCACTTTTTGGTCTCCTGAAGAAAGGCAAGAAATTCCAATGGTGTAGACACCCCATTTTTGACCGCCCTTAAGACTTGGGCACTACTGATGGTTTACTTGGTGGTGAAAGGTGTGCAGGGCAAACATTCAGCTTCTTCGGCAAGGAGAGAGTCAAATCCAAACTTCACACCATTTTTTGGACCAAAACTATTTTGAAAGGTTTTTAGACCTTAAAACCCTCTCTTTCAAAACATTTTTGAAAATAGGTTCCTACGATGTCCCGACGCTCGCATTTTGTCAAATGTCGCGCCTTTCGATAAACCGAGCAAGGACAAAGTGGAAATGAATGAAGGAGAGGTGAAATCTTTGAAAAATCTTTCAAAACACCTTGTTTGGGGGTTTGGAGTTGAATAAAAGAGGAGAAGAGAGAAGAAACCCAATCGGGGAAGGAGTTTGGCATGAATCGTTAAGAGAGAGCCGAGCAGCCCTCGCTAAATCAGGCCTATCCATTTGAATACTTGGATTTCAGCTATGAGCCTACCACCGTTGGAAAGCTTACTTTCTGGGCTTCATTTTTCACTTAAGAATCTCCTCGAGCCGAGTCCGGATGGGAGAGATATGGTTGTTGGAAGTTGGGCATCAATCCGGTTGGACCGAAACTGAGCAGTCTTCACTAAAAGAGGGATATCTCTTAGCACACATGGAATTTTGAGGTGAGGCTGCCAAATTTGGAAAGAAGACTTCCGGGGCTACAGTTTAGGCTCAAGAATGACCTGAAAAGGCATCCAGATGAAGGATTTAGGCTTTCTTCAAAACAGGGACTAGGACTGATTTTTGATTCTGGCCTCTATGGAAGTGTGCCGGCCATTAATGGCCAATGCCGGCCCCATGCAGGCCACAAAGGACCCCTGCCAGCCATCAATGAGCCACTGCCTGCCATCACTGACGGCTAGCAGCACCCCTCTCAGAGCAGGTTTCACGGAAGATCTTTTGTACCAGCTGGATTCCTCATATTTGCCCTCCATACACGTGTATGGAGGGATGAAGCTCTTGCCAAGCTTGTTCAAGAAGCTTTGCTTTGATTTTCTTCTATATAAGGAAGAGGCTTCTTCCTTATACCAGGTTGAGCCATTTTGAAGAGAAAAATCTATCTCTCTCTCTATATTGTTTTGTGTTTTGTGCTTTGGAGATCGATTTCTTTGCATTTTTGCACTATACCTCATAGCACAAGACTTCCATCACTCATTCAAACACCTTGAGGCTGTCTCTCAGAGGTTAAGAGCTCCCAAACTTGGTCCAAAGGCTGTCAAAGATTAGTTCTACAAGGGTAAGTCTCCTTTCCCTCTCTTTTGGCTCTTTCTTTGCATGCAATTTTAGACTTTTTTGCTTACATTTTTGGGCTCTGACCCAAACTAGAAAAGATCATATTTTGAGCCCCTTTTCATGTTTAATCAAGGGTCTTTCTCTGTTTGAGGCTTCCTTTTATCACTTGCCTCTTTAACTTTCTTTTAGGCTTATTCTTACATAGTATTTTAGGCTTATTTGTGAGCTGTTTTGGGTTTGGTCATAAACTGTAAAGTAGCTTTTTTTGAGCCCCTCTTCAACTTTGTTGAAGGGCTCTCCTCTGTTTGAGGATAGCAGCCACCACTTGCCTCTTTACCCCTCTTTTATGCCCTTTTCTTGCATGCTAGTTTAACCTCATTTGTGTTTATTTTCGTAGCTTGATGTAAACTGTAAAGTGCCATGTTTTGAGCCCCTCTTCAACTTTGTTGAAGGGCTCTTCACCATTTGGGGCCAGCTGCTGTCCATTGTCTCTTTTTCCCCTTTTAGGGCCATTTTTGCATGATAGATAAGCCATATTTGTGTTCATCTTTGAGGCATGTTGTAAACTGGAAAGAGGCTTGTTTTGACATCATCTTCATGTTTTATTAAGGTTCCATTTTTTTTGAGGTCATATGCTATCTTGTATGCTTGGTTGCCTCCCATTTTGAGCCTTATATCCTAGCTCTTGTTGCATGCTTTGTTTGGCCTTCTAGCCACTGAAATCCAGTGGATTTTCAGTGGCTTGGCCATTGTTTTGAGCTTCCAAATCAGAGAGGGGTGACCCCCTCTCGCCTTGACTTGTTTGGTAGTCATTTTGGCCTTTCAAAGTGACCCCATCTTGCATGCTTCCTAGTCACATTCTAGGGTCAATTTGTTGAGTTTTGGGACTATCATATTTGATTTTCAGAGTTGTATATTCCATGTCACTTGTCTATCTTGTATGTGCCTAATAACTCCTTGTATGGCCATCTAAAGGAGCTCATCATTTTTGCATACCATGGTTGCATATCAGTGGTTATTTGGGCCTATTTTCATATGTTTTATTCACTGATTTTTCATGGTTTGGTGAAATTCCATGTGCATCATACACTTGCCATGTAAACCATGTTTACTAGTCAAAATTGCATGCTAATTTAAGCCATCTTGTTAGCACTTTTTGGCCTTGCTTTAAACTGGAAAAGTCCATGTTTTGGGACTGCCTTGACTCTGTCTTCATACTTCATGTTCAAATAATGCATGCTTTGTATAGCTGTAAGTCATTCCATGTGCCTAGTTTTGAGTTTCGGGTCTCACCTCATGCATTGGGTGCCATGTTTTCATGATTCGGGGCTGTTTAGCATCATATTTTAGTGCTGAAATTTGCTTGTTTGCATACCATGTTCCATGCCTTACCATGCCCTGGTAGAGTGGCATTCGTGCCTTAGGTTCGGTCCTCGGTTTGCGTGCACGCGTGCACGCATTTCGAGTGTCTCATTTTCATCTAATGGCCACTTATGTGAGTGTGGCTGAGGTCCGCTTGTGTTGGTGTAAGTCCATTATGTATTGTGTATGCCATTTCATTTCATAGCATTGTGTATGCTAGGTTGCATGTTAGGGCATTGTGTATGCCATGTTACCTTGCGCATCGTGTATGCCATTTCATAGCATTGTGCATGTTAGGTTATATCTTAGTTGCATTCATGCATGTCATCTCATTGCATTGTGTTTGGGATAGGAGTTAGCCCGAGCACGGGAAACGAGGGACGTTTCGTACTTTGAGTGACGGAACGTGTCTCAATTCCCAGTCACCGACACTCCGGATTATCCATGATGGAGTCTCGGTCTTGTTGTGCTTATACGTGCATTCATTTCATATTGAGTAGTGCAATTTGACTCTTCGGCCATCATGCATCGAGATGCGTGATTGGTGGCACGAGGATCGAGGCATGCATACATATGTGAAAATACATTGCCATGCCCCATTTTCTGCTCTCTGTTACAGCAAATCAAGAATCAGCAGCCTTCCGAAGTTTGGCACGCATTCCAAGAACAATTGCAAACAGAGGCTAATTGGAGCATCGCAGTGGATTTTCGCACAAAGGCAGCCCGAACATGCATCATCCATCACCCGGAGCAGAGTTGAGGCAGTCCCTGGCTTGCATGCTAATTTACCATTTTCCTTGATTAATTTGTTAATTAAATAGGACTTTGTACTTATTCGGACTGTATTTATTCGGGATTGTATTATTTATTCGGACCCTCCGAGCGAGGGCGCAATCATGTAATAAGCGTGTGTGCGTGTGATGTATGTCTTCCAACCCCACGTCTTTCTTCCATTTTATTTACCCGCTTATGATGGTTAGATTAGGGCATGTTTTAATTAGCATACAGTATGATAGCATGTTTGCATTCATTCATCTGTTTTGCATGCACCAGGCTCGGCGCATCATACTAATTGCACTTGTATTTCAATTCCGAGTTGAATACATGTTAGCTGTTGCATCTCATATGCCACGTTTAGAGTAGCCGAACCTGCTATAGTTGCATTTTTGCATGTTTTGCATTAGGCATTTCTGTATAATTAGGATCATGCATGGATTTCTAATTAGCTTCTGTTTTGGCTTGGAGTACTCGGTAAGTTTTTATGCTTTAGCATCCTTGCATGCGTGTGAGTGACTGCCATGATAGCATGCTTACCATGAGGCTATGTGCTTATATGATATAACTGCCTGAATGCCTGTGGGTGAAGGTTGGGTTATCTGAATTGGAGTAATGCATTGACTGCGAGTTTTAAGCCCACTAGATAGTGGCAAAACCATGTTTTCTAAGCCCACCTGAGGGTGGCAAAATCTGCATTTTAAGCCTACTTGTGAGTAGCAAACCATATTTCAAAAACAAACATGAAATGTTTTGTTCCAATTCGGGCGACCCGGTCTATACTTGTATGCTGTGCGCATCACATAGTAAATCTAGGCTAATAACCGGAATAAGAACACACAATGTTTTCAAAACTAGATATCATGGTTAGTAGAGGGGGTGCTCATAGCTGACCTTCCCCAATCATACCCAAGTTCCCGAGCCGAGGCAACTTTGGTGATGATGGACACGTGGCCTTAGGCAACGAGTCAGGGTTTCCTAAATTTCCCAAAAATAAAATATTTAGGTGGCGACTCTGTATCTGGCAAAGCAGTCCATGTTTGGCACTTCTTTCAAAAATCTGTTTTCTCAAAACGATTTGCCAGATTTGGACTCTTTGGTTCAGATTAAGAACCGTGACATTTGAGTCCTGAACTGTAGTGACCCCAAAATGAACAAAACGGGAGACTCATACCCTCCCGGGGCGTTCGGGGACGTCTACAAATGGGACGGCCGATGCCAAGCTGCTTTTGAACAGATCAAGGAATACTTACAGAACCCACCCGTGTTGTCACCGCCAGAGCCAGGGAAACCGTTGATATTGTACCTTTCAGTGACTGAGACTACAATGGGCTGTATGCTCGCGCAAGAATCGGAGGACAAAGTGGAGAAAGCCATCTACTATCTGAGCAAGAAAATGCTAGAGTATGAGACTCGCTACACACCGTTGGAGAAGGCTTGCTTGGCTTTGGTATGGGCTACCAGGAAGCTGCAGCACTACCTGTTAGCTCACTCCGTAATGTTGGTTTCGCGACTCGATCCCATCAAATATCTTTTCGAGAAACCAGCACTTACGGGTAGGCTAGCTCGTTGGTTGCTGTTGCTCTCTGAATTTGATCTGAAGTATGTAACACGCAAGTCAGTCAAGGGAAGAGCAGTAGCAGAATTCTTAGCCGACCATCCAGTAGAAGGGGTGAAGCAGTCGAGTACTTATTCCCAGATGAAGCCATTTTGCACGTCGACGATGAAACTTGGACGATGTACTTTGACGGAGCGTCAAATCAATACGGGTATGGGATAGGAGTGTTGCTGATAGCACCCGACAATTCCCGTATCCCTCTAGCCTTCAAACTCCGGTTCAAAGTCTCGAACAACGAAGCAGAATATGAGGCATGCATTGCCGGTCTAGAAGCAGCCCTGGAACTAGGGGCAAGACGGTTGGACGTCATCGGGGACTCGAACCTTGTTGTGTCTCAAGCAAAAGGAGACTAGAAAGTCAAAGAAGAGAAGATGATGATGTATCACCAGACCTTGGACTTGTTAATTCCTCGGTTTGAGAAGCTAAACTTTACTCATCTACTAAGAGAGAACAACAGGTTCGCAGATTCTTTAGCAACTCTATCTTCCATGATAGACATCCCGTACAGAGTCCGGATGCGTCCAGTCATCATTGACCAGAAATTTGCACCAGCCTACGAGTCGATTGCTGTTATAGATGAGGTTCAGGACGAAAACCCCTGGTACCACGACATTTGGAATTTCTTGGAGAAGGAAGCATACCTGCCAGGGGTAAATGCCAAGGATAAAAGGGCAATCAGAAGAATGGCCGTTCAGTTCATCATCTGTGGGGGTAAGCTGTATAAGAGAGGTCATCTGGGAATGCATAAGCTGTGTGTCGATGCCGAAGAATCAAAGCGTCTAATGGAAGCCATCCATGGGGGGGAATGTGGTGCGCACATGAATGGAGTAATGCTAGCACGGAAGATCCTCAGACAGGGTTACTATTGGTCCACCATGGAGGAGGACTGTATCAGTTTTGTTCGGCGATGCCACAAGTGTCAAATTCATGCAAATCGCATGAACATTCCGCCGTCAAAGCTGTACAATATGACTTTGCCATGGCCATTTTCAGTCTGGGGAATTGATGTGATCGAGGCCGTCACTCCGAAGGGGTCGAATGGGCATGAGTTCATCCTGGTCGCGATAGATTATTTCACGAAGTGGGTCGAGGCCCAGTCTTATGCGGTGTTGAAGGCTTCACATGTTGCAAAGTTTATCAGAAACGACATCATCTGTCGCTACGGAGTCCCAAACGAGATAATTTCAGATAACGGTTCCCACTTCAAGAAGGAAGTGATTGACTTGTTGGAAAAATACAACGTGGCTTTTCATAAGTCGTCTACCTATCGGCCGCAAACCAATGGAGCGGTTGAGGCCGCCAACAAGAATATCAAACACATATTGCAGAAGATGGTGGAAACCTACCGGGACTGGCCAGATAAGCTGCCGTTTGCTCTGTGGGACTACCGGACTTCAATCAGAACTTCTACTGGGGCGACTCCGTATTCATTAGTTTATGGGATGGGGGCCGTTCTACCTATCGAGATTGAGGTTCCGTCATTGCGAGTATTGGCTGAGTGTCAAATAGCCGAAGCAGATTGGCAGCAGAGCAGGTTTGAGGAACTCATGCTCTTTGATGAGAGAAGACTGAAAGCACTGTACCATGTTCAAGGTTATCAACGCAGAATTGCCCAGGCTTTTAACAAGAAAGTGAAGTCCAGGAATTTAAAGGAAGGAGATTTGGTACTCAAGGATAACCGAGCTCCCATCCACGACCCAAGGGGCAAGTTCCGACCCAATTGGACTGGCCCCTACATCATTAAGTCTATCTGGTCAGGTGGAGCTGTGATTCTGATGGATCTAGATGGCTTCGAGTTTTCGCAACCGATCAATATGGACAAGCTGAAGAAATATTACCCTTGAGAGGCTCGTTAGGCCGAAAACCCGAAAGGGCAACCTAGGCAAAACTCAGAGCACAAAAAATTAGAAATTATAAAAACTGAGCTCGCAAGGTTGAAAACCCGCAAAGGGCGGCCTTGGCAAAAGTTAGAGCGTAAAAGAAGAGTGAAAATACCCGAGTGAACCCGAGCCTGAACTATGTAAGGCTTGATTCCCATCTTTAGGATACGTAGGCAACTTCATCCTGAAGTTCAGCCATAAACGTTTCCCCGATCAACTTTGTCCATTTGATCATCTTAGTCATCTTTATCTATCAGCATTCATCGTGATCTCCGGTGCAGTGCTTTTTAGACTAGGGGCAACTTTCCGTTGCTGTGCAGTGCTGCGGCGCTATTCAGACTAGGGGCAACTTTCCAGTTGCTAGGGTCCGGGGTTGTGCATCTCAGTGACAGATCTCAAGCGTGTCCAGTTCTGATCCATATCGAAAATGGTTTTGAAAAGTTTTAATAAAAGTTGACTTTGTTCAAACTAATCTTTTTACAACTTAGACCATTTTTGGACCAAAGCGGAAAATTTTCAGTACCCACAACCTTCAATTTCATTGATTTCAACACAGAGTTCTCTTGCTCTTGCATACAAATTGAAGTTGCTTTTTTATTACAATCATAAAGAAAACTTGAAAGTACTAATAAAACAATAAATCCGGGGCATAGTCAAGTCAGGTGTCCCTGCGCCCCCTCCCAGAGCTGGTCGAAGCCTCTGATGCCAAGCTGGGCCCAATCTGTGCCTCTTCATTGAGCCAATCCAAGCACTCATCAGACAAAGTGCAACTGAAAGTGGGAGGGCCAGGAGCTCTCTAGTCCTCCATGCTGTGGCATACCGGGCAAGCTGTGCGCCTCGAACCGGGAAAGCAGCCGGGTACTCAATCCCCTCTGGCGGGCAAGTCTGATCATGACCGAACTGGCGTAGGAACCGGAACGGAAAGTAGAACACACAGTGAGTTAGACCAATCAACTGGATCCCGATCAGCCGGGACATGCTATAACTCATTGCTGGAGATTGAGCCAAGGGCAGCGCCAAACAATGCGATCTGCAGACAAATTGCACATCCAGTCAAACCACCATCCCTCATCAAGGGCATCGATTAGGCGTTGTCGAAAGAAGTAGCCACGAGCTGAGTAGGCTGGGCAAGAGTCCACAACCTGCAATTTATCCATCAACCATACCTGGGGAGGGATGAAAAATGAAAGAATAAAGAATAGAGAGATGAACGATGAGAAAAAAAGTAAGGAAAGGGTTTTGTGAGAAAAACCGAGCCTGAGGGCCGAGTGATGTGAGCAATACATATGTGAGAATGGGTGGGAAACATTACCTGCAGGAGTAGTGGGCTCCCCGCAAATCTGGTCGTCTCTCGGCGATAAAAGGAGTCCAAACCCATCAACGTCTCAGCCAGAGTCATGGCAATGCAGCTTTTGCCTTCCTTCAAGCCTTGAGCGACTTCAATCAGACGAATACTAGATCCGCCAAAGCCCGGGGCAAGAAGAAACTAAGATAACATGCACAAGCAGAGGGCATGTTGTCGGAAACCTTGCCAATAATGGTCGCCGCAGTCACCGGCCTCAGAAAAGCGATGAATCAAGCCGAGGATGTCCAGTTCCCCATTACAGATCAGAGACCGACCGTCATGAATGGTGAGTCCACACATTCGTCCTAAAGCTTGGGCATGGCCAAAGCGAAATTGAGGCAAGATCTCTTCATGACGTTCAGATTCCATCAAAACTTGAAAATCTTCGAAGGTTGGTGTAGACGTCCCCGAACGCATCCCGGGCGAAAGAAGTGCGAGTCCCCCCCGTTCTGGTTCGATATTGGGTCACTACAGTTCGAAGGACTCAAATGTCACGATTCTCAATCTTGAACCAAAGAGTCCAAATCCGGCAAATCGTTTTGAAAACAGATTTTTTTGAAAGAAGTGCCAAACATGGACTGCTTCGCCAGATACAGAGTCGCCACCTAAATGTTTTTTAAATGGGAAATTTAGGAAACCCTGACTCGGTGCCAAAGGCCACGCGTCCGTCATCACCAAAGTTGCCTCGGCTCGGGAACTTGGGTACGATTGGGGAAGGTCACTTCGTGAGCACCCCCGCTCGCCCAGTCAAAGACCGGCCTCTACTAACCATGATATCTTATTTTGAAAACATTGTGCGTTCTTATTCCGGTTATTAGCCTAGATTACTATGTGATGCACACAACATACAAGTATAGACTGAGTCGCCTGAATTGGAACAAAACACTTCATGTTTGTTTGTTTGATAAATGGTTTGCTACCCGCAGGTAGGCTTAAAATGCAGATTTTGCCACCCTCAGGTGGGCTTAGAAAAGATGATTTTGCCACTATCTAGTGGGCTTAAAACAAACATTTGATGAATTGTTCCAATCCAAATAACCCAACCTTCACCCACAGGCATTCAGGCAGTTATATCACATAAGCAGTTAGCCTCATGGCAATCATGCTATTCATGGCAACACTCACACGCATGCAAGGATGCTAAAGCATAAAAACTCACCGAGTACTCCAAGCCAAGACAGAAGCTAATTAGAAATCCATGCATGATCCTAATTATACAGAAATGCCTGATGCAACACATGCAAAGATGCAACTATAGCAGGCTCGGCTATTCTAAACATGGCATATGGAATGCTACAACTAACACATATTCAATTTGGAATTGAAATACAAATGCAGTTTGTATGATGCGCCGAGCCCGGTGCATGCAAGACAGATGAATGAATGCAAACATGCTATCATACTGTATGCTAATTGAAACATGCCCTAATCTAACCATCATAAGCGGGTAAATAAAAGGGAAGAAAGACGTGGGGTTGGAAGACATACATCACACTCACCCACACTTATTACAACTATGCCCTCGCGCAGAGGGTCCAAATAAATATACAGTCCCGAATGAAAGAATAGTACAGTCCAAATATTACAGTCCAAATAATACAAATTCCTAATTAATTAACAAATTAACTAAGAAAAACTGTAAACCGGCATGTAAGCCGGGGGCTGCCTTGATTCTGATGAATGATGTATGTTTGGGCTGCTTTGCGCGGAAATCCACGGCGATGCCCCGATTAGCCTTTGTTTTGCAATTATTTCTTGAAAAGCGCGCCAAGCCTCGGAAGACTGCTGATTCTTGATATGCTGCAACAGAGAGCAGGAAGGGGGCATAGCAATGTATTTTCACAAATGTATGCATGCCTCGATCCTCGTGCCACCAATCATGCATATCGATGCATGATGGCCGAGGAGCCGAATTGCACAACTCAATGTAGAATGAATGCATATGAAAACACAACAAGACCTAACTCCCTTATGGATGATCCGGAGTGTCGGTGACTGGGGAATTGAGACACGTTCCGTCACTCGGAGTACGAAACGTACCTCGTTTCCCGTGCCCAGGCTAACTCTTATCCCGAACACGATGCAATATGCATGATATGCGTGAAATGCAACTAAGATACAATCCTAACGTACACAATGTTATGGAATGGCATACACGCTACACGAGGTGATACACAATCGAGCATACACAATGCTATGGATGAAATGGCATACGCAATGCAATATGGGCTTACACCAACATGAGAGAGCCTCAGCCACACTCACATAAGAGGCCATCAGATGAAAACAAGATATCTCAAAATGCGTGCATGCGTGCACGCAAATCGAGGACGGACCCTCAAGCACCGAAATGCCACTCTAATGAGACATGGCAAAGACACGGAATATAGTATGCAAACATGCAAAAATCAGTGGCAAGATGAGGGGTAAAACAGCCCCGAAACCCAGTAAAACGAAACCCGATGCATGAAATGATCCCGAAATGCGAAATTAGGCACCCGAAATGACTTGTAGCTATACAATACATGCATAATTGGTACATGACATGAAAAATCAGAAGAAAGGAAGCCCCAAAACTCACATTTTTACAGTACAAAAAATGGCCAAACAGCAATCACAAGTAGGGCTAAAATGGCATACAAAAATGGCTCCGCAAGGGAGGCAATGAGGCAAGTGATAGATGCAAATCCCAAATGGAAAAATACCCTTCTACAACACTGAAGAGGGACTAAAAATATGAACATTTACAGTAGATGACAAGCCTCAAATCAGTATGAAAACATGCTCAAAATGCAATGCAAGAAATAGGCCAACAAGAGGTTATAACATAAGGTATACAAAGCATTCACCAAACATCCAAATACCCTTAATGAGATATTCCAAGGGCGTCAAAATATGGCCATTTTCAGTTCTGATTATGGCCGAAAACAGAAGCTAGATAAGCCTAAAAAAGCATGCAAAAATGGGGCCAAAGAGGGGTATAATGGTAAGTGATACATGGAGGCCCCCATCAGTGTTTAGCCCTTCTACAATGTTGTAGAGGGGCTCAAAATAAGCCAACTCACAGTTTATATCATGCTCGAAAACAGATCACACATAGGCTAGAAATATCATGCAAGATTATGGTATTTAAGAGGGTATTGAAGAAAGTACCAAATAGGGGGCTCAAACAAGGTTGAGCCCTTAAACAAACATGGATAATGGCTCAAAAAAATGACCCTTTCAGTTAGGGTCGGAGCCTAAAACAGTAAGAAAATAGGCTAGAAGAATGGTGCAAAAAAGTGCTACAAAAGAGGGAGATTGACACTTACCCTTGAAGACCACTTCTTTGCTACCTCTTGGACCAAGGAATGTTGCTTCTAAGCCTCTGAAAAACCTCTCCTTGCTGCTGGAAATGGAGTGGTGATGGTGGTGCTTGGTAGTGATGAAGAAATGGTACCAAGCTTAGGGATTTTTGAGAGAAATGGAGAGATATGTATCTATGTGCTCAAAGCAAGTTTTTCAACCCTCTAAACAAAGCTTGAGCTGCTGTTTTGTATGCCAAAAAGGGTGGGGCAATGGAGGGAAAAATGTGTAGTAAAAAGGGATTAAGTTTCCCTCCTCTACCAAAGTCCCCCGAAATCAGATATTTTGGGGGAAAAAGCTATACAGCTGTAAAGCACACATCCCAAGGAACATGGCCGGCCACCTATTTTTGTTGCAGGTGGCCGGCCGGCCACCCCCTATGGCCGGCCAGCCAAGGGTCAAAAGGCTCAAGAAGATTTTCTGGCCGGCCACCAGAGAAAGGTGTCCTCCCAGGTCTCCTCAACACAACCCTATTGTTCAAAATTGTAAAACAGGAGAGAGAATAGGCCATTTTTAGGAGGGGTTCAAAAGGGTCAGGTGGAATTACTGGCCGGCCATATAATATTTGTGGCCTCCCAAGTGTGTACAACACGAATATGGGGTTTAGGTTGCAAGAAAATGGCCCAAGGGTGGTCAACATTGGCTTTGAAGTGAGAAAAACGGGCGTCGGAGGGCGAAAATGGAATATAACTGGTTGCTGGAACAATTGCTGGCCTTCCACCCTTCTATGACCTTCCTGGTGATGAAACAGAGGTCCCTGCCAAAAATGAACGAAAATCGATGCAAAATAAAGGTTCCGGGGTCGAAACGCGCAGTCCGAGGTCCCGAAAACTGACTGTTAAGCACCGAAAGTGGCGTTCGACCACGAAGTGGGTCTCTCAGACCTCAGTGTCCCTCGAAAGGGAGTAAATAAGATGCATGCCAAAAACCGGAGCAATCGGAAATAGTTAGGCGGTCCCGAACCGAGGCACACGGCTTGACGGGTCCGAAAACCGGGAACCGGGCTCCGAAATGGGCAAAATGGCCTACGGCCACGAAATGTAGCCCACGGCCACTGAGAGATGACCTGCTAGACCTCTCCCTTCCTTTAGGAAAAGAAACAGAGAAAACCAAGTCTGGTTCGCAAACCGAGGCAAGGCACAGAAGAGGGTTCGGAAGTCCGGAGGCAGGGCTCACGGCCGAGACTCTGAGACTTCTGAACGAGCACAATATGCAACATCACCGAGCGCTCAATCGGTGACGTCTGAGTCTTAAGGTCGGTCAAAAATGGGGTGTTTACAGTTGGACATACCTCTTGCCCGCCGAAGCTGAAGACGTGCGTTACCGGGTTCCAAAACCTCGCCGCGGCATGGAGAAAAGGAAGGTGCAGCGGAGTACGGCTCAGCGTGAATAGTGCATTCAAGTCGAAACCCCGGAAGTTCAACTTTTCCGAGCCATCTAGAGAAACGATCCAAGCTGCGAGATTTTCGATGAGAAACGCCTTCATTTTGATGCAAAACTCAGGTGGAATGAATGAGCCACGGAGCTAGGACTTTTAAAGAGGATAAGGCACTGTTCGGGGGGACACGTGTCAAAAATTTGATGGTTGCTGGGCTAAGTGGCCGGCCGGCCACCTTTCCTAGCAGGCCGGCCACCTCTCTCCCCTCAAATGCAAAAAGCTGGCCGGCCAGCTCCCAAAGGTGGCCGGCCATGCTCCAATATGTGCCTTTGGTCCTGTTTTACCCTCTAGAAGGAAGTTCCAAGCATTTCCATGCATCGGGAGTGTCGAAGGCCTCCATTTCCCTCAGTTTCGGATGCGTTCCGTCACCCAGATCGTCCGAAATACACTTTGTTTATAGAGTTGTTGTTAAGTCTTGCTTATCGAATTGTTGCTTTGCTTATCGAGTTGTTGTTTTGCTCATCGAGTTGTTACTTTGCTTGTCGAGTTGTTTTGGTTATCAAGTCTTGTTTGTCATAGTTGTCGAGCTTTGTATTTTGAGTCGTCACTCTGTGTTTAAATCAACGTTGTTGCGTCTTACTTATCGAGTTGTAAACTTGCTAAGGTTTTTTTATTTCTTAGTAAGTTAGGTTGTTTAGTTTGTTGTGTCGGTTCACTATCTGACTGGGCAAATACACAATGCACATTTCCATTCAATCTCATTTTGGTGCAAAATAATGCGATATGATGCTAAGAGTTTAAAATACAACACTTTTTCAAAAGCTGTTTCATTCCATCATGCTTCCTTTGTTACAACATTTTACAACAAGGGTACAAGTTTTACAGAAAATAAAACTGCCTAACAATATACAATGTGCTACAACTACTAGCAAAAAAGTAAATAAAACAGGGAACAACTGCATCAATGCTCTCAAGAGTAGGAATAAGAGGCCCTCTTCATCCTCTTCTGCGAAGCGGCCTCTGCACCACTGGCACCATCTGAGTCGGAGCTGTCGCCCTCAGGATCCTCCTCGGCCTCACCTCCACTACCGGAACCAGGATCAGAGCCACCCTCTCTGTCAGCAGATGTCTCTGACTGGGGATCTACAGCCTCCTCCTCCTCCTCGCTGGGCTCCTTCTCTATGATGTGTGCCCTGCGTCTGCCTCGTCCGCGAGACGACTCCCCTCTTCCTGCTCCTCGAGAAGGCCTAGATGGCCCAGCTCCTCGGGAAGACCTGGATGGTCCGGCCTGTGACTAAGCATACATCGGAGGCATCTGAAAATGAAGAATACAATTTGAATACATCAGCCAAAACATGTATATCAGATATAGATGCAAGCGAACTACACAGAGTGGGTGCATGCAGGTACAATATGTAAATGTGGTGTGTGTCAGATGTGCTCTACACAAGCAACCTATCAATGCAGTAAAATGTCCAAGATCAGCATGTCATCAGAAGTATGATAAATGCCAGAAAACTAAAGGGTACCTGGAAACCCATGATGGACAACTGCGCCTCTCTCCGCAGGACCATGCCCTCAAGCGAGGCTACCATCCCGAGCACCTTATCCATGTACTCCCTGGGTGGCTGCAGAAACAAGCTCAAATCATCAATGACTAAACAAATGCCGAAGTATCTGTGTGATAAACGGGAAACAGCGGAACATACCGGTGGTGAGTTAGGGTCACTGACATATCGGTGGCCAAGCATTAGAGGCTCTATGGGAATCGGAATAGGGGAGGTGGTCCCATATTGCCATCCCATCAACTCGGTCGGCATATCTGGCCATCCAGGATGATGATGAGTCGGAGGAATCGGGGGAACCAGTCCACCCCCACCTCTAGATGTACCAGCCCTGCTGGTGGAAGGGACACCTGTAGCCCGAGCCCGGCTCGATGAAGGCATACCTGCAGATCTCCTCGTCGGAGTACGGACTCCTATCAGCGGAGGCATCAAGTAGGTGTGACGGTAGGTCGCATACTCCCCCTGCTCCAGATGTAGGAAGGCATCGGTACCTGGCACAGCAGCAACGACCTCCTGGAGAGAGAGCCTATCGGCGGTCCGCATATCGTCTGGAGGCGCTGAAGGAATGTCCTGCTCATGGTGGCCCCATACCTGACGCAAGAAGCGATCTCCCAAAAACCAGGCCCTCCCAACTAGCCCCTCGAACAAGATCCTATACCGAGAGGCCCCCCACGCTCCGGTAAAATGGAATCGGAGGTCTCTGCCCAAAGGAGCCCCAGGCTGCCATGTGATCTGCGGATAACCAATGCATAAGCTGATCAGAAATTGTGAATGTGCAAGAAAAATCAAAGCCATGAAAACATGGAGAACCGAGAGTTCTGAAATACCTCCGACGACCGCACTGTATTGAAGTACTGTCGCAGGTAAAGGAAAGACTCCCGAGCTCTCGGCCGGTACTGGCCCTCAAATACAAGTGAATACGGGGTCGTAAGGGGCACCTCCACCTCAAGCTCTGGGGCTAATATCGGGAAGTATGCGTAGACCCATAACTGTGAGAAATAGAGCAATAGCCGTCAGAATACAGAATGCTGAGTGCAGGATGTAAATACAAAATACTGAGAGCAAAGTACAAGGTACAGAATGTAAAGTGCGCCGTGTGTGCAATGAACGAATAATGAGAAGCAGAAATGTAAATCAAGAAGGCAGAAAGTACCTCCCAGGCCCTCCAATAGCCGCCAACCATGTTCCCCCGTCCGCGGGAGGTCGCGCTCATATAGCAATATAGGGTAGCCAAACTGGCGCCGCCCCAATCATACCGGCTAACCTGTGAAAGGTCAACTAGAGCGCTCAGCAGATAAAGCCCGACAGTGTTCCCCCTATCGGCAAACAGAGTGGTGCCGAAGAGGAACATCAGGAATCCGCGGGTATACTGTGCCACCTCCCCAGGAGTCTCAGGCTCCATCTCCAGTCTCCTAAAATGGGAAGAGAACCAGGTGTATCGGACTCTCCTCGAAGATCTGTCGATAGGCGGGCGAGCCCCCAATAAATATATCCAGGCGGCCTCCCACTCGCCCATGTCCTCGTCGTATGGGATGGCCCAACCTCCCACATCAAGGCCCGTCAGTATGGCGAAGTCAAACGGGGTCATGGTCATGTCCTCGGTGGCAGAGAAATGGAAAGAGTTGGTGGTGTCCCACCATCTCTCTACCAAAGCGCCCATCAGAGTCCTGCTAGCGGGACAGCGAGAGATCCCAGTGCAAAAGGTCCCGAACCCTGCCACATCAACCAAATCCCGAACAGCCTCCGGGAGCTCGGCGTACCACTCTCTCGCCGTGATAGAGCCATATCCCCGCACAGTACGGGAAGTCACTTGCATTCAGAATGAATATAGGTTTCAGAACTTCAAAATGAAATGAACAAGCTGCGCGCAAATAAAATGAATAAGCTGCATATAAGTTGTGTGCAAAAGCAAATCAAATACAGAATCTGGGCTGCGTGTTCAGAAAATTCAACAACGAGCTGTGTGTTCAGAAATTCAGAGTTTGGGCTGCGTGTTCTACTTTCGACAAGTGTGTGCTGCGTGTTCACCTCAACAATGAGCCATGTGTTCAGAATTCAAGTGTTTGGGCTGTGTGTTCGACTCTCAATCAGTGTGTGCCGCGTGTTCACCTCAACAATGAGCCGTGTGTTCAGAAATTCAGGGTTTGGGCTACATGTTCTACTCTCAATCAGTATGTGCTGCGTGTTCACCTCAACAATGAGCCGTGTGTTCAGAATTCAAGTGTTTGGGCTGTGTGTTCAACTCTCAATCAGTGTATGCTGCGTGTTCACCTCAACAATGAGCCGTGTGTTCAGAATTCAAGTGTTTGGGCTGTGTGTTCAACTCTCAATCAGTGTGTGCTGCGTGTTCACCTCAACAATGAGCCGTGTGTTCAGAATTCAAGTGTTTGGGCTGTGTGTTCAACTCTCAATCAGTGTGTGCTGCGTGTTCACCTCAACAATGAGCCGTGTGTTCAGAATTCAAGTGTTTGGGCTGTGTGTTCAGCTCTCAATCAGTGTGTGCTGTGTGTTCACCTCAACAACGAGCTGTGTGTTTATAAATTCAGGGTTTGGGCTGCGTGTTCTACTCTCAATCAGTGTGTGCTGCGTGTTCACCGCAACAATGAGTCGTGTGTTCAGAATTCAGGGTTTGGGCTGCGTGTTCTACTCTCAATCAGTGTGTGCTGCGTGTTCACCTCAACAATGAGCCGTGTGTTCAGAATTCAAGTGTTTGGGCTGTGTGTTCAACTCTCAATCAGTGTGTGCTGTGTGTTCACCTCAACAACGAGCTGTGTGTTCAGAAATTCAGAGGTTGGGCTGTGTGTTCAACTCTCAATCAGTGTGTGCTGTGTGTTCACCTCAACAACGAGCTGTGTGTTCAGAAATTCAGAGGTTGGGCTGTGTTCAACTCTCAATCAGTGTGTGCTGTGTGTTCATCTCAAAGTTCGGGCTGTATGTTCAATTCTTAACAAGTATGTGCGGTGTGTTCAAAATCAATATACGGACTACGTGTTCAGAAATTTAAGTGATCGAACTGTGTGTTCAAGACGCAAACAGGATACGGTGTTACAGATTAAACATTCAAAACAAGCTGTGCACTTGAGTGAGCAGATAAACATGACAAAAGCACGAAATGCGCGAAAAATGCAGAATACATCGCAGAAAATGTAAAAGTAGAGTAAATACCTCTCGTGCCTCATGAGAAAGGTGGGACTCTGGCTCCCGCAAAATCAGATCCCTAGGCGTTCGATCATCAAAGTCAGTGAAATGGTAGAAAACCGCCTGAGGAAGGACATGCTCCTGAGGATGATACCTCTCGGGATCAAACGGCCAAACTCTCGGAGGTAGAGCCATAATATCCGGATCGCCCCCAGCGCCCGGAGGACCTCCACCATGAGGGAAATGGCCAGCCATCTTGAAAAATCTACAAAAATGAGCAAAAATGAGCGAAATGAGCCAAAATTGGAAAAAGTCAACAAAAGTCAACTCTCGGGAAATGAAAAAGTCAACAAAAGTCAACTCCCGAGAAAATCTTCCAAATGTTGAGACAAACTTACCTCAAGTGGTGAAAATGAGAAAAGAAGCACCGAAATCAAAATTTAATCGGTTCAAAGTGGCGAAAACTGAAAGATTTCGCGAAAACAACTTGCGTGGGGCGTTGGAAAACGCGTATAGAGCACAGATCTGAGAGAGAAAATGGTTTGGGAAGGAGGAGAGAGCAATTTCGGAGCTGCACTTGTGAGGAAAAGTGCTTTGGATGAGCACATTTAAAGAAAAGAGGGTAAAAGGACTAAACTGCCCCGAATCTGGGCTAGGTGGCCGGCCGGCCACCTTTTCTGGCAGGCCGGCCACCCCTCTCCCTCAAACATGGCCGGCAGCCTCCCCCTTGAACAAGGCATGGCCGGCAGCCTTCCCAACATGGCCTCCAAACTCCCTGCAAATTTTGGTGATGATTGGAGTCCCCGGCACCCGAGAAAGTACAAGGAAAGTGCACTTTTCGTCGCGAAATCCCTCCGCGGGAACTTCAACTCCAACTTTCAATGTGTGTTTCGTCATTACTCGCCGAGAGCAAGATGTATCCTTTTTGAATACGTTGTGACCTTTCCGGGAGGTAAACCGGAGGTCACGATTGAGCCACCTTCGTCGAAACTTACATTGCTTTGCTCGTTGTTTCGTTTCGAAATGTGCATTCGAGTTTACGCTTATCCTGCATTGTTATGCACGCCACTTGCATTCTCATGCACACCATTTGCACTGTTCTGCACGTTTCACGAGTATTGTCATACCCTTGTGCTTAACTTGTGTTGTCACGCGTGTCGCTTTTCGCATTGCGATGCATTCACCCATCGACACCACGTTTGTCTGCATTCGATGTCACATTGAACATATGTTGATGCTTGTTGAGTTTCTTTCTTTTACAGGCACGATATTGTATGTACGGTTCATTTGAGGCTGGTGCGACCGGACAAGCCGCACAGGTATTGTATCTTCTCCGTGTGAGACGTGGCGAGAGTTGAACAATTCTCCGCATTCTTAACTGCATGAAATGTAGTTGTTGCTTTGCATCCTTGCTTAAAACTGTTGCATCTATTTGTGAATACTTGCTTCATTACAGCTTGCTCATTTGCATGATCATTGAGTTACATCCGGCTTTGTGCATATCGCTTTGCATTTTGCCCCCTGCCTACGGGCACATTTCTTTGTTATCTTGTATGATTGTCTAAGTCTTCGGCCTTGTCAAAAATGGGTCATCTCTAGGCTTTGACATTCACTCCCGTCACTTATGACTTTCGAGTTCTGTCAAAGAAGGGCAACTGTAAACACTCCATTTTTGACCGACCTTAAGACTCAGACGTCATCGATTGAGCGCTTGGTGATGCTGCATATCGTGCTCGTTCAGAGGTCTCAGAGTCTCAGCTGCGAGCCTTGCCTCCGGACTTCCGGACTCTTTTGTGCCTTGCCTCGGTTTGCGAACCAGGCTCCGTTTTCTCCGTTTGCTCTTCCCGAAGGGAGGGAGAGGTCTCGTAGATCATCTCTCAGTGGCCGTAGGCTACGTTTCATGGTCGTAGGCCATTTTTCCCGTTTGGAGCCCGGTTCTCAGTTTTCGGAGCCGTCGGCCGTGTGCCTCGGTTCGGGACCGCTTAACCATCTCCGTTTGCTCCGGTTTTTGGCATACATCTTATTTCCTCCCTTTTGAGGGACACTGTGGCTCGAGAGACCAACTTCGTGGTCGAACGCCACCTCCGGTGCTTAATAGCTTGTTTTTGGGGCCCCGGGCTGCGCGTTTTGGCCCCCGAACCTTCATTTTACATCGGTTTGAGTTCATTTTTGGCAGGGACCTTATTTTCATTGTTATGAAGGTCGTAGAAGGGAGGGAGGCCAGCAATTGTTTTGAGGACCAGCTTTGTTCCTTCATCGCCCTCTGTCGCTTGTTTTCCTCGCTAGAAAGCTAGTGTTGACCATTCCCGGGCCACTTTCCTTGGCCCTCAACCACATATTTGTGTTGTACACACCTGGGAGGCCACCAATATGACATGGCCGGCCAGCAATTGTTCCTGACCCTTTTGAACCCCTCTAAAAAGTTGGGTTTTCTCTTTCCTGGTTCACTTTTTCTGGGTTTTGACCACATGGTTGTGTTGTACACACATGGGAGGCCACCAATATGGGTGGCCGGCCAGCTTTCTCTGAGTGACCCTTTTGAACCTGGTCGACCGGCCAAGGGAGGTGGCCGGCCGGCCACCTGAACCCTCTGAACCTGGCCGGCCATGCTCCCCTCAGCTGGTTCCTTACAGCTGCACCCTCCTTTTCCCCCCAGATCCTGTATCCGAGGGGGGGTCTTTTGAGGGGAAAATTTGAATTTGATTTCCCCCCCCCCTTTTCCTCCACTCCTCCCTCTATAAAACCAGACCCCCCAGCTCCATTTTAGAGGGTTAACAAAATTTGTTTAGAGCCTTGCTTACATCTCTTCCTCTCCCTCTCTTCCAAGCCTCAAAACCCTAAAAGTCTTGCACCTTTTACACTACAAGCCATAGCACAACACCTCCACACTCCATTCCAGCAACTTGAGGCTGTTTTTCAGAGGTTAGGAGCACCATTTCTTGGACCAAAAGCTGCTGTGTTGCTGCTCTACAAGGGTGAGTCTTCTTCCCCCCTTTTCTAGTCTTTTCTTGGTTCATTTATAAGCCATACTTGCAAGCATTTTTGGGCTCTGACCCAAACTGTAAATAGTCATATTTTGAGCTTCTTTTCATGTTTGATCAAGGACCTCTTGCTGTTTGAGATCTCCTACTATCACTTTCCTCTTTAACTCTCTTTTAGGCTTTTTTTTTGCATAGTGTTTTAGGCTTATTTTTGAGCTGTTTTGGACTTAGTCATAAACTGTAAAATATCTTTTTTTGAGCCGCTCTTCAACATTGTTGAAGGGTTCTCCTCTGTTTGAGGTCAGCAGCTACCACTTGTCTCTTTATCCCTATTTTAGGCCTTTTTCTTGCATGATAGTTTAGCCTCACTTGTGTTTATTTTCGTGGCATTATGTAAACTGTAAAGTGCCTTGTTTTGAGCCCCTCTTAAACTTTGTTGAAGGGCTCCTTGCCATTTGGGGCCAGCTGTTGTCCCTTATCTCTATTCTCTCTTTTAGGGCCACTTTTGCATGATAGATAAGCCCTATTTGTGTTCACTTTTGAGATTTGTCATAAACTGGAAAAATCCTTGTTTTGACTTCATCTTCATATTTGATTAAGGGAATTTTCTTATTTGAGGTCACATGCTTCCTCATATGCTTGATTCCCTCCTATTTTGAGCCTTACACCTTAGCCCTTGTTGCATGCCTTGTTTGACCTTCTAGCCACTGGAATCCAATGGATTTCCAGTGGCTTTGATGCTGTTTGGAGCCTCCAAATCAGGGGGTGACCCCCTCTCACCTTGACTTGTTTGGTGGTCATTTTGGCCTTCCAAAGGGACCCCTCTTTGCATGTTTCTTAGCTACTTTTCAGGCCCAATTTGGTGAGTTTTGGGACTACCATATTTGATTTCCAGAGTTTTTTTGGTCATGCTTCATGTCTATCTTACATGTGCTTAATAACCCCTTGTATGCCCCTCCAAAGGAGCCCCTCATTTGTGCATGTGTTGGCTGTCTTTCCATGTGTATTTGGGCGTATTTTAGCATATTTAGTTCACTGATTTTTTCTGGTTTGATGAGTTCTCACTTGCTTCATATACATGCCATGTAATCCGTGTTTGATAGTCAAAATCGCATGCTATTTTAGGCTATCTTGCTAGCACTTTTTGGCCATACTTTAAACTAGAAAAGTTCATGTTTTGGGACTGACTTGACTCTGTCTTCATACTTCATGATCAAATAATGCATGCTTTGTATAGCTATAGGTCATTGCGTATGCCTAGTTTTGAGTTTCGGCGTTCATCTCATGCATCGGGTGCCATATTGCCATGTTTCGGGGCTGTTTAGCATCATATTTTAGTGCTGAAATTTGCATGTTTGTATGCCTGTAGACACCCCATTTTTGACCGTCTATAAGACTTGGACGCGACTGATGGTTTGCTCGGTGATGAAAGATGTACAGGGTAAAGGTTCAATTTCTTTGGCAAAAAGAGAGTCAAACCTCAACTTCATACCCCTTTTGGACCAAAACAATCTTGATCAAAAGATTTTAGATCTTAAAACCCTCTCTTTCAAAACATTTTGAAAATAAAGTTTTTACGATGTTCCGAGGCTCGTATTTTGTCAAATGTTGCGCTTTTCGGTAAACCGAGCAAGGACAAAGTGGGAATGAATGAAAGAGAGATAAAATCTTTGAAAATATTTCAAAACACCTTACTTAGGGGCTTGAAGTTGAAGAAAAGAGGAGAAGAAGGAAGAAATCCAGTTAGGGGAGAAAATGGGCATGAATTGTTAAGAGAGAATCGGACAGCCCTCGCCGAATCGGGCCTATTCATTCGCATACTTGGAATCAAGCTATGAGGCCACCACCGTTGGAAATAAGACCTCCGGGGCTTCATTTTGCACTCAAGAATCTCCTAAATCCAATTCCGGATAGGGGAGATATGGTTGATTGAAGTAGGGCATCACTCCGGTTGGGACTGAATCTGCGCGGCTTCACGGAAACGGGAATAACTTTTTTCACAGGACGAATTTTGATGCAAGGTTTGTGCCATTGAAAAGATAACTTCCGGGGCTTCAATTTGGACACTTGAACGGTCACATTCGGACTTCCCAATCACCCACCGGCCACTTTTCTTTCCGGCAGCCCACTTTTTTTGTCCTGAATGTAACTGGCCGGCCAGAAAAGCCAGAAAAAGTAGCTGGCCGGCCAGAAAACCCAGAAAAAGTAGCCGGCCGGCCACTTATCTAAAAAAAATGACTTTTTTTGCCCTTTTAAACTAGCCGACCATTATCCCCCTCCCAAGTGTGTTCCAGCCATGTATTTTGTTTTGCACTTCACCCATGTCCGAGGGTTTGGGCCTTTTGGGGGGAAACTTGAATTAGTTTTCCCCCCCATTTTTCCCCCTCTTTTTCACCTCCTTTTGTCTATAAAACCAGGCTCCCCAGCTGTGTTTAGGGGTTAGAAATTTTGCCTTTAAGCCTTGTATGCATATCTCCCCTATCTCTACACTTCCAAGCTTCAAACCTCTCAAGTCCTACACTCATTTCTTCACCACCACCTAGCACCACACCACCACTCCATTCCAGCAGTTAGGAGGGTCTTCTCAGAGGCTAGGAGGCAGCATTTCTTAGTCCAGGAGGCAGCATTTCTTGGTCCAAGAGGCAGCAAAGGATTGGTCTTCAAGGGTGAGCAACATTTCCCTCTTTTCTAGCTCATTTTGGTATCATTTCTTAGCCCTTCTTGCTTGTACATTTGAGCTCCGGCCATAACTGAAAGTAGTGTTTTTTTGAGCTCTATTTCATCTTTCATTAAGGGCCTCTCACTGTTTGAGGCCCCCATTTTGCACTTGCTTCATTATCCCTCTTGTATGCCTATTTCTTGTGTAGTATTTTAGGCTCATGTGTAATCTGTTTTGAAGCATGTTGTAAACTGTAAATAGGCTTATTTTGAGCCCTTCTTCAACATTGTAGAAGGGCTCATCACTGTTTGAATCCTCCATGTATCACTTGCTTTGATATCCATCTTTTGGTCCCATTTTTGCATGATTTATTAGCCTATTTTGCTTCTATTTTTGGACCTTGGTCCGAATTGAAAATGGCCTTGTTTTGACCCCTTCTCCATGTTTCATTAAGGGTCTATTTCTGTTTGGAGCATCTTTTGTATACTTTGTGTTGTAGCCTCTCTTTTAGGCCATATCTTCCATTGTATGTTGAGCATATTTGTACACTGTTTTGGGCTCGGCCATCAACTGTAAAACATCATATTTTGGGCCCCTCTTCAACATTGTAGAAGGGCCCTCACTTGTTTAGGGCCAGCATCTGTGAGTTGCTTCAATATCTTGCTTTCGGGGCCATTTTTGTATGCTAGCTTAGCCCCATTTATGCCCACTGTTTGGCCTTGCTTAAAAATGTAAACATGCTTGTTTTGGGGCTGCCTTGCTTCTGTATTTACACTTCATGTTCAAATATTTCATGCATTGCATAGCTATAGGCCATTTCATGCGCCAAAATTCATGTTTCGGGACTCGTTCCATGCATCAGGTACCATTTTACCATGTTTCGGGGCTGTTTTACATCTCATTTTGCCTCTGAAATTTGCATGATAGTATGCCATATTCCATGTTTTGCTATGTCTTGTTAGAGTGGCATTCTGTGCCTTAGGGTCGGTCCTCGGTTTGCGTGCACGCGTGCACGCATCTCGAGTTGTCTCATTTTCATCTAATGGCCTCCTATGTGAGTGTGGCTGAGGTCCACTTGTGTTGGTGTAAGTCCATTATGCATTGTGTATGCCATTTCATTTCATAGCGTTGTGTATGCTAGGTTGTATGTTAGTGCATTGTGTATGCCATGTTACCTCGTGCATCGTGTATGTCATTTCATAGCATGTTGCATGTTAGGATGTATCTTAGTTGCATTTCATGCATGTCATGCATATTGCATTGTGTTCGGAATAGGGGTTAGCCCGAGCATGGGAAACGAGGGGCGTTTCGTACTTCGAGTGACGGAACGTGTCTCAATTCCCAGTCACCGACACTCCGGATTATCCATGATGGAGTTAGGTTTTAGTTGAGTTTTCATGTGCATTCATTCTATATTGAGTTGTGCAATTCGACTCCTCGGCCATCATGCATCGAGATGCGTGATTGGTGGCACGAGGATCGAGGCATGCATACACTTGTGAAAATACATTGCCATGCCCCTGTCCTGCTCTCTGTTGCAGCAAATCAAGAATCAGCAACCTTCCGGAGCTTGGCACGCTTTTTCAAGAACAGTTGCAAACGGAGGCTAATTGGGGCATCGCCATGGATTTTCGCGCAAAAGGCAACCCGAGCATGCATCATTCATCATCCGGAGCAGAGTCAAGGCAGCCCCTGGCTTGCATACCAGTTTATTGCTTTCTTAGTTAATTTGTTAAATTAATTAGGATTTTGTACTTAATTCGGACTGTACTATTCATTTGGGACTGTATATTATTTTATTCGGACCCTCTGCGCGAGGGCAATGTTGTAATAAGTGTGCGTGTGTGTGATGTATGTCTTCCAACCCCACGTCTTTCTTCCCTTTCATTTACCAGCTTATGATGGTTAGATTAGGGCACGTTTCAATTAGCATACAGTATGATAGCATGTTTGCATTCATTCATCTGTTTTGCATGCACCGGGCTCGGCGCATCATACTAATTGCATCTTTATTTCAATTCCGAGTTGAATACTTGATAGCTGTTGCATCTCATATGCCATGTTTAGAATAGCCGAGCCTGCTATAGTTGCATTTTGCATGTGTTGCATTAGGCATTTCTGTATACTTAGGATCATGCATGGATTTCTAATCAGTTTCTGTTTTGGCTTGGAGTACTCGGTGAGTTTTATGCTTTAGCATCCTTGCATGCGTGTGAGTGACTGCCATGATAGCATGCTTACCATGAGGCTATTTGCTTATGTGATATAACTGCCTGAGTGCCTGTGGGTGAAGGTTGGGTTATTTGGATTGGAACAAATGCATTGACTGTGAGTTTTAAGCCCACTAGATAGTGGCAAAAACATGTTTTCTAAGCCCACCCGAGGGTGGCAAATCCACGTCTTAGCCTACCTGCGGGTAGCACCATCAAGCCATCTTTCAAATAAACAAACATGAAATGTTTTGTTCCAATTCAGGCGACCCGGTCTATACTTGTATACTGTGCGCATCACATAGCAAATCTAGGCTAAAAACCGGAATAAGAACACACAATGTTTTCAAAAATAGATATCATGGTTAGTAGAGGCCGATCTTTGATCGGACGAGCGGGGGTGCTCACGAAGTGACCTTCCCCAATCGTACCCAAGTTCCCGAGCCGAGGCAACTTTGGTGATGACGGACACGTGGCCTTAGGCACGAGTCAGGGTTTCCTAAATTTCCCAAAATAAAATATTTAGGTGGCGACTCTGTATCTGGCAAAGCAGTCCATGTTTGGCACTTCTTTCAAAAATTCGTTTTCTCAAAACGATTTGCCGGATTTGGACTCTTTGGTTCAAATTACGAACCGTGACAACAAATTGAGTCCGAGCTGTAGCGAGGTCCCCCCGCGGGCCTGTCTACAATGCCATATTCCATGCCTTGCCATGCTTAGGTAGAGTGGCATTCGTGCCTTAGGGTCGGTCCTCGGTTCGCGTGCACGTATGCACGCATCTCGAGTGTCTCATTTCCATCTAATGGCCACTGATGTGAGTGTGGCTGAGGTCCGCTTGTGTTGGTGTAAGTCCATTATGCATTGTGTATGCCATTTCATTTCATAGCATTGTGTATGCTAGGTTGTATGTTAGCGCATTGTGTATGCCATGTTACCTCGTGCATCGTGTATGCCATTTCATAGCATTGTGCATGTTAGGTTGTATCTTAGTTGCATTCATGCATGTCATGCATATTGCATTGTGTTTGGGATAGGAGTTAGCCCGAGCACGGGAAACGAGGTACGTTTCGTACTCCGAGTGACGGAACGTGTCTCAATTCCCCAGTCGCCGACACTCCGAATTACCCATGATGGAGTTTACGTTTTGTTGTGTTTTCATGTGCATTCATTTCATATTGAGTCGTGCAATTCGACTCCTCGGCCATCATGCATTGAGATGCGTGATTGGTGGCACGAGGATCGAAGACTACACTCCCTGAAGAGTAGTCAAGCATACATATGTGAAAATACATTGCCATGCCCCTTTCCTGCTCTCTGTTGCAACAAATCAGAAACCGGCAATCTCTTGGGACTTCGCGCAATATTCCGAGCTCAATTGTAAACAGAGGCTAATCGGGGCATCGCGATGGATTTTCGCGCCAAGCAACTCAAACACGCATCATTCATCATCCGGAGCAGAGTTGAGGCAGTCCCCTAGCTTGCATACTAGTTTACCGTTTTCCTAGATTAATTTGTTAATTAATTAGGATTTTGTATTTATTCGGACTGTAATTATTCATTTGGGACTGTATATTATTTATTCGGACCCTCCGAGTGAGGGCACAATTGTAATAAGTATGCGTGCGTGTGATGTATGCCTTCCAACCCCACGTCTTTCTCCCTTTTATTTACCCGCTTACGATGGTTAGATTAGGGCATGTTTCAATTAGCATACAGTATGATAGCATGTTTGCATTCATTCATCTGTTTTGCATGCACCGGGCTCGGCGCATCATACCAACTGCATTTGTATTTCAATTCCGAGTTGAATACATGTTAGCTGTAGCATTCCATATGCCATGTTTAGAATAGCCGAGCCTGCTATAGTTGCATTTTTGCATGTGTTGCGTTAGGCATTTCTGTATAGTTAGGATCATGCATGATTTCTAATTAGCTTCTGTTTTGGCTTGGAGTACTCGGTAAGTTTTTATGCTTTAGCATCCTTGCATGTGTGTGAGTGACTGCCATGATAGCATGCTTACCATGAGGCTATTTGCTTATGTGATATAACTGCCTGAATGCCTGTGGGTGAAGGTTGGGTTATTTGGATTGGAACAATGCATTGACTGTGAGTTTTAAGCCCACTAGATAGTGGCAAAACCAACTTTTCTAAGCCCACCTGAGGGTGGCAAAATCTGCATTTTAAGCCTACTTACGAGTAGCAAACCATCTTTCAAAAACAAACATGAAATGTTTTGTTCTAATTCAGGCGACCGGTCTATACTTGTATGCTGTGCGCATCACATAGTAAATCTAGGCTAATAACCGGAATAAGAACACATAATGTTTTAAAACTTGATATCATGGTTAGTAGAGGCCGATCTTTGATCGAGCGAGCTGGGGTGCTCACGAAGTGACCTTCCCCAATCGTACCCAAGTTCCCAAGCCGAGGCAACTTTGGTGATGACGGACACGTGGCCTTAGGCAACGAGTCAGGGTTTCCTAAATTTCCCAAAATAAAATATTTAGGTGGCGACTCTGTATTTGGCAAAGCAGTCCATGTTTGGCACTTCTTTCAAAAATCTGTTTTCTCAAAATGATTTGCCGGATTTGGACTCTTTGGTTCAGATTAAGAACCGTGACATTAGAGTCCTGAACTGTAGTGAGCCCAAGATGAACGGAATGGGAGACTCAATCCTCCCGGGGCGTTCGGGGACGTCTACACTCACCAACTGAGGAGTTTTCACCACAAAAGGGGTTGAGACAGCGGGCTCCCTTGTCACCATTCTTGTTCAACATCGTAGCAGAAGGTCTGAATATTTTGTTGGAAAGAGCTAAGGAAAGGGGACTGATTAGAGGGGCTGTTGTGGGACTTAATGAAATGAGATTTTCTCACCTTCAGTTTGTTGATGATACTATAATTTTCTGTAAGGCTGATGAGGAAGAAATATTAACATTTAAAAGAATTTTGAGGTGCTTTGAGTTGATGTCAGGACTTAAAATCAACTTCCATGTGTGGGGTTGGTATTCAAGATTCAACAATTAAGAAGCTGGCCAAAAAACTTAACTGTCTTACTCAAAAGCTGCCAACTAAGTATCTAGGCTTGTCTTTTGGGGCCAATCTTAGAAGGAAGAGCACTTGGCAACCAGTAGTGGAGAAGGTAAGGGTGAAACTTGGTGTATGGAAGAGAAAGCTTTTGTCTTTTGCAGGTAGACTTACCTTGATCAAATCAACTCTCTGAAGCTTGCCAACTTATTTCCTCTCTATCTTTAAAATGTATTAAAGTCAATTGAAAAGTTACAAGCAACATTTTTATGGGGCGGGTTAGAAGTTAAGAATAAGGTTCATTTCGTTAATTGGAAGGAGGTGTGCAAGAGTAAAAGCCAAAGAGGATTGGAGGTGAGAGATTTAGCTGAAGTGAATGCTTGTTTTCCATTCAAATGGTGGTGGAGATATGGGAGTGAAAACAAGGCTCCATGAAAAAAAGTGGTGAGCAACAGGTATTGATTGAAAAGTGGTAGTTGGATACCATCACAAGAGTTTGGATCTTTAATCTTGAAGGACATTCTTAATATTATTGCTAATAATCAAAATTTGCTAGAGTTATATAGGAAATTTTAAAATCTTAGTAGGAGATGGAAAGAGAATTAATTTCTGGTCAGATAATTGGTTGAACAACTCAAGTTTAATGATGGTTTTTCCCAGATTATACAGTTTGTCAAGTGAAAAAGATGATACACTACATTAGATGTGCTTGAAAAAAGACAGCTCATGTATATGGCAAATGGCATATAGGAGAAATTTGTTTGTTAGGAAGAAGAGGAGGAGCATAGGCTATTGGATATGCTGGTGACAACCCCATCACTTCATTTAGACAAGGAAGACACTTGCAGTTGGTCTGCACATTCTTCTGGGAAATTCACAACAAATTCAGTGTGGTCTTGGTGGGAAGCAACTCATGGGCTATCACTTAAAGTTACTAATGGTTTGTGGAAAAATAAAGCCCCTCCAAAAGTGCAGTTCTTTGGTTGGTTAGCATGGAAAGGTAGGGTTAAAATGTTAGTTTTCTTGCAAAGGATTGGAGTGCTAAGTTCAAGTACAAGTACTTTGTGTTTATTTTGCAAAAATGAGGTGAAGACAACAAAGCATGTCCTACTATTCTGTCCACTGGTTTGGAAGCTTTGGTATAAGATTGTAAGCTGCTGAGAACTTAAGTGGGCAATACCAAGTTTAATGGAGGGATTATTTCAATGGTGGGCAGGTGGAAAGTATAAAAATTGGGTTCATGAACTATGGAAGATTATCCCAGAGGTTTTGTTATGGTATGTTTGGAAGTTGAGGAATGAATGCCTATTCAAAGAGGCACAACTAGATTTTGCTAATTTAAGTGAGAGGGTAAAGGTCCGGATTGCTATATGGGTAAAGTTACACATGAAAGGGACTGATTACTGAGTGCATGATTTAGTATCCAATCTGAAATAGATCAGATATGTATTGTATTCAGTGGAGATTTGGCTTTTGGGGATGGTGTTGCTATCTGTTTGATTTTGCTATGTTGTTATTGTTTCTGCTGTTGGTGCTATGGCTTTTTGGGATGGTTGTCTCTATTGTCGCTGTCCTGTTGGTAGCTTAAAGCGACCCAGGTTTTTACCCCGACTTTCGTTGTGTTCCGGACTCGGATTCTGTGATTGTATACTGTTGTCTAGGTCTTGTTCCCTTCTTTTAACTCTTTGTATTTGAGTTTTGGATTATGTTGGGCGTGTTTGGAACAAGTTGGTTATTAGTTGGTCAAGAATGTTGTTGCCCCGAATTTTGGCTCTCCGCTCAAGCGGGCATTCTTGCGCTCGAGCGGGCTTCTGAAATTTTGCTCTACGCTCGAGCAGGCATTCGGGTGCTAGAGCGGGGTCTCTATCTGCAAAAGTACTGGATGAGAGTATTTTACGCTCAAGCGCATGGTTTCACGCTCAAGCGGGAGTCTATGTCTGACGCTCGAGCGGGCCGCGTTTTATCAGCTTGCGAAAGTGACATTTCATATCACTTTTTGTAATCCCCTCTCTCTCTAAAAGTCTCCAAGATTTAGATCTAGAGCGTCTCTCTCTAGAAACCATCTTCTCTCTTTGATTTCTCCAAATCCATTGGGATTTTGGCCATAGTTCCTTCGTCAAAGTTGTGTAACTTCTCGAGGGCTTCGTTGTGTGTGGTGGAGATTGAGTTTCATCGTCGTTGATTTTGGGGAGCTTCAACTCTTTTCTTCTTTAAACTTGAGGTAGGGATTTGCTTTGAGTTATATATATGTTTTTGCAAGATTTAAATGATTTTGAAATCATCCTTTGATTTGCTTTGAAAATGGGTAGTTGATTCAAGAAGATGAGTAATTTTTTGAAAGTGGGTTTACTTTCTTGTTTCCTTACAAATAGAAATTGAGGCTTTTGAACTATGTTGATTGAAGAAAGAGGATTTTGGTGAGATTTTTCTCAAACGTTTGAAGATGGATGGTTTTGGTGAGAAAACCTAGAAATTGGGAAATTTTAAAAGTTGAAAATCCATGGTTGATATTGTTATATTTATTTTGAATGCCCAAAATAAATGATGTTTGGAAAATTTCTTGTTTATATTGTATAAATGATAAATTTTGAGAAATATAAGAGTTGTTGTTCATTTTGAAAATTGTTATTCAAAATGTTGATTTAGTCTTGAAATGGCTAATTTGTTAAAAATGCTCGAAATATGGAAGGTGTGTTATTCCTCGGATGAATTGAAATAAATGTATATTTATTCATCTTGTGAAATTGCATGGAAATGAGAAATGGAAGAATTGGAAATGGAAGAATTGTTGCATCGTATTGATTATTGTTGCATTGGCATATCAATTCATTTGATTACATTGAACTTTAAAAGTTGATTTGAAAACCTACATTGAGAAAAGAATGTTGAGAAATGAGTTTTCATGAAATGGTTTTGGGGTAAATACGATGGTAAGTCTTGACAGGTGGTGTAGATGATAGGTGTCGAGCCTTCTAGTTGACACTGGTAAAAATGACAATTGATAGGTGTCGGGCCTTCCGGTTGGTACCAGTAAAAATGACAATTTGGTAGTACTTGTATAGTTTACTTGCAGACACTGCCCTAGGGATTACTAGAGTTGTATTTACCACCCCTTTGGTTAAAACTGATAAATGTTGAACAGTTGAAGTTGCATGACATCATTGAGTATGATAGTTTTTCAAAAGATGAAGACATGTTTTATTTTGAAAATGGCATGGCATAGTGTGTGTATTCATCTCTTGAGAATTATATAAAACGTATATACTTTGTTAAGGATTTCCTACTGGGCTTTATGCTCACCCTACGGGATTTTTGGTGCAGGAAAAGACGTTGTGAATCCGCCTAACTGAGGGCATGGAAATGTGTGTGCTGAGAGCACAATGTTCTCATTTTGCTGTGACATTGATTGTAAGCCAAGGGCTTTGTATGTGTGGGTTTGAATAACCGTTTTGTGTAACCAGGCTTAAGCCTTGGAAAATGGTAAACCCTTGAGGGTATTTATTTGTTACTGGATTAAATATGTAATCACATGAGGAACTATTTGTATCTTGTAATATAAGTGTGGAGATTTATTTCGGTTTTTCCCTTAAAGAGACATGATTGTTGTATTATCATTGGGGCTGGAAATTTGGGGCGTTACAACTTGGTATCAGAGCTATCAGGTTTGAATACTTGGAGCTCGTGGGAAGTGTTTGCTTTACCACGATGGGTTCATACTGCATGATAGGATGCATGATAGGAAGATGTTATACATTTTGTGACTATGTGATAACATGCTTATGTGGCTATGTGGATATGGGGTTAGACTTTTGGGATGTTGTTTGCGTCTGTTAAATTCCTTGAGATTTTTTTAGAAGGGTACTTGATCAATACTCGTTCTACTAAGAATTCTTGGTTTTCGTGAGACGAATTTCATCATGAAAGAACAATCCGTATGTGTTTACATGACTAAGTGCTTATGTGGAATGAAATTGAAATGTCTATATAGCAGTGAAATGTATAGAATTGCGGTGATTAGACGTGTGAGGTAAATTGCGGGTACGTATGGGTTAGTGTGCTAAATCATTTCTATTGTCCTTTATAGGATGTCAGGAAGAGGTCAAACCTGTGGTGGTAGAGGCGGGAGGCGTGGTAGGGCTCGCCGGGGTGTGCATGAGGTACCGGTCCATGAGGTCTCGGTGCAAGAGGAAGAGTCAGGCCAAGCTAATATAGCCGAACAAGCGGACCAAGTGGGTCAAACCGCAATAAGGGCCCTAGCTAGAGAAATAGTAGGGGCTATGAACTTGTTGAGGGCGGAGAACCAAGCCCGAGAGAACACCTTAAAGGCAAGAGCGAGTTTCCTTACTAAGGAGTTTTTGTGGGCTAAACCGGATGAATTGCATGGTGGCCCTGAGCCTAAGAAAGTGGATGAGTGGCTCGAACAAACTGTGAAGACATTTGAGATGCTTCAGCGAGTTAAGAGTGACTCTAGCAAGTTACTACCTTAAAGGGGATGCGGGTCAATGGTGGAAGTATGCCAAGAGTAGAGTAGAGCCAACGTGGGAAGCCTTTGTAGTTGCTTTCTAAGATAAATATTTACCTCCTGCTTCTAGGGAGAGATTTAGGCAAGAGTTCAAAGACCTCAAACAACTCGACATGACCGTGGCCGAGTTCGAGGCAGTCTTCTCTAGTTTATCTAGGTTTGCACCAGAGTTGGTGGCAACGGAAGAGCGCCGTTGCATTGAATTCGAGAAAAAGTTGAAAACCAAAATTTTCTTTAAGATTGTTGGGAACATGATTCGGAACTATGACCGTCTTGTAGAGTCGGCGGCATACGTAGAAATTTCCGTGCAAGCCGAGGAGGAGAGGCTTCAAAGTTCGAGGTCTAGGGGCCAAGAGTCTTAAGGAGACTATAGGCAGAATAAGAAGAGCAGGGGTACCTTTCCATCCCAGTCCCAACCACATCAGTCTCGATCTACTTTTCCTTTGCCTAGTGCAGGCCTGGGAAAGAGTACACAGAGTGGCTTTTCTTGTTTCAAGTGTGGCCAGCCGGGTCACAAAGCCTTTGCTTGCCCACAGAAGGGAGAAGGGCAGTTGATGTTGTCACCACCACCACCTAACCGATCTCAAGGTCAGTCTCAGAATAAAAGTCAGGGGTTTAATTGTTTTCAATGTGGTCAGTCAGGGCACATGAAGAGGACTTGTCCACAGTTGGGAGGCGCATCTGGCACATCAGGATTGAGGCAGACTCAGAGCCACCAGCAGGCTCATTCAGCTCAGGCTTCACGAGCTAATCAGGGAGCTGCTTTGGCTCAATCAGTACATCAGGCCTATGCTCCAAGAGGGGGACAAGTTAATCAGGGGCCACAGGGGCACGTGTAAGCTATTACCATGCCAGAGTAGTTGCTAGAATCCTCAATTGTGAGAGGTATTTTTGTTGTGTGTAATTCTTTGGCTAATGTATTAATAGACTCGGGTGCGTCTTATTCATTTATATCTACTGTATTTCCTTCTACATTGGGGCTAAAGGTAGCACGGTTAATATCCCCATTCAGAGTAGAGTCACCTGTTGGGGGTACAGTTGATTTAGACCGGGGTTGTCGTGACTGTGAAATAGAAGTTTCCGGGCGTCGACTTCTGTTGCTTTTGTATTGCTGGACATGTTGAGTTTTGATGTCATTCTAGGCATGGGTTGGTTGTGTTTGTACCGAGCTGTGATAGATTGTTACCATTAGAGGGTTATAGTTTACACCTCAGGTGGTGATTATTTTTACTTTTTGGGGAACCGAGTTGATAAGGCCTTGTCTCCAATCTTTGACCCTCGTAGTAGAAGCAAACTTAGTGGCATTCTTGCAACTCTCTTGGATAGCGAGAGTAACGGGGCTCGTGTTGAGTTACCAAGAGTAGTTTGTGAATACCTGGATGTCTTTCCCGAAAATCTTACTAGTTTATCATCTCACCGGGAGATCGAGTTCTCCATTGAATTAGTACCTGGCACGGCACCTATTTCCATCTCACCGTATAGATTTGCACCTACCGAATTGAGTGAGTTGAAGATTCAACTCCAGGAATTACTAGATAAGAGTTTTATTTGCCCTAGTACTTCACCTTAGGGAGCACCGACTCTCTTCGCTAAAAAGAAAGATGGAGCCTTACGACTTTGTATTGATTATCGAAAGTTGAACCGAGTTACTGTTAAGAATAAGTACCCAATGCCTCGAATAGATGATCTGTTTGATCAGTTGAAAGGGTCTTGTTGTTTCTCTAAGATAGACTTGAGATCGTGTTATCATCAGCTGAGAGTAAGGGAGGAGGATATCCCGAAGACGGCATTCCGTACGCGGTATGGCCATTACGAATTTCTTGTGATGCCTTTTGGGCTAACCAATGCACCTGTGGTGTTTATGGAACTTATGAATCGGATCTTTCGTGAGTTCTTAGATTGTTTTGTGGTTGTCTTTGTGAACGACATTTTGATTTATTCACCTTCCGAAGAGGAACACGAGGAACATTTACGAATAGTATTTGAGTTACTTAAAGCCCACAAGTTGTATGCTAAGTATGGGAAATGTGAATTCTGGCTGAGAGAGGTTAAGTTCTTAGGCCATGTGGTATCCGGGGAAGGGGTGACTATAGATTCATCCAAGATAGAGGCAGTGCAAGACTGGGCACAACCTAAGAATGCTTTCGAGATTCATAGTTTCTTGGGGTTGGCAGGGTATTACCGTAGGTTTGTGAAGGATTTTTCTAGGTTAGCTTCACCTTTGACTAAGCTGACGAGAAAAGAAATCAAATTCGTGTGGAGTGAGACTTGTGAGAAGTTGTTCCAAGAGCTTAAGGTTAGACTCACCACTGCTCCAGTATTGATTATTCCGGAGAGAGGTTTGAGTTATTCAGTATATTGTGATGCTTCAAGGGAAGGTTTAGGTTGTGTATTGATGCAAGAGGGTAAGGTGGTAGCCCATGGCTCACGGCAGTTGAAAACACATGAGAGGAATTATCCTGCCCATGACTTAGAGTTAACGGGAGTGATATTTGCCTTGAAAATTTGGAGGCACTATTTGTATGGAGAAAAATTTGAAGTGTTCTCTGATCACAAGAGTCTGAAATATTTGTTTACACAAAAGGATTTGAATTTGAGACAGAGGAGGTGGATGGAATTCATAGAGGATTACGACTTTGAATTGCATTATCATCCAGGTAAGGCCAATGTTGTGGCCAATGCTTTGAGTAGAAAGCCTATTAGTAGTGTGGCTTTTATCGCCATTCGAGAATGGGAAATGTTGGGTACTCTCGGTGAATTTGACTTGTATCTGGGCGAGCCTGTTGAATCTGCAGCTTTGTTTTCAGTAGTTGCACAACCTACACTTCTGAATCGAGTGTTAGAAGTGTAGAGGGGTGACCTTGAGGTAGAATCCTTCCGAGAGAAGATCTCCAATGGGAAGGTAGAAAGGGGTTTGACTGTGTATCCTGACCTGAGTGTGAGATACTGTGATCACTTGTTTGTACCGGAGTCTTGCCGAGAGGAAGTACTCCGAGAGTTTCACTATTCGGGCCTTGCTGTGCATTCGGGAGGCACAAAGATGTATCATGATCTTAGTTGCCAGTTTTGGTGGAGAGGTATGAAAAAGGATGTGGCTATGTTCGTATCAAAGTACCTTACTTGTCAACAAGTGAAGGCTGAACATCAGAGGCCAGCGAGCTTGTTGTAACCCTTGCCTATAGCTGAGTGGAAGTGGGAACATATCACAATGGACTTCGTTGTGGGCCTTCCGAGGACTTAACGGGGTAGTGATGCCATTTGGGTGGTAGTTGACCGGTTGACTAAGTCGGCGCACTTTATTCCTATGCGTGTAAGTGACTCGGTAGATTATCTTGCCGATCTATACATTAGGGACATAGTGAGGTCGCACAGGGTCCCTGTGACAATTGTTTCAGATAGAGATCCGCATTTCACTGCTCGGTTGTGGCAGAGTTTGCAAAGTGCCTTAGGCACTAAATTGACCTTTAGCACTACGTATCATCCTCAGACTGATGGACAGTCTGAGCATACTATCCAAATTCTTGAGGATATGCTTCGAGGTTGTATCCTTGACTTTAAGGGTTCGTGGGAGAGGCATTTACCATTAGTGGAGTTTGCCTATAACAATAGTTTCCAATCAAGTATTGGCATGGCACCGTTTGAGGCCTTGTATGGTCGACCATGTAGATCCCCTGTGTGTTGGACTGAGGTGGGTGATGCACCTTTGTTAGGCCCAAAGTTGGTTCGGAAAATGACGGAGAAAGTAGTACTTATCCGTAAGAGGCTAGCTATGGCTTAGAGTCGCCAGAAAAGTTATGCCGATCGTAGGAGGAGACCTTTGTCTCTTGAAGTAGGGGATCATGTCTTTTTGAAGATATCACCTAGAAGGGATTTGATGAGATTAGGGAAGAGCGGGAAGTTATCCCCTCAGTTTATTGGCCCTTTTGAAACCCTTGAATAGATTGGGGAGGTTGCTTATCGTTTGGCGTTACCGCCATAGTTTTTCGGGGTTCATGATGTGTTTCATATTAGTATGCTTCGGAAATAAGAGCCAAATCCATCACATGTGTTGGATTGGACCAACTTAGAGGTAGATGGGGATGCCTCGTATGAGGAGAGACCGATGAGAGTCTTGGATAGGCAGGATCAAGTCTTGCGAGGCAAGACAATTCCCTTGGTAAAAGTATTGTGGAAACATCACAGGGTCGAGGAAGTGACTTGGGAACGTGAGTTAGAAGTCTGAGAGAAATATCTGGATTTGTTTGTTGAAGCATGAGCATGTATTGAGAAATTAATTATGTTAATGAAAAGTATAAGCATTGTATATGTTTGAACTTGTAAGAACATTGTATATGTTATAATTATTTGGGGGAAAACATGTTTTGAGAATATGGAATATTGTAGGTGTTGTATCACTCTTGGAAGCATTGTATATGCTGTTGGTAATCATTTTGGAAATTGGCTAAAACATGGTTTCGAAACATGATTTGTAATTTCGAGGACGAAATTTTTTAAGGGGGGAGGTTATAGCGACCCAGGTTTTTACTCCGACTTTCATTATGTTCCGGACTTGGATTCCGTGATTGTATACTGTTGTCTAGGTCTTGTTCCCTTCCTTTAACTTTTTGTATTTGAGTTTTGGATTATGTTGGGCGTGTTTGGAACAGGTTGGTTGTTAGTTGGTCTAGAATGTTGTTGCCCCGAATTTTGGCTCTCCGCTCGAGCGGGCATTCTTGCGCTCGAGCGGGCTTCTGAAATTTTGCTCTACACTCGAGCAGGCATTCGGGTGCTAGAGCGGGGTCTCTGTCTGCAAAAGTACTGGAGGAGAGTATTTTACGCTCAAGCGCAAGGTTTCACGCTCAAGCGGGAGTCTATGTCTAACGCTCGAGCGAGGCTTTCCACGCTTGAGCAGGCCGCGTTTTATCAGCTCATGAAAGTGACATTTCAGATCACTTTTTCCAATCCTCTCTCTCTCTAAAAGTCTCCAAGATCCAGATCTAGAGCCTCTATCTCTAGAAACCATCTTCTCTCTTTGATTTATCCAAATCCATTGGGATTTTGGCCATAGTTTCTTCGTCAAAGTTGTGTAACTTTTCGAGGGCTTCGTTGTGTGTGGTGGAGATCGAGTTTCATCGTCGTTGATTTTGGGGAGCTTCAAATCTTTTCTTCTTTAAACTTGAGGTAGGGATTTGCTTTGAGTTATATATATGTTTTTGCAAGATTTAGATGATTTTGAAATCATCCTTTGATTTGCTTTGAAAATGGGTAGTTGATTCAAGAAGATGAGTAATTTTTTGAAAGTGGGTTTACTTTCTTGTTTCCTTACAAATAGAAATTGAGGCTTTTGAACTATGTTGATTGAAGAAAGAGGATTTTGGTGAGATTTTTCTCAAACGTTTGAAGATGGATGGTTTTGGTGAAAAAACCTAAAAATTGGGAAATTTTAAAAGAAGTTGAAAATCCATGGTTGATATTGTTATATTTATTTTGAATGCCCAAAATAAATGATGTTTGGAAAATTTCTTGTTTATATTGTATAAATGATAAATTTTGAGAAATATGAGAATTGTTGTTCATTTTGAAAATTGTTATTCAAAATGTTGATTTAGTCTTGAAATGGCTAATTTGTTAAAAATGCTCGAAATATGGAAGGTGTGTTATTCCTCGGATGAATTAAAATAAATGTATATTTATTCATCTTGTGAAATTGCATGGAAATAAGAAATGGAAGAATTGGAAATGGAAGAATTGTTGCATCGTATTGATTATTGTTGCGTTGGCATATCAATTCATTTGATTACATTGAACTTTAAAAGTTGATTTGAAAACCTACATTGAGAAAAGAATGTTGAGAAATGAGTTTTCATGAAATGGTTTTGGGGTAAATACGATGGTAAGTCTTGACAGGTGGTGTAGATGATAGGTGTCGAGCCTTCCAGTTGACACTGGTAAAAATGACAATTGATAGGTGTCGGGCCTTCCGGTTGGTACCAGTAAAAATGACAATTTGGTAGTACTTGTATAGTCTACTTGCAGACACCGACCTAGGGATTACTAGAGTTGTATTTACCGCCTCTTTGGTTAAAACTGATAAATGTTGAACAGTTGAAGTTGCATGACATCATTGAGCATGATAGTTTTCAAAAGATGAAGACATGTTTTATTTTGAAAATGGCATGGCATAGTGTGTGTATTCATCTCTTGAGAATTATATAAAACGTATATACATTGTTAAGGATTTCCTACTGGGCTTTATGCTCACCCTACGGGATTTTTGGTGCAGGAAAAGACGTTGTGAATCCGCCTAACTGAGGGCATGGAAATGTGTGTACTGAGAGCACAATGTTCTCATTTTGCTGTGACATTGATTGTAAGCCAAGGGCTTTGTATGTGTGGGTTTGAATAACCGTTTTGTGTAACCAGGCTTAAACCTTGGAAAATAGTAAACCCTTGAGGGTATTTATTTGTTTATTTATTTGTTGTTGGATTAAATATGTAATCGCATGAGGAACTATTTGTATCTTGTAATATAAGTGTGGAGATTTATTTCGGTTTTTCCCTTAAAGAGACATGATTGTTGTATTATCATTGGGGCTGGAAATTTGGGGCGTTACAACTTGGTATCAGAGCTATCAGGTTTGAATACTTGGAGCTCGTGGGAAGTGTTTGCTTTACCACGATGGGTTCATACTGCATGATAGGTTGCATGATAGGAAGATGTTATACATTTTGTGACTATGTGATAACATGCTTATGTGCCTAGGTGGGTATGCGGTTGGACTTTTGGGATGTTGTTTGTGCCATCTTCGCTCACTAATTCTTGAACTTGTATCAGTGATTGCACAACCTTTTCTGGTTCAGACTATGCAAATCGAGAACAATCAAGCAAAGCTTTCAGAAGTGGTTTTGACGAATCGTGTTCCGGCAATTTCGAACCTTCAGTAACGACATCATTGTTCTTCAACAAAGGATTAGTCTCCGATTGTGGAACCGGAGATGATGAAACCCATAGAAGAGAGCTCTGAGGTTGAAAAAGACTAGCATTTTTCTGGGTATTAGAGAAAATTACTCGATTGAGATCAGACGGTGGAGACGAAGCTACACTGAGTCGACTCGGGCAAGCAACAAACGGATCAGAAGCGTAGATACTAAAATCAGCAGCGTTGCTCTGCCAAGTGTTTGAACTATTCATTGAATCTCCAGCACCAATTAAACTCTTCATCCACTCGTCCAAGTCAAACTTACCGCCAGATCCACTCTCCGACAAAGACTTTGATGACTTCTCTGACTTTGAGAACTATGACGACTTCGAAGTACCCTCCTCATTGGGCTTCGATCAGTACGACGAAGCTTACTTGTAACAACCTGATATCAACGACAAGGATGTCGTCATTTTGAAGGAGAGCAACTTCAGTGACTTCGTAGAGAACAATCCATACGTGATGGTTGAGTTCTACGTGCCGTGGTGTGAACACTATCAGGCTTTAGCGCCAAAGTATGCTGCAACGGCGATGGAGCTGAAGGTCCAAGCAGTGGCGCTCGCGAAGATGGATGCAACGGAGGAGAGTGAATTAGTGGAGGAGTATGAGATTTAGGGGTTTCCTATTGTCTATTGCTTTGTTGATGGTCAACATAAACCCTACAATGGCCAAAGGACTAAGTAAAACCCCTACAATGGTTAACATGATTTGTATATATGTTAAGTACATGAAGGGTAGTATTGGAATTTGTAAAATAATTATGGATGACATCAGCAAAATCTATTTGATTTTGGACGAATGGGTAACAGAAGGGGGTTTTTGTATATTAGTTTCAAAAGTAAGAGAGGTCTATGTCATTTTTGAAACCACAAGGGAGGTATCTGTAATTAAGGCAAACCTCAGGGGAGGTTGGTGTAATTTACCCTAATTTTAAAAGTTGACCGTCTGTAGACACCCCATTTTTGACCGACCTTAAGACTCAGACGTCACCGATTGAGCGCTCGGTGACGTTGCATATTGTGCTCGTTCTGAGGTTGCGGAGTTTCGGCTGCGAGCCTTGTCTCCGGACTTCCGGACTCTTTTGTGCTTTGCCTCGGTTTGCGAACCAGGCCCTGTTTTCTCTGTTTTTGCTTCCCGAAGAGAGGGAGAGGTCTCGTAGACCATCTCTCAGTGGCCATAGGCTACGTTTCGTGGTCGTAGGCCATTTTTTCCCGTTTGGAGCCCAGTTCCCGATTTTCGGAGCCGTCGGCCGTGCGCCTCGGTTCGGGACCGCTTAACTACCTCCGTTTGCTCCAGTTTTTGGCACACACCTTGTCTTCTCTCTTTTGAGAGACACTGTGGCCCAGGAGACCACCTTCGTGGTCGAACGCCACTTCCGATGCCTAACAGCCTGTTTTCGGGGCCCCGAACTGCGTGTTTTGGCCCCCTAACCTTCGTTTTGCATCCGCCTTGGTCCATTTTTGGCAAAGACCTTATTTTCATTGTTAGAAAGCTTGTAGGAGGGTGGGAGACCAGCAATTTTTCTAAAAAAATAGCTTTTTTTGGTTAAAAGTGGTTCAATATGAAATCTGGAAAGAAAGAAAACATATGCGCGGCTTCACCAAAACAGGCATGACTCTTTGCACAGAAGGAATTAAGATATGAGGCCACCACCGTTGGAAAGCTTACTTCTGGGGCTTCATTTTACACTCAAGAATCTCCTAAGGACAAGTCCGGGCGGGGGAGATATGGTTGGTTGAAGTAGGGGATCAATCTGATTGGACCAAATCTGCACAGCTTCACCAAAACTGGCATAACTTTTTCCACAGGAGGAATTTTGATGCAAGGTTTGCGGCATTGGAAAGCTAACTTCAAGGGCTATATGGACGACTAGCTTTAGGGTTTGAACCTTTTGACCCCTGGTCGGCCGACCACTTAAACTGGTCGGCCTACTACCTTGCCTGGTCGGCCGACCACCTTGGCCCTTTTGAACTGGTCGGCCATTTTTGTCTCCGTAAGTGTATTCCAGCTGTGCCAGCTGTTTTCCACTTGACCCACTGTCCGAGGGGTTTGTCCTTGTTTTGGTCCTTTTAAGGTGGTTTTCACCCATTTGCTTGGTTTCAAGGTGGAATTGGCCCCTTTGGTCAAGCTTCTTGAGGACGCTTGACCCTTTTGGTCTAGCTTCTCCAAGAAGCTTGACCCCTTTGGTCAAGCTTCCTTTAGAAGCTTTGAGCCCCCCTTTTGGCTTCTCCAAGAAGCCATAGCCTTCTCCTCCTATATAATCAACCCTTCACCACCATTTGCAAGGGTTAGAAGATTTTGGCTGGTGCATATACATACAACCCTCTATATCTATACTTCAAGCCTCCAAACACCCATATTCTTGGCCATTTTACCCTACACCTCATAGCCTACCACCTCCATCATCCATTCCAGCACCTTGGAGGTCATTTGCAGAGGTTGAGAGCTCATTTTCTTGGACCAAAAATTGCTGCATTGCTGTGCTACAAGGGTAAGTCGTCTTCCCCCTCTTTGAAGCTTTATCTTGCTCTATACCTTAGCCCTTCTTGCTTGCATTTCTGGGCTTCGAACCAAACTGTAAAATGTCTTATTTTGACCCCCTCTTCAACTTTGATTAAGGACAGTTTGTTGTTTGAAGTCATCTATTTCCTTGTTTGTTCAATCTCTCTTTTAGGACTATTTTTGCATCATATTTTAGCCTTACTTGTGAACATTTTCGAGATTTTTTATAAACTGAAAAAAGTCTTGTTTTGACCTCCTCTTTAAGTTTGTTTGAGGTCACTTTTCTATTTGGAGTCATCTCCTTCCTTGCATGCTTCATTTCTACATGCTTTGAGCCATACATTTGAGCATTTGCATTGGCCTTGTTTTGGCCTCTTAGCCACTGAAATCCAGTGGATTTTCAGTGGCTTTGATGAGGTTTTTAGCTTTGAAATCATAGAGGGGTGACCCTCTCACCCCTCATTCTCTTTACTAGCATGTTTGGCCTTCCAAAGGGACTCTATTTTGCGTGCATTGAAGTCATGTTTTAGGCCTTATTCTGAGGGTTTTAAGGTCTTCCTAGGCTCTGTTAAGAGCCCATTTTGCCATATCTTATGTCTATGATGCATGTGTAGAGCAATCCCATTCAAGGCCTCTCAAAGAGGCCTTCCTTTGCATATTTCCTAGACTGATTTCATGGCCTATTTGGTGAGTTTTAGGGCTGTCATAATCCATTTCCAAAATTGGTTTGGTCTTGCTAAGTGTCTATCTTATATGTGCTTAACAACCCCTTGTATGGCCCTTTAAAGGAACTCATCATTTTTGCATGTGTTGGCTGCATTTCAGAGGTTATTTGGGCATATTTTGACATGTTTTATTCACTGATTTTGGCTGGTTTGATGAGTTCTCTTGTGCTTCATATACATGCCATATAAACCATGTTTACTAGCCATTGTTGCATGTTGTTTTAGCCCATCATGTTAGCACTTTTTGGCCATGCTTTAAACTAGAAATGTGCATGTTTTGGGACTTCCTTGGCTCTGTCTTTGTGCTTCATATTCAAATAATGCTTTCTTTGCATAGCTATAAGTCAATACATGTGCCTAGTTTTGAGTTTCAGGGTTTACTTCATGCATCGGGTGCCATATTTCCATGTTTCGAGACCATTTAGCATCATGTTTCAGTGCTGGAATTTACATGTTCATATGCCATCTCTCATTCTTTGCCATGCCTTGTTAGAGTTGCATGTTGTGTCTTAGGATCGGTCCTCGGTTTACGTGCATGTGCGCACATTTCGGTTATCTCATTTTCATCTTATGGCTACTAATGTGAGTGTGGCTGAGGTCCACTCATGTTGGCGTAAGTCCATTATGCATTATGTATGCCATTTCAATTCATAGCATTGCGTATGCTAGATTGTATGTTAGAGCATTATGTATGCCTTGCTACATCGTGCATTGTATATGCCATCTCATAGCATTGCGTATGCTAGGTTGCATGTTAGGATTGCATTCATGCATGTCATGCATATTGCATTGTGTTTGGGATAGGAGTTAGCCTAAGCACGGGAAACGAGGGACGTTTCGTATTTCAAGTGACGGAATGTGTCTCAATTCCCGGTCGCCGACACTCCGGATTACCCATGATAGAGTTTAGGTCTTGTTGTGTTTTCATGTGCATTCATTTCATATTGAGACGTGCAATTCGACTCCTCGGCCATCATGCATCGAGATGCGTGATTGGTGGCACGAGGATCGAGGTGTGCATACATATGTGAAAATACTTTGCCATGTCCCTTTCTTGCTCTCTGTTGCAGCAAATCAAGAATCAACAGCCTTCTAAAGCCTTGCACAGCATTCCGAGATTAATTGCAAACAGAGGCAAACCGGGGCATCGCAATGGATTTCCGCGCAAGGCAACTCAAGCATGCATCATTCATCATTCGGAACAGAGCTGAGGCGGTCCATGAGCTTGCATGCTAATTTACTGCTTTCCTAGTTAATTTGATTCATTAATTAGGGTTTTGTACTTATTCGAACTGTATTATTTACTTGGGACTGTATATTATTTATTCGGACCCTCCGAGCGAAGGCACAATTGTAATAAGTGTGCGTGTGTGCGATGTATGCCTTCCAACCCCACGTCTTTCTCCCTTTTATTTACCAGCTTATGATGGTTAGATTAGGGCATGTTTCAATTAGCATACAGTATGATAGCATGTTTGCATTCATTCATCTGTTTTGCATGCACCGGGCTTAGCGCATCATACTAACTGCATTTGTATTTCAATTTCGAGTTGAATACTTGTTAGCAGTTGCATCTCATATGCCATGTTTAGAATAGCCGAGCCTGCTATAGTTGCATTTTCGCATGTGTTGCATTAGGCATTTCTGTATAGTTAGGATCATGCATGGATTTCTAACATAGCTTCTGTTTTGGCTTGGAGTACTCGGTAAGTTTTTATGCTTTAGCATCCTTGCATGCGTGTGAGTGACTGCCATGATAGCATGCTTACCATGAGGCTATATGCTTATGTGAGATAACTGCCTGAGTGCCTGTGGGTGAAGGTTGGGTTATTTGGATTGGAACAAATCATCGACTGTGAGTTTTAAGCCCACTAGATAGTGGCAAAACCATCTTTTCTAAGCCCACCCGAGGGTGGCAAAATCTGCATTTTAAGCCTACTTGCGAGTAGCAAACCATCTTCCAAAAATGAACATGAAATGCTTTGTTCCAATTCAGGCGATCCAGTCTATACTTGTATGCTGTGCGCATCACATAGTAAATCTAGGCTAATAACCGGAATAAGAACGCATAATGTTTTCAAAACTAGATATCATGGTTAGCAGAGGCCGATCTTTGATCGGGCGAGCGGGGGTGCTCACGAAGTGACCTTCCCCAATCGTACCCAAGTTCCTGAGCTGAGGCAACTTTGGTGATGACAGACACATGGCCTTAGGCAAACGAGTCAGGGTTTCCTAAATTTCCCCAAAAATAAAATATTTAGGTGGCGACTCTGTATCTGGCAAAGCAGTCCATGTTTGGCACTTCTTTCAAAAAAATCTATTTTCAAAAACGATTTGCCAGATTTGGACTCTTTGATGATTCATCGGTCTTGCATTGCACTCTGCGAGATTAGACACAGGATCGTGACACAAATCGAGTCCGAACTGTAGTGAGGCCCAAGGGCGCGTCTACACCGTCCCACCATTGTTTTGAAGGCTCCTAATCCTATAATCTGAACCCCAGCCAAGATCATTCCTTACCTCATCCTGCCACCCCGTAGTTGTTTCAATCACAACCGTCCAAATCTCTCCTCGGGCCCACACAGACAATGATCGGTTGACCTCATGATCTTGTATGCTAGATACTTATAGATATATCTATATATTAAATTGCATACACACCCTTATCTACCAACTACTTAGTTGAAATTTTTGTCATTCACTACTTAATTAATTAATTAATTTTAAGTCACTGAATGCTGTGAATTGCTTTCGAGCAACTATTGCCTCCCTTGCATCTATAATTTAGCAATCAAACTCTAGTTATTGATTAAAAAAAAATACTTGTAATTGTGAGATCATATATATTTGTTGAATCATACATTAATATCAATACATAATTAATGATAGAGAGACTCTCTCTTTCTATATGTTTTAAGAGTAGTCAACGATTTTTTGTTCTAAAATTTCTTCATTATTTGTTTATTTATTTATCTAACAGCACTTACGGATGTTGATATATAATTTACCCATGGTAAGCTTTTGGGATATAAGGACATTTAAGGTACATTGATAATTTGATACAACATTTTTTTTAATCAATGAAAAAAGAATCTTTATTAATGAATAGCCAATAATAACAAAGGAATTACATCAATAGAGAAGGAGGGAAAAGTACAAAAATCATCATAGCAGGCCCAACGATCCCAACTAGGTGGGCACTGAGGAGCACACCCAATCATATGTGAAATTTCTAAAAATTTCACAAGATATTGATTTGTGATTATGATTTAATTTTAAACAATGAAAAACAATCCCAATCAAATAATCAATAACAAATTGACACTACGATTTAACGTGGAATAAAAACCACAATTGGACTCCTCTAATTATGATAAAAAAATCACGGGCCAAAGCCACAAAACAATCTACTAAGAAGAAAAAAAAGAATTGCACACAAAAATCCTTCATTATTTAGCGAATCCATGCCCAAATTGAACCGAACCTGATGTGTCTCTTCTACCACCATCGTCTTTACCTCGGAATTGCTTTGCCAAACATTGAATTCACAATGTCAATGACGAATCCACGACAACGAGCCATTTCGGAATCCACCAAAGTTTTAGGCCCAAGTTCCTCGGAATCCATCGAAGAATACCCCTCTCTCTTTATGAATAAAAGAACAAAAACAACCTTGATGTTTGTCAATATGTAATTTGTTGATCAATCAATCACCTTCTATAAAAACTCATATAAAACCACCCTCCAATATAGAACACTTTGTATTTTTACTTCTCTTTGAGAATTTGGATGGGTTCAACCCTAAAATGAGCAAACGGTGCACTTTATACTAAACAGAGTCGTGATAACTGCTCGAGTAGTGTGACTAAAGGCGTTGTTCACATATAGGCCAATCGCTTGAGCGCAACATCTACTGCTCGAGTGGTGAAACTTGTCTCCTAGAAGTTTAGAATGCAGGTAGAGATACTAGATGAACCACTTCATCGCTCGAGCGGCACAAATGATTGCTCTGGCGATCAACAACTTTGACTTCTTCTCAGCTCGATCCCTATGCCTAGTCAGTGAAGTGGCAAACAAAAATGCTCAGGTCAAGTTACAAAATGTTAGCACAAACTCTCTACATAGGCACAATTGATGTTGGATTCGCATCTAAACTCTCATAACCTCACAGATATAATAGAGCGAATAAAAATACAATTGAATGGAGTTTTGTCTAACGAGATTGCCAATTACAAAAACTTAACAATATGATAGCACCTACTCAAGTTGGTGAGAAACCAACCCGAAGAAAAGGAGAAAAAGAAAGAGTATTAGCCCAGCCACATCGAGAAAAAAAACACCCTATCTTTCAATTTAGCCACCCCCTGCTAGACTATGCCTAACTTGGCTCAAACACTCTATTAATTCATGCACTTAATAATGCATATCCTTCAAATTAGACTTAGCCCAAAGTGGCACCTTTACCTTCACAATTTCAACTAACTCTACCATATTAGGCTGACAAGCCTTGAATGCACACTCATTTCTTAATTTCCACACTAACCACAACATGGCCAAGGGTACAAGTTTCCAAGCTTGGGTAATAGTTTTCTAAATTTAGTTCCTAACCACCAGCTGAGTAATGCTGCGACAGTTGCTGGTGACACCCACTAAATTTCCTACCAATATAGTAATCTTGACCATGCCTTCCAGATCTCAAGGCATAACAGAAGTACATGATTCACATTTTTTGGTTCCCTCTTGCAAAATGGGCATGTAGTTCTTTCTTTTGCAGTTGAAAGTCTGAACAATCTGGGAAACTCCTCATTTAGAACCACATCTATCAACCAGTTATCCAACCAAAAGCTAACTCTACACCCATTCCCAATCACAATCTCTTTGTATTAGACACAAAGAAGCTAAATAGATCCGGGTTAGAGCTAACAACAACCAATATATATTTCCACACTTACGACTCCTTAACACTTGCTTCCATATCTGGTAACCACCTACCCCCACTGCTCCATATTTGCTTATAATTACTTTTTTCCACAATGCTTCTTTCTTTTCTTTTTCTTTTTTTGTGGGTAAGTAATTCCACAATGCTTCATCTTTAATACAATACCTCTACTACCACTTTGTTAGCAGATAGTGACTTCTTTCCTTCGTCAAACCAATGCCTAGCCCTCCTTGTTTTTTTCTCTTTGTAACCTCCTTCTAGTTGACCATATACTCCTTTCTTTTCAATTTTGAACTACCCCATAAAAAGGTAGCTTGAATCTTATCAACTTCTGTAGCCATACTCTTAGGAATTTTGAATATAGACATATAATAACAAGGGAAACTAAACAACACATATTTGATTAATGTCAACCTACCTGCAAAAGAAAGCAGTCTCTTTTTCCATATTGCCAGATTTGTCTTGATTTTGTCCACCACAGGTTACCATGTCTTTCTTCTTCTAGGATTTTCCCCAAGTGATAATCCCAAATATTTGACAAGTAGCTTCTGACACAAGCAATTTAAATGAGTTGCAAAAATCTAAGTGACTTTTTCACTTATCCCCATTCCACACGCCACACTCTTATGGAAATTTATTTTTAAACCAGATATTACTTCAAAACATCTTGGGATTCTTTTAATATTTGTAATCTCCTTCTCTTTTGCTTCACAAAATATAATTGTATCATCTAGGGGTGCTCGCGAATCAATTTTGTGTAGTTTGCGGTTCGGTTTTGACCCGCCCGCATCTATGCGGTTTGGGAAAAAGTCAACCCGCAACCGCCCGCAGTGCGGTTTGCGGTTTGTGCGGATAAGGTTTGCAGATGTGCGGGCAGTTTGCGGTTTACACTTTTTTCTTTAAAATTTAATTTTTGAGTTTTTTTTTTCCTATCGTATTTAGGCATCAGATTCATTTTATATATTTGTGATCATTTGACAACAATTTTCTGATAAGTTTACAAATAAAAATTGAATATCAATGCATTAAATGAAAGTACCCAAAACAAAGAGACCCTACACTAGCATTTTTGCCATGAAAAAAATGTATATCAATGCATTAAAGGTTGTACTCAATTAGAATTCCCAGTTCAGTAATCAATAATCAAACTAGAAGTTCCATCGATCACCAGAAGGAAAATTTTATTAGAAAAAAGTGGATGAGTCACCAATGAAAATCATATAAGAAACCAAGTTTAGTCCTTGATAATTCTACGACATTAAGAAAGTTGAGAAATACTTAAAAATAAGGATCCTAATGTCATAGAGAACATAATGGTGCTCCTGTTAAAGTTACAAAGTTGGTATATAAAAAATAATAATAATTAAAGTGCGGGCGGTTTTTGCGGGTTGCGGGTTTAACCCACGACCTGCAAATTTGTCATATTTCAAACCGCATCCGCCCGAATTATGTTTGCGAAACCGCCCATTTATATGCGGGTTGGGCGAGGTGGGCGGTTTGAGCGGTTCGGATAAACCGTTGCCTACCCCTAGTATCATCTGCGACTTGCAAATGTGACAAAGTCCTGTTGTACCTACAACAACACCTTTGATTATACCTGATTCTTTTGCTCTTTCAAGCAGCATATTAAGTCCTTATACTACAATGTTAAAGAAATTAGGATAGGGGATCACCTTGTCTTAATCCTTTCATTGGACTAAACTCATCAGTAGGGGATCCATTAACAAATACAAATAATCTTGCAACACAAGTCTTCATCCAACACAACCATCTAATCCAAAGCTAGATATCATAAAGAATAAGTACTCATAATTGACTGAATCACAAGCCTTCTCAAAGTCAAGCTTTAATATAACTCCTTTTTTCTTTATCTTCTTTCACCAATCAACTACATCATTTGCAATCATAATACCATCAAAGATATTCCAACCTCCCAGAAAAGTTGTTTGCACCTCACTGATCACCTCTAGTAATTCCTTCTTTAGCCTATTTGATAATAGCTTAGCCAGGATATTATAAGCTACTCCTACCAAATTTATTGGCCTCTAGTATGATCACTACAAAAAAATTGCTTTTTTGCGACGTCATTTTGCCGTCGCAAATACCCAAAACGCCGTCTCAAAAGGTTTTTTGCAACGGTAACTGGCTTTTTGCGATGACAAGTGGGGGGTCGTAACAAAGGGGGTTGCAAAAGGGTTTTAGCGACAGCATAACGCCGTCGCCTTTTTTTTGCGACGGAAAAATTCTGTCAGCATTAACGCGTGAAAATCTGAGTTTTTTTGAGACGGCATTGTTTTGTCATCGCGAAAAGGGTTATTTGCGACGGCAAAAATACCGTCACTAAAGGGTTATTTGAGACAGCACCTGATGCCGTCCCTAAAGTACTATTGGCGACGACAAATAACACCGTCGCTAAAGGTCTTCCTTTTCAACCAATTCCCTTATCTTTTGCGTCAGCATTACTGTCGTCGCAAAAAACCCCGGTTCTATTTTCTTTTTGAGACGGTGTGTGTGGTGCCGTCTCAAAAATATATATATATATATATATATATTAAAAATATGAAAATAACCTGTATTAAATGAAAAATAACTAAAAAAAAACCAATAATTACATAATAATATAAAAAGTCCAGTATATAAATAAAAATTCATCCATAATTAAAATATTCTTCCATTCATAACAATACATCAGTAAAATTATCCCACTACATAATGTTGCATAATACATACATAATGTTGTTCACAAATCTAAATAACGTAAATCAAAAACAAAAGTTTTCGTCATGATTCTTTCGTGGGTTACAAAAACAAAAGTTGCTCATAATCTTTACACATCTGCATTCCACAAGAAACAAACTGCTACTCAGGAAATATCTGAAAATAACAAAATAAAAATAATTAATGACAATATAATTGTGTTAATATTTTAATTACAGAAAAACATAAAAAATTAACTACTATATAATTACAAAGATAGTTTAGTCAATAATTTTGGCTAGACAGAAATCCGGCCTTAACTCCCAAACCGGAAACCCGATTAGAGTCCCGTCTTCTCCCACAAGTCTCTCCTGCCTAGGCGGTCGTGTGTGCCAAGTTTCGTGCTAAACCGACGTCATTTGGTGATTATGGGAGGTCAACACCTTGAATTCAAGTTTCTTAAGGAACTAGTTTGCCTAGACCGAAATTCGGCTCTAACTCCCAAACCGAGAACCTGATTGGAGTCTCGTCTTCTCCCACAAGTCTCTCGTGCCTAGGCGGTCGTGTGTGCCAAGTTTCGTGCTAAACCGACGCCGTTTGGTGATTTTGGGGTGTCAACACCTCGAATTCAAGTTTCTTAAGGAACTAGTTTGCCTAGACCGAAATCCGACTCTAACTCCCAAACTGGGAACCCGATTGGAGTCCCGTATTCTCCCACAAGTCTCTCGTGCCTAGGTAGTCGTGTATGCCAAGTTTCATGCTAAACCGACGCCGTTTGGTGATTTTGAGGCGTCAACACCTCGAATTCAAGTTTCTTAAGGAACTGGTTTGCCTAGACCGAAATATGGCTCTAACTCCCAAACCGGGAACCCAATTCGAGCCCCGTCTTCTCCCACAAGTCTCTCGTGCCTAGGCGGTTGTGTGTGCCAAGTTTCGTGCCAATCCGACCCCTTTTGGTGATTTTGGGGTGTCAACACCTCAAATTCAAGTTTCTTAAGGAACTAGTTTGCCTAGACCGAAATACGGCTCTAACTCCAAAACCGGGAACCCGATTGGAGTCCCGTCTTCTCCCACAAGTCTTTCGTGCCTAGGCGGTCGTGTGTGCCAAGTTTCGTGCCAATTCGACCCCGTTTGGTGATTTTCGGGCGTCAACACCTCGAATTCAAGTTTCTTAAGGAACTACTTTGCCTAGATCGAAATATGGCTCTAACTCACAAACCGGAAACTCGATTCGAGCCCCCTCTTCTCCCACAAGTCTCTCGTGCCTAGGCGGTCGTGTGTGCCAAGTTTCGTGCCAATCCGACCCCGTTTGGTGATTTTGGGGCGTCAACACCTCGAATTCAAGTTTCTTAAGGAATTAGTTTGTCTAAAGTGAAATCCGGCTCTAACTCCCAATCCGGGAACCCGATTTGAGTCCCGTCTTCTCTCGCAAGTCTCTGAGCTTAAAATGCAAAGAATGCAAAGATACATTTTATACCTGATCTTCTGGTGGTGGTGTGTTTGTTTGGTATTAATTCAAACCAAAAAATGTTTGAATTAATACCCTTTCTTGCTAATGCCCAAACGGACTTCTCCAACTTTCTCTTTTTCTGTGCCCACTTAGGTCCATATATTGCTAAATGTGCCCGGCTAAACCGTCGGTCAGAAATCTGTACATAATAATAAAGAACAAATTATGCACTCAAATCTCAATTGTAATCTGGCTCAACCTAAAGAACAGAATAATACACCATATCAGAAACTACAATTGTTTTTGCTTACATGATAGCAATGTGTTCCACTCTGCCGGAGAACAACAAATCAACCAAATTGATATTTAAAGAAGGCTACTAATCCATACACAAAGAATCAATTCAATCTATGCAAATTACAATTGCTCTTCATTTTCTGATGCCTAGTCTGAATCTTTAGATTTAAACATTTATTTAAAGATGTAAAATAAGTAATAAGTCAGAAGAGCAACCATTTATCTTCATTTATAAATTAAATGCCAACAGAAAAACAAATGGTCATAAGAAGTACCTTTATGAGGCATCCACATGAATCCAGCATGTCTGTTCTTAAAGGATACTGTACTACCTAGAACACAAAATTTGGAAGTTTCGGAAGAAACTTGGGTGAAAAATATACACATAAAAATGAATTTAGCAGCGACGAGAAAAACACCAACTTACTATAAAGGTATCCTCTCCAACTACAGATGATTTTGAAACTTGATCCATCAGTACCCCATAATCCATTTCAGTATATGGAGGTGTCACGCTAATATAATCAAATGGCCCATCTTTTCCAACACAAAAACAATTCATAAGTTGCAACGTCTCTATAAGAATATAGACTTCAGTCTTCAGATCACAGAAAGACAAGAACAATGCCTTTCCAATCTTGTAACAGTCAACCCCTTCCTACCTAGTAATAGTAACTATCACATCCTAACTTTTAGAATGCTTTTTCTCCTTCATCAAACAGTCCAAAATTGCTGCTGATATAATGAGTTCCATTTTGTTGCTGATATAAAAAAAATAAACAAATAAAAGAAGAAGAAGAAGGAGCACTGTATTAGATTGTTAATGGAGATTATGAGTCCTCAGGTTTTCAATATGACCTGCCAAGAACATACGATTTCTAATTTAAATGTTGCAATAATTTTAAGTTGTCATCTGTGATGAAAAAGACAGGCTTTTGAAATAATCAAATACACCTCTAGTTGATTATTTAAAAGAACAACTTCAATTCCATAATAAAATCTAATAAAATCTAACGGTTCTGCTATCCCTGTCTCAAAACCTATTTCTTAATCTGGGAATCTTCTGATCGTCCTTTTCTCTGGCCAGTTACTGATTGTAGCTCTAGTACTTGGCCTCTATTCCACTTGTTCTAATTTAGTTTTGTTCAATTCAATGTGACCCCACGAAAAGGACCCATCAATGTTTTCGTTTTGTTAATATTAGCAAAACAGTTCTAATCTAGTTTAAAACAACTGAAATTAAAGTAATAAGAGGTTGTTTAATAAATTAAAACAGTAAGTATAGTTTGCTTTAGGTAACATTTGAAAGCAAAAATTTATATCATGGATAGATTCATCAAACATAAATTTGGATGTATGACACAGTTGACCCAACTATTCTGCCAGCACTCTTCTCTTTCTGTAATTCATTTGTCCTCTTCTGTAATTAGGACGTCATTTATAATTGAAATACTTGTCATCAAGTGAAGGTCGAGATATGCTTTTAGAAGACAATATCCTATCAGATAAAACACGGGATTTAAACTAAGAAATGGAATAAATTATTGTGATCACTTAAACAAAATAAAAAAAAACAAATAAAATAAAATCTCCAATTTATTCAATTCATGAGAGGATTGAACAAAATTCATAAGCCATTGACATCATTGAAATTAGCTGCAACTTACAAGCTTCAATATTTTATTTCAATAATGATTTCATACAAATAACAGCATTAATTGGACTTATCCGATCTAGTTAGATATATATATTCAGAACTCATTTCAGCAATAAAGGTTCAACTATTTGGACCATTCTCAGCTTCACAAGAGGATGGCTTATTTTTCAATGGAGGATTTTGTTGGGAATGGATCACTGAAGGAACTTCTTCCAAAGCTAATAGAAGAAGGTTGGGATGATGTACTGACGTTTAAGATTATGAATTCACAGGATATGGATGGAGTAAACATGACTGAAAAACAAAAGGTTATTTTACTATCAATCCAATCTTGAAATTTCCAGAGCCAATACATGTTCTTGATGTTTTTAATGACCATCTCTTTGATGAAGCTATTCATTAATATACTTTAATCTCAGGCAAATTTTCTAAAGTTTTCTCCAAAATTTGATGTTTTCAAGAACAACCAATCTTATTCATCTGTGACCTCTAAAGGCTTTACATGGTATATACTACAGGATTCAGTGGAAATCAGGTCATACCTGCATGATCGCGCTCTGATGCAATATGGAGACAGACTAGAGGCCTCTGGAAAATATCTTCCCGAGCTTCTTGGCTTGAGCACCAGAGATCTTTTCACTCAATTTGGTATAAAAAGAGGTCACATCGCCTGCTTCACGGACAGAACCATTGCATGTGCAGCAGCTCCTTTGCCACCATTATGTGCTCTCCCTTCAAGAAGAAGAACCACCACACTTCCTACAAGTAATAGCATTTACAAGAGTGAGTTTATTTCAGTCAACTCCATAAAAATGCAGAGTATGACGAGATCACCTGCAAAATTATTAATCAAACAGTCCAAAATTGTTAATTAATTTTTCTCAAACATCAAACTATCCAAAAATTTAATTAAAAAAATACTGCTAGTTTACTAAATTAATCATAGTACCTTAGAACATCCCCAGGTGAGAGCCTCAATACCAACAGATCATGTGCCGCTATACAAGTCTAACCAACGACCAGGCCTTAAAGATGCAGGACAACCACCGGCCGCCTTAATAAAACAACATTATAAGTATATCAAAATAGCATCTACATAAGGTTAATTGTAGACAAAGAAATTGAAGTATCATCTTGTTTCTAGAACTAGAGGACAACATTTGAAGAATAAGATATCTTTTACCTGCAAAATGTCAAAGGCTGCACCTTTTACAACTTCCATCATTGGGCGTACGTCCATGCCCTTTGGTGAGAGCAATTTCTTTCTTTTAGTTGTTCCTCCAAGCACCTAAAATCACCAATAAGGTTGATATTACTTCTTTTATGACGATGCATATATTGAACTATTCATATTAAGAAAAAACAATAATGAAAAATTTATCACTATAGCGTATCCTTGAAAATGGCAAGCCTCAATTCTGTAAGTTAACCTTTGCATTCACATCTAAACAAACCAAGACAGACACTTAGATGGACATTGAACTACAGTTTTTCTAGTTAGATCACATTCTCTCTCTCTCTCTCTCTCTCTCTCTCTCTCTCTCAAGTAGTTTGATCACACTTTGTATCTGTTTGAGTTTGAGCACACTTGCGAGTGATTCAAATGCACTACTTGAATAGAAAATTGGTTTCCAATTGCGCATAATTTTCCAAAAACATTGAGAATAAGGGCAGTTAATATTCATTTAATCAACAAGCTACCAGTTCCATCCATGAAAAGTTCCATATTAATTAATGAACCAAATTGTGGTGAAATAGTAAAATAATCCCAAAATTCTTATATCAAATTGGAACATCACAATGTATATGTATTTACCCAAACTCATTGAATACAAAGATAAATTCAAGCCATTCCACACCTGAAGCAATTTATGAGTCTCCCTTTGCAGCTTAGGTTCCTCCGATGGGACCTGCTTTTCCCTCCCTGTCTTTCGTAGTTCCTTTCTCCTTGTCTATACATTCAAAATCCAAACTTTATTTACATTATTATCATACATATTATATATGTATATATTGATATTATAGAGAGAGAGAGAGAGAGAGAGAGAGAGAGACCTTAGGAGAAGGTTTTGATAGGAAGTCGTCGGGATTAAGACCATATCGTTCGAGAAACTCTCTCTTCTGATCACTCGAGAGTCCATTATTTGATTCTGAAATTGTCGCATTAAGAAAAAAAGAGTAAGTAAAAAAAGAATTGAAAGATTTGGATTTGTAGAATGGAGACTTTCTGGAAGAGTAGACGACAATCGATTGTGGTCGTCGTCATGACCAAAAAAAGAGTAGACATCAAAATCAGATATTACTTATATAGAACAAAAAATGGAGTAATCAGATATTACAGTTTTGAATTATAGCAATGAGAGAAATGCATCTGATCTCTATACAAGATGAGTGACCAAAATAAATTACTATGGGCTTCCGAGAGAGAGAGAGAGAGAGAGAGAGAGAGCATACATACTGACTGAGCTCACAGAGAGAGATTATAACACGCCGTCGCCGCAGCACCGCTAGCCGTCGTTGCTTGTTGAGAGAGATATCATCGGTGAACACTCGCTGTCGTCGCTATGATCGTCGGTGAACTCGAACACCGCTAGCCATCACCGTCGTCGCTCGTCGAGAGACGGAGAGAGATCGTCATCGAACTCGTCTCTGGGGATTTTGGGGATTTAGGGATTTGGGGGGTTTTGAGGGAGAATGGTGTTAGGGATTTTAGGGGTTTTGAGGGAGAAGGGTGTTATGGATTTTGGGGATTTTAGGGAATTTGATCGAGCGCCATTTCGGCTGAAGGAAGGAGATGAAATTTTAGACTATTTGCGACGGCATGGAAAAACCGTCACAAATGATCAAATCCATTTATAAAACGACACCGTTTTATTAAGGTTTTTTTTTTTGCGACAGAGCATTCCTGTCACAAATGTCCACTATTTGTGACGGTAAATTTCACCTGTCTCAAAAAAATATTTTTTGCAACGGTACACAGTGCCATCGCTAATACTTCCGTATCTAAGTGACTTTTTGTTCTGTGCTTATTAGCGACGGGAAACTGCCGTCACAGAAAACATTATTTGAGACGGCTTCATATGTTGTCGCAAAAGACCACTTTTTGCGACGGTATACATGCCATCCCAAAAAGTTCCATGTTATTTGCCCACTTTTCTTGTAGTGGATAGACAACTTGGACTAATCTTCTAGGATTAGAGTTGGTTTGGGAATAAATTATTTTAATAATTTTTTAATTTTTTAGTTAAAATATGAAATAAAAAAAATTAATATGTTTGAGATAATTTTTAACTTTTTACAAAAAATAAAATATATAAAAAATAAAAAAAAAATAGAATCTTTTAACTTTTTTGTAAAATTCTTTAACTTTTTTCCTATTTTCGTGTCTTTTTATCCTTTTAATTAATTTTTAAACTTCCCATACTTACCATTAGTGTAATGGAAATACCATGACATCATTGGCCAACCAATAAAAAAAATTATATATATATATAGTAAACCTCACTACTTATGTTTAAATTCTTGATCAAACATAATTCAGTTGCTATCGCATATACATAGGTTTTAATTGGCAACACCTGAAAAATTCACATTATTTTTTGAACTTTTTTTTTTATTTTTAGTGTTTTTTTTCCTCTTTTTTTTTCCCCTAATTTGTATCAATATATATATATATATATATATATTAATATTAGCTAAAAAGTTATAAAAAAAAAAAAAAAGTGTTCACTAAAAATTAAAAAAAAAAAAGACAAATAAATTAATTTTCATTTTTTTTTTTCTTTAGTAAACTTTTTATTTATTTATTTATTTGTTTTTGCATTTCAGCTGCATATAGGCTAGTAGGACCTAAAAATAAAAGCTTCTATTTTTCTTTTAAAAAAAAAAGAAGTTTATTAAAGACAAAAACAAATGAACAAAAAAAGTTACTAAAAAAACAATTGCTGAACCCACTCATATGTTAGATAGTAATATCACCTGATAAGTTGCCATTGTATTCAATCTTTTTCCAAAAAGCTAGGAACCCAAAAATATTGGTCCCAGAATTAGCCTACAACAAAAATATGTGGTTGGGAATTTTTTTTGGTAAATAAAATTTTAAGAAATTAGCAGTACAAAGTTCTCTTGGCATCATCCAGTAGAGATTTAGAAATACAACTAGGTGGAGAGGGCAGTCGAAGAAAATCTTCTGCCCTTGTCCAACAGCAGATTCTTCAGGACTAAGAGCATCTCCAACGGTTACTCAAAAATTTCATCAAATTTGAGTACAAAAATGGGAATTTTCTCAATCTGGTACAAGGCGCTCCAACGGTGAGCATCAAATGAGCATTAGAGTGAAATTGGGGAGGTGGTCGACCGGGTGGTCGACCGGCCGGTTGACCAACCGGTCGACCGGCAAAGGCAATTTTTTTTTTTTTAAACTGTTTAAACTGTTTGAACCCATGTATTTCAAAGAGAACCGGGCGACCGGTTGGTCAACCGGCCGGGCAACCGGGTGGTTGACCGGTGTACCACTTTCAACGGTCAGTAACAGTGATTTGGTAAAATCTGTTTCCTAGTATCAGTTTGATGTTTTGTTTGGTGAATCCTCAGTTTGATATGAATTTGGTGCCACCGTTGGAGCTCAAAAAGTGAGTTTTTCATCAAATTTCAAATTTGATGTTGGATTTGGTTCTCCGTTGGAGATGGTCTAAGGCATCAATTTCGATTTCGATTGGTGTAAGTTTACGATCGCAAGCCAGTTTCAAAGACAATGATGGCAATTGAATTGCGGGTTTCTGTTGCAACGTTGGAAGAGTGCCCAACCTAACCTTTGAAATTTGGCTCTAAGAGATGGTTTCAAACTAGTTTTAGACCGTAAACTCACACCAATCGAAATTGAAATTGATGCCTTGGTCCTAAAGAATCTGCTATTGGACAAAATCGATGATCAACTCGAACTCAGTAATCTTATACTTGATTGCCAAAAAAAAAAAAAAAATGGTTGGAATTTAATTAGTATATTGTGGGGTTTATAACTTGAATAAATCTTGACCACAAGTTTCTTGATGAAATTCTGAAAAAAAAAAAATTTAAAAAAATTTGGGATCATAGCGTTACTGTTATTTATTTATTTATTTATTATTAATACTTACACCACGACCCCCTCAATTATCAGTGAATATTACTTTACCCTTTCATTTATGAATCTGCACATTTTGATTTTTTCAACTATAAAAATGTATCACTTTCACCCCTCTAAACCACCTCAAAAAAGTGTATATTTGTATGATTTTCATAGTTGGAGGATCAATATGCACGAGTTTATAAATAAGAAGATAAAATGATATTCGTTAATAGTTAATTGATCTTAATGTAATTTTATTTATTTTTTGCCTCCATTGTTTTAGTTGTAGATGGGCTGGGGAGTTGGGCCTGAGTTCTACAATTGGGCCGTCCATCAATTACCAAAAGTTGGGCCATATGGGCTATACTAACAAAGCCCTTGCCCACTCAGCCACTCCCAAAGAAAGTGTAAAATTTTATTACCGAAATTGCCCCAAGTCAAAGCCAGCCAGTGTGAGAGCAGAGCAGCAAAGCAACAGCGATCTCATTCTCTCGACTTTCAGAGACCTCACACACACAGAGAAGGTAAATTCAGCTTCATATTCACTCTGATTCTCCGTAGCTTCACTGCTTTTCCAGATTAGGGTTTCGATTAGTGGTTTTTTTTCTTCTTCTTCTCAGATCTCGTGTTTCTTTCATCTCAATCGATGTTGGTTTGTGTTTGTTTTTGATGTATTGTTGTAGTGGTGGTCTGTAAGCAGTTGGGTTTTGATCTGTTGATGCTTGTGTTATTTGATTTTGGTTTGTTGATTGATGATTGATTGTCTCAGTTTCTAAGCACTACTGGAAAATATTCATTTTTGGGTTTTTAGATGAAATAAATAGAGGGATTTTAAAAATTAGAATAGATGTAGTTGTCTACTGCTTAATCAGTGAAAATGTGGCGTTTTCTGCATGTGGATTGTGAACCAGGTGATTAAAGTTTGGGTTAATTATACCAAGGTTCGCTTAATTATTAATGAATATCACTTTATTCATGAACCTGTATGTTTTGACCCTCTCAACGTCACTTCCATCTCCTCTAAAAGGAGGACATTTGTGCTGTTCTTATAGTTTAATTAATATATTTTGAGGGATACGCCGGAGACACTTCGGGACTAGAGACATGCCAAATTATCTTTTCTCTCATTTTATTTACTATTTTTGATGAATGTTGAATGTTTATTTTTTTTTTCTTCTTAGATTTAAATACTTAATAGATTATTCATAGAAAAATATATAAACTGTAAGTGTTAATTTAAATTTTTTTAAAATATAGAATTAGTGTTAGTTTTTGTTAATATTGATTGTTTGTGGATATAATATTAATCTAGCTGGCAAATAAAAATATATGAAAACATATTTATTGCCGTGTCCCCACCGTATCCATGTCTCCATTTTTTTGAAATCGCCGTGTTCCGTATCCACACTTGTATCCATGTCCATGCTTCTTAGATTACAACTATATTTTGCTGGAAATGACTCAACAGTTTGTATATGGTTGCTTGTTTTGTAAATGCCGCACTAATCTTTTGATGCATTAATTAACGATATATAGGTGTAATTTGGGGCACTGATGGCGTCAAAGTTGCACCAATTGCAATCCAAGGCAGGTCAAGCTTCACAATTTTTGGCGAAGCATGGAACTGCATACTACAGGCAGATGATGGAGCAGAACAAGCAGTACATTCAGGAGCCACCCACTGTGGAGAAATGCGACCTATTGGCCAAGCAATTGTTATACACTCGTCTTGCTAGGTTATACCCACATACCTTTGTTGACTTGGTACTTGAGTTTTATGTTCTACTGAGTTATTGTTTGGTTGATTACCTGATACATCAAATAGGTTTGGTTGTCATTTATAGGCCTTTGCTTTCAATTATAAGATCTTATTCCCTAACTTCTTGATGAATAAAAAATCATTTCTACATAATATCATTCTTCAATCTTCATTAGACCATGCAATCACAGCACCTATATTACCAGTTAGATTTTTTTCATGTATATGTAAATATGAGTGTTATTTTACTACTACTGTTTATCTAGTTTTTAAAGGATTCACTTGGTTTCTAAAGGATTTTAAGGTGAGAGAACATCATTCGGGAATTGGCAATACAACTATGGCTGATGATATAGAATTAGTTTGTTAATTCATGAAACCTTGAAATTTTAATTTTGATTATTGTTTCCATTATGGTAATTCTTAATCATTAGTTATTATTTAGTAGATCATTGAATTATAGTACCATTTAAATCTGGAGAATGCAAACTCCGCAGGAGTGTTTTTGAGCTGATTAACAAATTGTTGAGTTGATTTGAGGCTACGGATTTTTCTAACTTATTGGTCTAGTAGTTATTGGGTGTTTATGGTTTCAAATTTTTGTGTAATGACTCTATATTGTCTATGGTTTTAAATTCTTTTGTAATGATTCTATACAAGTGACTGCTGATATTTTGATGCTTATAGTATAACTTTAAGTTGTGAATTTTTCTCTTGGAGTTATATGACTCTTCATTCATCTGCAATAATTGTTTCATTATTGCTAATTATGTTTGGTTCCATATTGCCTGCTGAAGTAGGAATAATCATGTTATCATATAATACATGGTCTGTGAAAAAAGTTGCATTTGAAAAGAAAAAAAAAAAAAACTCAAATTCTGGAGTTCATGTCGTCGATACTTGTTGAGTTTTAGTATTGGAATCAAATAAATGGATTAGTAAGGAGGGTGGTTGGCTGGATTTAGGTCCACCAAGAAGCCCAAAAATTTGCTTGCACAAGGCCTCTTCATATTGTATATGAATAAGTGTGAATCAATAGCCTGTTTCCATCTTAGCATGATTTAGATCAGCTGCCTCTTCTAGGATATGTGGATTTTGCTGAGGTTGATCTGATGAGCTGCAGAAATTGTTGATATGTCAGTATGAAGATCACCTTAAGCTTCACTTTTTTGTTTATGCGTTCTCCTGTCCTGTAATTATTACTTCGTACACTTTGGGCATCATTCAGTGGAGATGCTTGGCGGGCACATTGTGAAGAAATTAAATTTTTTGGGCAATTATGTATGTGTGCTGTGGGAATTGCACTGTAAACTTTTGATTGTTCCTTTGATTGAGACAATCGGATTTTTATATTATAGTATTCAAGTGACTTCATCGAAAATTGTCCTTTGTTCTAAATTACAACCAATAGGAAATGATTGGAGCCAAAATTGGTTGGAAACATTGTGTTTAAAGAATTAACGTTTTGGAGCGTGTTGAAATGAATGGTTATGAATTGAACAAGCATGACCTTGATGAGTGCTTAGATTATTGGCATCGTACTTGAGAGTCTTCTACATATATTAAGAAATAACTATTATTTTTAGTTTCAGTTCTTGCATGCTAAGAAAATTTATGAGAGCACTTCTATCGAGTAAGCAAAGAACAAGACCTAGTTGGTGACTCTGTCAAACATTCAATGATAGACAAAAGGTACTATGTTAAGAGCCTTTAAATTGACCTCATATGAGGATGGAGTTGGTTCAGGTTGCAATGCCTTCTATCAATTTATCTGATCTGGATCCTAGAGTAGGATTTGCATTTTGATTAAGATCATCACAAATGCATCTAAGTTGGAAGCTAGGATCTTACCTAGGCTAGAACAATGGTCCTTGAAGAGGCTTGTTCTCAAATGAAACAGACAAGAGAATGGAAAAGAAAATGGGACGAAATAAGTTTGAGTGAAATGGAAAGTATGAGCCTCTAAATGAAATTGCTAGAATGCAACTTGTTGTGATAGGCTGTTGGAATCGCCATTGAGAGTGGCCGCTTTGTGCAAGTTATGTTGGTTGAAGATTTTTACATTTTAGATAGACCTAGTTAGAATGTAATAAAATAGTTCTAAATACAAATTATATGAGACAATCTGTTATATTTTGTGAGATGTAACCTGCGCTCTGCTGTTGGACGAGCAGCAGGAAGGAAAGAAAGATAAATAAAACCACAGAAAAAATTTGAAATAAAAATGAGGTGAATTACACTAACAGTCTCTGTAGTTTGGGATTTGTGTCACTTTAGTTCCTGACCTTTCAATTGTGACACATTTGATCTTGAATTTTGAATCTCATTTCAAATAAGGACAATCATTGACAACGGAAAATTTGCTATTTCAAGGGCAAAGTCGTCATACAACTTTTTTTTTGTTGGTTAACTTATATGTTGTTTGAAATGTAATGGTCTTTTTTTTTTTTTATGAATAATGCTAGCGCTTTCTTGGTTATAAAGTTGTATTTAGTTTGATTTGTAGAATTTTTTTTCAAAATTTTTTTTCTAACAAACTAAAAGTTAAATTGGTGAAAAAATTAAAAACACGTCATTTTTATATAATTTTATCTTTTGGGAGGGTATAAATAATTTTTTAAAATTATTTTTTTTTTGATATATATTTTTGTTAAATTAGTTTCTATTTTTTTAAAAACAAATTCTAAAAATAGTCTTAAAAACTCAAATCAAACATGGTGACAACTTTGATGTCATTATTAAACCAATCCATTAAATTAAAAATCTAAAATTAAAAATATTTTATATATTAAACATATCGATTACACATTAAAAGCCTAATAATTATCCATTACATAATAACCATCCGAAAATATTTGTTAACAACAAAAACAATCATATATTACATGAATCATCCAAAAACATCAACAAAAGCAACTACCCATTGCGTGATTATCATCCAAACCAAACACATATTAAAAATTAATTTGATAAAAAAATTTAAAAATGTAAAAGATTTATTATTTTTATATAATTTTATCTTTGGTGGGTAGAAATAATTTTTGAAAATTCAAAAATGTCTTTTTGACATTTATTTTTATCAAAGTAGTTTATATTTTATCAAATTGATGACTTTGCGCTTGGAATTGAGGATTTTCCGTTTTCCAAGGAAACAATGTCTTCAATTGTCCTTATTTAGAATGAGATTCAAAATTTAGGATCAAATGTATTATAATTAAAAGGTCATGAACCAAAGTGACACAAGTCTCAAATTACAGGGACTATTAGTGTAATTCGCCCTCAAAATAAAATAAAAATAGAAAGATGTGAAGAAAATAAAATGTTTTTAGCTGCTTTACATGAAATTTGATTGTTGGGAAAGGTTTTGGTTTATCATCTTCACTCCATTCTTTGAGGCTGCATTTTCAGCTAGTCAACAGAATGTTGTCCCGTACCTATTAGCTTATCCATTGACACTTGTTATACTTCATGTTACTTGGACACTTCGAACTAAATCAAATATTCGTGTTAGACACATGATACTTGGACAAATGTGTGGGATATGTGTCCAATACCTTTTCATCAGACACTTGATAGTTGATCAAAAAAATCGGACACTTATTTTATATTTGTATTTTAACATTATCATGATGTGTATGTATTGTTGTAAAATGAGTAAAATGCCTATTTGGGACTATGTAACTATTTTATCTCACGTAATAGATTAATATATATATATATGATCATTTTTTCCCAGAGTTTGAGTACCCTTAAATATAAGGTTTGATAGGTTTGACCTCTAGATATGCAACCACACCCAACAGCCATACCCCGAGTCTAGGTTATACTTACAGCACCGCTGGAAGCACAAATATATGTATATATATATTATATTTTCCTCAAAATCTTCATAGTAAACTGACTGGTGTGACTTTGCTTTGAATGTATGTGTGTTTGCTCCTCATCTTTTATCTGACATGATTACTCCTTGCAGTATTCCTGGCCGTTATGAGTCATTCTGGAAGGAACTTGATTATGTCAAGAATATGTGGAAGAACAGGCATGAGCTGAAGGTCGAGGACGCTGGTATTGCTGCTCTGTTTGGGCTGGAGTGCTTTGCATGGTTTTGTGCTGGTGAGATTGTGGGAAGGGGATTTACATTCACCGGTTACTATCCGTGAGAACAACCACTCGGGAAAAAGTGGTTGGGGGAGATTGATATTTGTAAGCTTTCTGTCAACATTCAGGTGATTTAATTCACCGATACTCTACATGCAAGATTTTGTTTTTCGTTTTTTAAAATTTTTTTGAAGTTGAGGAATTCAATGGATAAGGTCTGGTTGCCCCAATAATCCTCATGTTTAGTAATTTCTTTTTATTTTTTGTGAAGCTACTGCCACTTGTGATGGTTATGGTTCTGCTGCAATTTTCTATTGGTGTTAGTTTTGGTATTGTGCTCTCGTAATGTCTGCACTCCACTAAATTAGCCATCTAAGATCGATTAGGTTGTTGATCTCTTAGACATTAACTGGATGTGATAGAGGATCAACTTTTCAGTCCAATCACATTAATGAATCCAAAGAATTTTCATGTTGTGATTTGTATTCTCGTAGTTGACTTGCTATCTTTGTTCCGTGTTTTGGGTGATACTGATTTGTATCTAATGTATGCTTAAATGAGATAGATCCATTCAAACACAACTGTTTTAGGGAGAGAATCAATCACAGAACGGACTTTGAGCAAAGGTTATCACTGAATATGACATTTTCCCTGTAGTTTTCCAAATGTATATACTGTTGTTAGAGAGGGATGATTGTATTAGGGGAGAGTGTTAAGGCTGTATCTAGGGTTAGCATGTACAATGAATTTGAGTCTCAAAACTATATGAATGCTTGGGAGGTTGAAGAAAATTGAAATGGAATTTGAGTTTTTAGCTAAAATATGAGATGATTAAAAAAAAAAAAGTAGTGTTGTCGTTTGGCTAGGGATTTTGTAGTTGGCTTTTTTAAGTTAAGATTTTTTTAGCTTGAGACTAAAAAGTTCGTTTGGATTGATTTTTTTGGCCTTTTTTTTTTTTTTAACTTTTATAAGAGAAAAAGTGAAATAATTATGATTTTGATGTAATATGTTGTCTTATTAGTTTATTTAGCTTATTTTGTCTATTGTGTTTTTTTAGTTCCAACTTTTTTGGCCAAACAAAGCCTATGTTTGGGATATTTTTTACTTTTTATAAAAAAAAATGTGTAAAAAATAGAGTGAAAGTGAAAATTTTGACTTTTTTGTATTGCTTTTTGATTTTTTTGGCTTTTTTAATAATTTTTTAGATTTTAGACTAAGTGAGTTTAAGATGATTTAAATAAGTATATTTTTTTAACTTTTTATAAAAAGATGTGTAAAAAAATTAAGAAATGATATAATCTAAAAAAGATTAAAAAAAATATAAAAAATATGTTAATATGAGAGATGCTAAATAGTGTCTAAAATGAAGAGTTGTCAAGGTCTTGGTGGTTTCCATTACACCTTTTCTACTGCTAGACGTGTCTGGCATGGCAATCCTTGAATGCCTTTGGATTCTGGTGGAAATTGATTGATTCTTGTGCTCTCAGTGTCTGTGCAACCTTGTAAGATGCTCTGAATGGCGCTCTGCTGCAGGGAAGGTTGGCTTCACTCTAGACCAGTGTAAAATGAAAGGGATAAGGTTGCGTATGGCTTCTTTTCAATTCACATAATCAATTGGAGCATACTGTTAGATTTGTGTGGCTTATCACGAATTTCGTTTTGATAATTGGAACCATTTAATGTGTAGAGCTCGTTGAGTATTTTATGCTTATAAAAAATCACGTCGATTGGATATCGGTAGTTCTTTGATCGGAAAACATTTTTGTTAATGGTAAATATGATTTTAAAAATAACTTGTTAACAAAAATATGTTCTGATCAAGGGACTACCGATATCTGATTAACATGATTTTTTACAAACATAAAGTACTCGATGAATTTTACACATTCGACAGTTCGGATCATTAAAACGAGACTCATAATGAGCCTCACAAACCTAACAGTAAGCTTCAATCCACTATATATAGATTGGAGGGAAGCTCCTCCCTATCTTAATACAAACCAATTAAAAGTTAAGTTGTTGACCAAATAAATACATAAACAAACAAGGGTTAGTCTGATGGATAAAGTACATTCTCATCAGACCTAATATCTAGGTTCAAGTTTGTTTTTGGCTCTTTTTTTCTTTTTTTTTTTTTTTTTTTTTGGAGAAAACATCAACGGCGTATAATATATACTCTCTCCGTCTCAAAATATTAATCCTTTATTCTATTTTTTATTGTTCCAAAATATTTGTTTCTTTTTAAAAATCAAGTACAAAAATAATATAAACTTTCTATTTTGTCATTCTTTTAAATTCATTAACAACATAAAAAGTATAATTATGACATTGATATTCCTAAAAAAATGTGCTATCAAAGAGTAATTTTGAAAAATTAATTTTTTTAAATTTAATAATTATACTATTAAAAAAAGTTAAATTCTTTAAAATGTACTCTTATTTTGGAACAGAAGGAGTATATAAAACAACAAAACATACAAAATTAGCTACCATTTGGTAAGGCAGCTTTTGCCGCCATATGAGCGGGCTTTACAATAGTACGGTTCACCTTCCTAATACAGACGTAGTCCATCTTCTTACATATATTGCATATATCATCTATTAATGCCGTGTTTGGTTGGGCTTTAGAGAAACAGCAACACATGATTTCAAACTATTAATCAACCCTTGACAATCCGTTTGAATAAGCACTGGTTTGAGATTTTGAGAGTAGCACCATTGAAGCACCTCCATGCAGCCCCGGGATTCAGCTTCATGAGCTGAATGTGCTTGGAATGTGAATGCTCTAGATGCCATCTTCTATCCATTTCTATTGACCACCACTCACTCGGCAGCCGCTTTTTCCGTCTCTTGATACCATGCGCCGTCCACCAAAAATACTTCATATGCTAGATCTACACACCATGAAACAACATTAGACATTATAAAAGAATGCAAATCCTCTCTGATTTCCTTGTTAGCCATAATTTTGAAATTCATATCAAGAAAATTTTCCACTCTCAAATTGTTAATCAATTGGACAGTGGAAAGTGGATCAATAATGTGATTATCAAAACAGCTCGATTTCTGTGGACCCAAATGCCCCATAGAATTTTGACTGCTTCTATAATAGCACACTCATCGGGCGCATTATGAAACCAAAAATCGATCCAATCCTCTACCCGTAAATCCTGCCCAATGTCAAAATTGAGACCCAGTTGTGATCCAAACCATACTCTTTCGGATAACGAACACTGAAAACACAAATGTTCTAATGTTTCATCATATTCTTTACACCCTGGACAAACTGAATCAACCTTAACTCCTCGTTTCCAAATTGCTACATTGACTGGCACAATCCGATGACTAGACTTCCATAAAAACATAATCCACTTTGCAGGAATTTTCAGGCACCAAAGCTTCTTCCAATGCATATCAGCCTGCGTTCATCCTCTATCAATTATCTTATTGAAACATTGGCTACCAACAGCATACCCAGATTTTACACTATATTCATTTTTACACTTGTCCCAAATAATCTTATCCAAGACTAGCGATTATGGAATGTAAATATTAAGAATGTTTTCTGCCATTGCTGTAGGAAAAATGGTACAAACTAAAGGTTACCGCCATTCTTTTCTATCATAATCGGTCAAATAAGCAACCTTGAAGTCCCTAAATCTATTCCCCAAGTGACACCCAACCAATTCATTATCCATTGTCGGTATCCACTGATCTTCAAAAGGGTCAATTGAGTTTCCATCCCCAACAATCCACTGAATACCCTTTTTTAATAAATCTCTTCCCCATAGAATACTCCATCCCCATGAAGACCCACTCTTGGCCTTGACATTTAGGAATTGCACCTTCTTATAATGTTTCGCCCTCAAAACTTGACTCCATAAATTATTCGGTTGGGTGATAATCCTCCAAGCTGTTTTGGCTAGAAGCGCCTAATTGAACAGTTTCGGATCTCTTAAACCCAATCCCCCCTCCAATTTAGGCCTACATAAAAGGTCCCAACTCATCCAATGGATTCCCGAACCATCCTTACCTTTTCATATAAAATTCCTTACTACCCTTCTTAGTTGTTGCACAAAATACTTAGGAGCTTTGAATACAACCAATAAATAGTTGGGAATTGAAGGGAGTGTGTGATTAGCCAACACACATCTACCAGCAAAAGACAGTAAACCTCTCTTCCAACCAAGCAATTTTTTTTCTGAAATCTCTCCAAAATCAACCCAAACATATGCCCTTTCTTCCTACTAGTCTCTATGCACACACCCCGATAAATTCCAATAGTCTCCACAAGCTTAATATGAAAACAACCACTAATAAAACGTCTCTCTAATCCACCCATATTCGGACTTACCATAATTGCCGATTTATGAAAATTAATCCTCAATCCTGATTGATGGCAAAACGCATCCAAGAACCATTTCAAACACAACACTTCCTCAGCCCTAAAATCCATAAAAAATAAACAATCATCCGCAAAGAGTAAATATGATATCAAAGGAGCATTCCTGGATAACGCAATACCCCGACATATTCCTTGCTGGTTTAAATTGGCCAACCCTTTAGACAATGCTTGCATAACTAGAATAAAAAGATAAGGCGATAATGGATCACCTTGCTGCAAACCATAGGAAGGAAAAAAACCATTCAGATTTATTAAAATTGACCAAAACCGAAAACGATACAGTCGATATACATTGTTCAATAAGCTTAACCCATCGTTCGCTAAACCCAAATCTTCTAATTACCAAGAGCAAGAAATCCCAACGAACTCTATCATAGGCTTTATTCATATCAAGTTTCACCGCAAAAACAGATTTATGCTCCTTTTTCCTTGTTTTAATCAAATGAAACATCTCCTGAGCTAACAAGATGTTGTCAGTAATAATTCTACCTGGGACAAAAGCATTTTGGCTTGAAGAAATCATACATGAGAAAACCCGTCTCAACCGATTAGCAAGAACCTTAGCAATAATTTTATAGACCACATTACACAGACTAATGGGTCTATAGTCATTAATCATTGAGGTACTGCCTTTTTAGGAATTAACACCAAAAAATTTTGGTTCAATTCTTTAATCACCATCCCCGAATTTAAAAAAGCTTTTGCCGTATTGATCACACTATCACCCACAATATTCCAATTCTTTTGAAAAAAGGCTACTGTCATACCATCGGATCCAGAAGCTTTGAGCCCTCCCATGGTAAAAATGGCATCTTTTATTTCATGATCCAAAAAAGTGGCATCAAGCAAAGACCAATATTCTTCTGAAAGACGATTTTGCAGAATATTTATAAATTGAAAATTATCAGGATAATCATAGTGCACCTATGGATGGGTTGAAGAAGATGCATCCTGAGGACAAAGAAACAACTTCTTGAAACGCTGAAGGAATTCTTGCTCAATGCCCCCTTTGTCCATAATGCAAGTTCCATTCTCCAGCTTCAAAAACCCAATCCTTTCCTTACAAGCTCTAAAAGTTGCCGACTGATGAAAAAACCTTGTATTCTTATCCCCCAAGTACATCCATCGTTGCTTTGCTCGTTGCGCCCAATACACTTCTTGCTTTTCCAGTAACACATCCAGATGTGAATGAAGTGCTTGGTCCTGCACAAAGTCCTTTTCCGATCGTAATCGACATTGAACTTGCTCTAATTTCTGTTGTGTCTCCCTAATTTGTGCAACCAGACATCTAATAGGTTGGAAGTGCCAATTTTTTAAATGACGAAGCACTATTGGCGTTGTAATAGCTTGAAAGCAAAAGATCCCTCTACGGGTAACTCTCAAACCTTGCAAAAAATCTCCTCGGTTGCCCCATCAAATAACCACATTGCTTCAAATTTTCCATTTCTATTCCTTCTATACCCACCCATAACCGTATTAAGTACTAAAGGACTGTGGTCTGATCTTTGAATTGGAAATCTTGATACCCAACTTATCGACGCCATAGCTCTATCCAATCTTTCAGAAGTCCGGAGCTCCTTTCTTCGATTGTTGGTCCAAGTAAACTCAACACCCGACTTAGGTAGATCAAGAAGATGACACTTATCCTTATGTTTACCAAACTCTTTCTTTCCTTATGATATAGGATTTGATTAAAATCCCCAGCCAGGACTACTGGTAGCTGAATCCCTTTAACAAAACCTGTCAGGTTATCCAAAATGTTTGGAATGTTATAAATAAGTTTATTTTTTGATTTTTTTTATAAAATATGGGTTGGGTCTGAAGTGATGTAGTAAAGAAGTGATATGAATAAGATGATGTGAGGGGTTGTTTGGGATGTCCTAAATAAGTGTACTTTTTGACTTTTTAGACTAAAAAGTTGAGGAAAAAAATATGGTTGTTTGGGTTAACTTTTTAACTTTTTATGAAAAAATATGTATTAAAAAATTGTATAAATTAGTGTGTAAGGAAAAATTAAGATTGGGAGTTGTGCAGCAATACTTTTTGACTTTTGGTTAATAGTATTAATTTTTTAACTTTTTGAGTAACTTTTTAACTTTTTGACTTTTTAAGTATATATCACACTTGGCCATAAATAGGATAATGACTTTTTGATTTTTTTTTTTTTTTTTTTTTTTGGAGGATGACAAACTCTTATGGGAGTATTATGCAGTTTCTAATCCTACTGATTGTTTGGGGGCGGGGGGAAATGAGGCAAAAAGTATAATTAGAAGTCTCAAATTTTTTAAGCCAAAACAAAAATAAATTTATTAAATGTAAAAGAAAAAAAAAATTAAATGCTAATTCTCCTTTTACTACTGTACCAAACCATGCCTAATGGGAAATGTTCCAGTGTGCATTGCACACCATATGTAATTTTACATAAATTATGTAAATTTTTATAAATTTATCTAAGTGATCTCATAAAAATCCGTAAATTAAATATAAGTTCATATTTTATTATGTAATTTTATGTAGAGTTGCATACGATATTCACTGCATATGGAAGAATTCTTCATGCCGAATACACCAATTGAACAATCTACATGTATGTTCTCCAACTTCTAGGGTTATTTTGTAAGTGCTTTAAGATTAAAAATTAATATCTAGATCAGAATTTGGCTTCGTTTGGAAAGCTAAGTTTGTAGCTTTTTTGACTATTTTAGTCACAAAAAATAAAATAAGTTTTTTAATTCAATAAGACAAAATATCACATCTGGTCCATAATCATTACATTATTCTTCTTACAAAAAAAGTCAAAAAAAACAAAAGTCCTTTCCAAACGAGACGTTTTAGCCCCAAGCTAAAATAGTCCAAAACAAAACAAAACAAAATAAAAATAAAAAAGCTAACCTACTTTCCAAATGTGAATGTCAAATTAAGTTAAAAGCGTGATTGTTATTCACGCTTTGTGCTTTGAATGTAACTGCTTGAAAAAAACAATGATGAGTCCTTCATATTGATTAAAAAATGTGATTAGCAACAATTACGCTTTAACTTAATTTAAGAAATAAGTTAAACTAAGGTATAATAAAAAACCTAAATAAGATAAAAGAGCCTATTTTATATCTATTTCTTAAAACTAAGGTCTAATCATTTATAATGAAAAAACCTAATTAGATAAAAGAGCTATTCTGTATGCTGATATAACAGCAGGTTAATTATACTAAGACCCTTAATTATTTTGAATATTACTTTATCCGCACTGATTTAGACCCCCTCAAACTTCAACCCCCAACCACCCCACACACACGTGGCGGGTGGTGATTGGAGGAGGAGAAAAAAAAGAAAAAAAAAAAAAAAAGTGACCAATCAAAAAAGAAAGGGGGTCAAAAGGGGGTGGGGGAAAGGGGGTCTCAATCTTTATTCTTACTTTATTCCTCGTCTATGAATTTATATAGGTTGACATTATCAACTACAAAAATTATATATATACACTTTTCTTAAATGGATAGCATGTAGGGATGAAAGTGATGTACTATTATAATTGAGGGAGTCAAAACATATAGATTCATAAATAAAAAAGATAAATTGATATTCATTAATAGTTAATGAGATTTTAGTGTGAATAATTCTGTAATAACCCCTAAAAAAAAGATAATACTATGGTAAACACCCTCAGAAGAGTGTGTACTATAGGTAAGTTATGACATTTATAAGTTTGATTCTTACAAATATCATAACTCAATCTTATGTGAGTCATAATTATAATAATAATAATAATATAAAAAGAGTAATAACTAAACCCCACATAAGTTATAAACAAAGAAGCTTAGATCATAATCAAATTAATGTTATACCTAACATTACAATGAATCATAAATAACATTGCAATGTTTATAATTAAGTCATAAGTAATACCCCAATAAATCATAACCACCACAAACATTGGATTATTTTGAGAAAAAAAGTTCAAAAAAATATAAAGAAGTGATAGAATTTAAATAAGTCAAAATTAATAAGTTGACTTTGTTCTATTGTCAAAATAAAACGTTATAACATGTGGGATAACTTACAAAAATTAAAAGGCCAAAAAGTCATTTAAAAAAATTAAAAAGTTCATACTATTTAAAGGAAGCTTGTGGAGAAAGGCTAGAGGGTAAAATTATTATTTTATCTTTTGAATTCAACTATTCAATAGTCAAAAAATCAACAAGGGTAAAATAATTATTTTAATTTTATTACACATTTTTTCGTAAAAAGTTAAAAAATTATTATAAACATACATTTTTTTTCTATTTTTTAAATCAAAAAATCAAAAATATACTTATGCACCACGTTCCAAAAAAAAAAAATGGAAAGAGAGTGGGAAATTTGGCATTTGTATTTGTTTTGACGAGGACAAGGAGGAAGAGGAAGGGGAAGAACAAGACCACTTCTTTTTTGAACAAAGAACAAGACCTCTTCTCTCTTGTCTCTTCTCTTTTCTCATTCCCGTTTTTCTTCCTTCTCTCTTTTCTTCATCGGTCAGAAAGGAAAATCCAGACAGACAGACAGAGAGAGAATGCAGTGCGGCACGTGCGTTCTCCGCCCGGCACGTGTCGTTGTGGCAGCAACATTCTTCCTCCTCTTCCTCTTCGAGATCGCTCAATCCTCCAACGATTCTCAGGTTCCATTCACTTTTCCTTAATTCTGTATATCAAATTCAGATCTCAATTTCCTCTCTCTCTCTCTCTCCTCTCTCTCTCTCTCTCTAATGTCTCTGTTTTGATTCCTCCGAATGACAGGTTCGATGCAGCAGAACATGCGTTGCAGAGAACTGTAATAGTATGAATCTCTCTCTTCCTAAGTTTATCTATTTCTTTCTTTTCATATATATATATATATATATATATATTTGTGTTTAGGTTTTGATTTTTTATTTTTATTTTGTGTAATTAGCTATTGGAATTAGGTACGGGAAGTATTGCGGAGTAGGGTGGACTGGATGTCCTGGAGAGAAGCCCTGCGATGATCTCGACGCTTGTTGCAAGATTCACGACGAATGCGTTGAGAAAAAAGGTAACCTAACCACCACTCCTTCAAAATAAATTAAATAAAACCGAATTTTTTTGCTATATTTTTATGCAAATTGAAGACCTTGGAGAATTGGAATGCAGGTATATAATATATGTTTGAAACTTTACATGTTAGATTTCATGTTATAGTGATTGCAAGTTTTGTTTTCTTTTTCTTTTTTTCTAGGGATCATGATAAAACTATCATGAAAATGATCAAGATTCTTCATCTTTGGATTACACACACAATAAAACACCACACACAAATTAAAAGATGAAAATTTTTCATAATACATTTCATAATTTTAATCTGAAAATAGATTGGTGCTTTGTTTCATGGAGGTTTGGGCTACCTGAGGAATTATTGTGAATGAGATGGGATCACTGTTTCATGGGTGATGGGTGCATTTTTGTTTGCTCATTTCCCAATTATGTTTAAGATTTCAGGTGGTGCGATGCTTAAGTGATCAATTTAGCTTATGGGTTTTCATTTGTCATTAATCCATACTCCAAATGATTACTACAATTAGTGCCTTTTTGTCAAGAAATAAGCACAGAAGACCAAGAGAGGCTTTAGTGGGTCTTTATGCTCGATAAATTTACTATTATATTTACTTTTTCATTTATCAGATTTCAGTTGGATTATAAATGGAGTTTTCATTCAATTTGTTCAGTTAATTGAAGGATATGAACAGAGACTCCAAATTATTAATACCGTTATTACCTTTTTGTCGAGACCAGAGCAGACAAAAGTCAATAGGGAGACTTTAGTGGGTGTTTATGTTCATTGCTCAATAAATTTATTTTTACATTTTCTTTTTTCCAGATTTCAGTTGGATTAGAAACATGCTATTTTGAGAAACATGAGATTTGAACTATTGATGGATTTTAGATATATGTTCAGTACAAAAGCAGTGAAACAATGGAAAGTGAAGCAGTTTGCTCTTGAAATGAATGAATTTCATATTTGAACTCCCTTTTCTAGTGCACTGCTTTGAATGATCAAGTACTTGCAAATTATGACACGAGATGAATATAAATTACAAATACGACGAAAAGTGAAAATAATAATGAATTTATGCATCTATTTATTATAGGATGCGTAAGCATGGTCTTGTATATGGCATCACAACCCAGTGTTATGGCACCATGAGTTAGAGCCAAAGGCACAGACCATGTGTTTCTACAATTTTTTCCCTTTACTGTTATATTGTTGAGGGTTAATTACACTTTATCCCCCTCAACCATCACTAAAACAATGTTAGTCACCTCAACTTTAAAACTGTACACCCCTCTCAACTTCAACTATCAAAATTTCTTCGCTTTCACTCCTCCAGAAGGGGGGTCAAAGTTGAGTGGGGTAAGGTGTTATTCAATGATAGTTGAGGGAGGCAAAGTGGAATTTAACCATATTTTTGGTTTACAAATGCTTGTGATGGTGAAATGATTCTGGTACTTCAATCATTTCTTTCACATGATTATAAAATTTTCTAATTTTAACATTTCAGGTTTGATAAGTATAAAGTGCCATGAGAAGTTCAAGACCTGCATAAAGAAAGTTCAAAAATCTGGAAAGCTTGGTTTTTCTACAAAATGTCCATATGACACAGCTGTGCCTACAATGGTGCAAGGCATGGATATGGCCATCTTGTTCAGTCAGTTGGGTGGCTCAAAGCTTGAACTCTGATAGGGTAAAGTAAACGCTTCTCATACTGTGCAATCACGTAGTATTGCTAATCATTCTTTCTTGATTTAACAGTGATAATAAAAACTGAAGCTATTAACAATTCATAAAGGTGTGTGGATCACTTTTTATTTCTGTGATTGCCCTGTTCAAGCCATTTACTTGCAAGGGCTCTTTTTGTTTCCCCTTTTCATAACTGTAGCGGTTTTATTGTACTTGCATTTCTAGCAATGCGTTTTTGCTTTTAATATAACCATTTGAATTCTTTCAATGAAATTTTGTTGTGAAATCCTGTTATTGTTGTCACGTAAACAACTAGCACAACTGTGATGTGAATTGCCCTGAAATTGACAAAATTTTAATTAACAGGTAGTCACTAAAAAAGGGAAACCTGATTACCATACTCTTTACCTCGTTTGGGAAGTTACCTATTTTAGTAGGTTATTTTAGTTTTTGACTATTTTAGTTGGTTAAAATTTGTGTTTGGAAAGAGAGTTGGATTTTTTTGTAGTTGGATGTAATGTTTGTGAAAAAAAATAAAATGATTATAGATTTAATATGATAGTTTGTTTTATTAGCTATTTTAGTAAATTTTATCTTTTTGTGGATTTTAGCCCAAAAAGCTAAAAAAATCCTTTGCCATTGAAGACTTATCTACTGAGTGATTTCTGAATTGGAAAGAAATCTCATTACCATTTTTGAGGTTATTTCCTGGTAGGGTAGTGCGGAAAATAAGTGGTTTAAAGATCTGCGGCATAAGAAGTAGCTTGGAAGTATTTCTAAGCAATGTGGTAAATAAATGATGTAGGATGGTTTTTTTGCATTTTTGTTGAAACAAATTCAGAGTTTGATGGGCAGTTTGTGATCTATGATTAGTCTTGTGCACTGTTTTTTGAATAAAATTATTTTTTGGGAAAATTACCAATAAGTTCTATTTTGCTATAGTTGACTATTCAATCCTATCAAGTTTCAATATGGACAAGTAAGTCTTATTTGTCATAAAATATTCCCAACAAATTCATTCCTCCATAACATAATGATATATTTTGATGATGCAATATGGTCACCGGTGGATGGGTCGGACTTGCCTACGCCTTCAACAGGTTTGTTGGTAATCAAATCCCCGATGCGTTACTGCAAAAAGGCATGGGGGGAGGGGGGTAGTCCCCCGACGGACACTCCGAAGATCAAGTTAGGTCAGGGTAGAAAGCTAATGACAGACAGTAGTTGGTTTTTTGCACGAGGAAGAAGAAGAAGACAGAAGAAGAATACCCTATCCCTCCACAAACGTACCTCGAAAGCTTCCTTATATCCCTTGCTTATCATTTTCTTATCCATTCTGAGTTGTTTTGTTGGCTGAAAGTCTATAACCTAGTTAACATCATGGTGATTCTGCATATTCTGGCGTGAGGGGTCCTGCTGCATTTAATGCTATGGTGGCCTCATTAAAAAGCTAATGTGTGGGTGTAATAATTTTGTAAGATCTTTGTTTGCCTATGTGGCTAATTATATGTCTGACAGGTGTTTGAACGCTATTGGTCCTGGCCCAGTATTGATTTCTCAAAGCTACTGGGCTTTAACCGCGACTGCTTGGAAGGCTTAGGACAGGGTTGGGTTGAGTTTAGTTGGGCCGTAAGCTGGATCTTAGGCCATGGGCTGGGCCCTCTCGGGCCGTGCCGATCATATTTTATCCCTCATTTAATATGAACAATAATTTTATAAATATTTTTAATCTAAGTAAAAGTATTATGCTATATTAAAAAAATCATAAATCACAATAAAAAATTGTCATTAAGTTCTAGTTTGTTTTGAAAATTACAATAGAGTTATATAAAATTTCAGTATAAATTTTAATTATTCATTAAAATTTTATAACAAAATTATTTTTAATTGTTGAAATTAAATAATTTTTATAAACGAAAGCATAAATATAAGATTCATTAACTATTTCATGCATTGAGAAATATATAAATTTGTCATAATATTATTTTCACAGTTTCTTGGAATTTTAATAGAATTTAGCCCTTTTAGATTGTTTACACTAAAAAAAATCATAATTTGAAATAACAAAAAATGATGCGGTTTATACTATAATTGTTTCGACACAATTGTTGTTTATGATTTTTTAATATAATAATAATTTTTACAATTAATTTTTTTTTTAATTTTAAATACGTTAAAATTGTTTATAAAATTATTGTTCATATTAAATAAGAAGGGTAAAATTAAGACAAAAAACACCATTATGAAGGAATGAACTTTTGAGAATATTTTAGGACAAATAAGGTTGTTCATATTAAAACTTGATAGGATTCAATCTTGAGAGCAAAAAAGGACTTAACAGTATTTTTTTCTTTTTCAATTACCTTGCTAGGCAAAGACAATTTTGGGCCGTGTTTGGTTTGATTTTTAAAAACTTATTTAAATTTTTTTTTAAAAACTAAAAATTAATTTGATGAAATAAATACAAAAATAAAAAATAGTTGTCATTTTTATATAATTTTATCTTATAGAATGCCATTAATAATTTTTAAAAATTAAATATTATATTTTTTTATATTTATTCTTATCAAGCTAGTTTTCATTTTTTCAAACAAATTTCTAAATTTTTCTTCTCAAACACAAAGGTCGTTTGTTAATGCTTTCATTTTTGTTTTCATTTTTTTTCAAAAAGTAAAAAATGAAAACTTATTTAGTATATTGTTTTTCATAAAAGTGGAACCGATTCCAAAATTTTCAAATTTATTAGAAACTTGAAAAAAAGATGTTTTCACTTGTTTTGAAAACAAGTTTTCACTCTTTCCTGCCTTCCCTACCCACCTCCGGCCAACTTTAGGCTCACCTTCCCGTGACACTCAGGACAACCCCGCCAATCCAACACACTTCACACCGCCAACCACCACCCCTCGGCAACTTATTACCAAGTATATTTCTTTGCTTTATTTTTATTTATTTTCAAAATATGAAAACTTAGGCCTCGTTTGGCAAGTGGCTTTTTTAGCCAAAAAGTCAAAAAGTTACTAAAAAAATCAAAAAGCCAACAACCCATACTAAAAAGTCAAAAATTCTATTTTCTCTCTACTTTTTGCACATATTTTCGTAAAAAGTCAAAAAATTATCCCAAACATACTAGTTTTTTTTACATCAAAGCCAAAAAATTACTAAAAAAAGCCTATTCCCAAACGAGGCCTTAATGTGTTTTCATCTGATCCGATGAAATTGGAGGGTTTGGCTCCCCACCAATTTCTTTTCCCGTGACCAAGCAGTTGAAAATGGGGTATCATTTGTAATGCTTGCTTGTAGCAGAGTTAAGAGGCACGAAAGGATAATCAATTCAGTTCATACTGTTATAGTTTAGAGATGCACATTGGGCCTATTTCCACATCCTTTGAATTGGGTGGTCATGTTTGTAGGTTACATGTTATTGTAGGCATGAGAAATTGAAGAGAAATCTGATGTGAGGAAATTCTTAAATTTTTATTCCAAAATTAAGTAATATAGCTAGATAAAAGTATTTTTGAAAAGCTGCAAGTGATCCTCTATCCGGATCTTATTTTCTGTCTTTTTATCTGAAGGCTCCTCAAACTAAAGAGGCCTATCTTGTGATAGAAAGATATCTTGAAATAGCGAATAAAGAAGATCGAGGAAGAGAATCTGATCTTCTATAAAAAGTGTATGTAGATGCGTTAGATATTCAAAAGTTGGACTTTGATGACCATTCTTTGTTGGAGAGGAACAAAATTTGTGAAAAACAAAGTTCATATAGAATCATCTTCCAACATTTATTGGGAGTGGGAGTCTTTTCAATATGTAAAAACAGAAAGATGAATAAAAGTTGAAGAAAAGAAAAAGAAAAAGAAAAAGAAAAATAAGAAATTATAATGCTACGATTATGTAAAATTATATTCATGCGTAAAAATTATACAAAAAAATTCATAAAAGTTATGTGACAATGTCATTATTGTAAATAAATTAATTTTCAATGGTGTTTGTTTTGAACTGAAAGACTTACAATAAACTATATTATTATATATGAAAATGATGTATAAATTTTTTATTTGTATATCATTACTCTTAACGTATAATGCTTGTGAGAGGTTACTTGGCAGTATATTATGTGCCATGAGTTCATGTTACAAATCTTTCATCAAATTTAAATTTGATAAAATTTTAAAAAGATATTGGAAATGATTTTTTTTTTCCATCAAATTTAATGAAATGAAAATTTTGGTATAAGTGGAGAATTTTTACAAAGATTTTGATGAAAATGTTAGAGCAGTTTATATCAAATTAATTTTTTTCCTTAAATTTATAATCGAATTAGATGGGAAAAAAAGTAGTAAATACATACTTCTTTTTATTATTAACATAGGTCATGTTTGATTCGCAAACTAAATTAGATAAGATAGATTTTATGATAACTTTATTTTATGGAGGACATTTTAGTAATTTGCCTCCCAAAAAAGTGATTCCAAACTTAATTGCCAATCTTTGGGGTGCCTCGATTTACACACTACCTTTCATCTCAAGGCACACAATTTTCTTTAAAAAAATAATTACAATTATATCCCTCAATTAAATATCCAAATTACCCTCATCTTCTTTCCTGAAACCCTAACAGCCACCCCTCACCTCACCGAAAATGTGTCGCCGCCGCCATCACTCCCAACACAATGCCAACCATCTCCGAACTCCCCACTTTCGTGATCCCTCTCCACAGCCACTCTACGACTGATATCATTTCTCTTCCCATCGCCCTTATTCACTCCACCGTTCTTTCCTCTTTTAGAACCACCGCAACCCCTTCCTCTTTAACTAGAACCATCGTCTTCTTTCCTACCTTACGCACAACCACCACCTCTCCCATTTCCTTCTTCTAAAACCGTAGCCCTCTTCCGCCGCCTACCACTGCTAGATCACAAACCATGTTCAGTTTGCAACATCCGAACTCGCGACTGAAGTTCGTTCTGCAACTTCCAAACATTGTAAACCAGTTCGAAAGACAATATCAGAACATCGATAATTTGTTCGATACTGGTTTGCCGCCACTATCTCTTCACTTCTTCATTGAATCTCTCTTTTTCTCTTGCTCGAGATTTGCAGGGTTAGGGGTTGTGGCATTGACAGAAGAAGGTTAGGGAAGGGGTAGCGGGGAACATGAGGAAGTTGGAAAGAATTGACGAGAAAATGAGATGGCTAGATAAGGGAAGAGATAGTGCCAACGAGGAAGAAATAAAGGGACTGGAGAGTGACGATATCGGTGACAAAGAAGAGAGGGGAAAGGAGAGAGGCTACACCGGCACCGACGACGGAGTTGGGTTACAAGCGGTAATGGTGGTGGTGGTGGGTTATGTGACTAAGGGCAAAAATGGAACATTGTGGTGTGTATTGAGTAAATTTCTTATTTTTTAAATTATTAAAGGTGTGCCTTGAGTAATAGTGTGCCTTAAGATAAAAGGTGATGTGTAAATAGAGACACCCCAATCTTTGGGATAAATATAAGAGTGCTCAGACTGAAAGTTTAAAATTGAATTTTATAAGTTCATTGGTTCATACGATTATTTTCTTTGTCTATAAGGACAAACTATCATACAATGACCAGAAAATCCTGCCACTTTCGTCTCTTGCTTTTATTTCTTCATATCTATCTCTTTGCCTTTATTCACACACACACAAACACACACACACACACTCCCTCTCTCTTTCTCTCTATCTCTTGCAAACTCATAGATCCTCCAATAGCCTCGATCTCTTCGTCGCTACTTCTTGTTTTGCCATCGCCATATGACCACCATCGACGAACCACCACCTTCGTCGCTGGTGGTAGTCTCTAAGTGATCCAACAATGGCAACTGTGGAGCTCAGCTTAGCTTTTACTCTTCCATAACCTATCCTCTTCTACCTCCATATCTGTCGTCCGCCACTCCTTCAACCTCAACTCTTACTTCCTCTTCCATCTTTGGATCTGAACCATCTCTCTCATCTCCCTCTCTCTCTCTCTCTCTCTCTCTCTCTCTCTCCTCAAGTCTCATCATCCGAAGCCACACCGCCATCCCCACCTCGATATCATATCTGAGCGATGAAACCCTAAACCTTAATCTCAGCAAAAAAGATGTGTTCTTAAGATCTCAGTGATCTGATCGGAGATCTGAGAAGAGAGATCGCTGCTTCTCAATACTTCTGGCGAAGCTTCTCACATTTTTTTGTGTAGATTTTATGGTTAACAATGGATAAGGTAATTTTTAAGGACAAGGAAATCTTCTAAAATGAGGTAACTGATGGTATCAAAGATCATGTGGTTTTTTAAGGATGAAGGCAAAATTTGAAGGTATTAGTTATAAGCACACTAGTTTTTAGAGTTGGATACTTAGATTTGCATTTGCAGTGGATTTGTAATTTCTAGCTCCATGACAAATCTATGTGATTTGAGTATAGATCTGTGTGATCTAAGTATAGATCTATATTTGAGGTTTTTTTTTTTTTTGGGTAGTTGATGATTGTTGTTATTGTTGTTGTTGATGAACAGATATAACAAACAAATGTGCTCAAAATTTCTCTCCGAATTTATTTTTTCTTTTTCTTTTTTCTTTATTATCTATTGTTGTTGCTGTTGGTTGATGATGATAATGATGATAATAAGGAAATTGATTGCAACAGATAAAGAGAGGTCGAGAAAAGAAATTATTTGAACAAATAGGAAAAAAATTGAACAGATAGAATTTTATTTGGATAAATATTTAACAGATAAGGGAAAATTTAAGTTGAAAAGATAAAAAGATTGAACAGATAGGGAAAAATTTTGAACAGATAGTCAACGAAAGACAACATAGAAAAAAAAGTCAACAAATAAATTAAAGGGTAGAATTAAAAACAAAATATCCTTCAAAACAAATAAAAGGACTTCTCACCAAACTATTTCACAAATGATAGATCTCTTACCAACAACAAATATCCACTAGACCTGTCTTATGCACTCTTTAAATTGGATCTATCACCAAATATCTCTAAATGTAATTCTGCATAAAAAGATTGCATGGGATTAATTATCCCCAACTAGTTTTCCCAAATTATTTAATGCAACCCCTCAAACGCGCCCATATTGCATGCCATGATTGAAGGTCAGATATATTACTTTTAAATAATAAGTCCTACAGTTTTTATGAAATTGATAAGTAATTACTCATCCAATTACAATTATAATATATATATATATATATATATATGTTGATTTTTCTATATATTATCCCATGTTTCACTCCAAAAGTGGGCAACACGAAGAGGGTGACAGCCCATTGATGCAAAGAATATTTTGGTGGTTGGATTCTTTTTTTCTTTTTGCCTTGAATTGAAACCAAAATAATGTTATGGGCAAATTTTTTTTTATATTTATATATAATTAGGTGTTCTAGTTAATGGATCTTGACTAATTTTAAAGTCTTGAAATTAAAGATTAGGCAAATCTCTAGTGACCCATTGAGATTACTCGAATTTGAAATCTTAGATATCGTTTGATTTAGTTTTTAAATTAATATTTGGATAAAAAAAATCAAAAAACATGTTTGATTTACCAATTTTTAAAATTCTTTTCAAAATTGTTTTTTTTCTCTCTTCTCTTCTCTTCTTCTTTTTTTTTTTAATTAATAAATTAATCAATCATTTTTTCTCTCTCCTCTCTTATCTTTCATTCTCTCACATTCTACCCATCAATCAATCAAATTTTCTATCATGCCCATCTATTCATCTAAAAAAAAAAAAAAATTTACAAATCATTCCAAAATTATTTTCAAGACTAACCAACTAAATTTTCAATTTTTTTACAACTTATCATTCAAAATATAACTCAGAACTCAAAACTCTTTTAAAAAAATAACCAAAATCTAAAGCCTTTATCATTCCGCCTATCGCTTGGAGTTATGTTATGGGCATAATATTATTTATGGGTTTTGATGCTCTCAAGTTGGTTATCCAATTTGAGAGAATGTTTGGTCTTAGTAGACTTATTTTGGGATTGATCTCGATTATTTGAATAGTTCATTTTTCAGAATCATTGGGTAGAATACTTAAGGCCAAGTTTGGCATGTCTAAAAAAAGAAAAAAAGTCAAAAAGTTATTTAAAAAGTTAAAAAGTTATCACTATTTACCAAAAAATATTAAAAAATTAATGTTACACAAAAAATTACAAGACAGATCTGATCGGTTCAGTGCAATGTGGCTGCGCTTTTTAAGAAAAATTACATAGTTGGGGTGCAATTTTAACACACTGTTGTTCAGCCCGTGGGGGCCCATCGCGGGTCCCGTTTTGATAATTTGAACCGTTCAATGTGTAGAACACGTTGATTACTATATATCTTTAAAAAATCATATTGATCAGATATTGCTAACTACATGATCAAATCAGTTTTGTATAAAAAAATGGATGGTTTTATAGTTAACGGTTGAAAAAAACAAATATGATCAGATAGCTATCGATATCCGATCAACGTAATTTTTTACAAGCATATAGTACTCGACGAGTTCTACATATTGACGGTTCAGATTATCAAAACGAGACCCATGATGGCCCCCACGAGCCGAACAGCACCGTCCAGTGCAATGCCTGAAAAGTAGCCAATCATTTCTTAGCATTAATTCAGCTGAGCAGATAGTACGGCCGTACAACTCACACTTTTAATCTTCTCCTACACACTAATTTATACAATTTTTTAATACACATTTTTCCATAAAAAATCAAAAAGTTAATCCAAACAACCATATTTTTTTCCTCAATTTTTTAGTCCAAAAAGTCAAAAAGTACACTTATTTAGGATATCCCAAACAACCAAGGAAAACACATGAATTAGTCGACGAGTACTACTGTACAAACTAACAAAACTTATAAATTTTTCTTACTTACTGAAGTGAGTTTATTGTGAAAAGTCAATAAACTTCACAATTGATATAATTATATTGAATTCCCTTAGACTAAGTTTGGATTATAAATTTGGGTAGAGATTTAGAAAAGAAAAAGAAAAAGAAAAAATTACGTGAAATGTGAATGAAATATAGTTACATTTCACCTACATTTTTCCTTTCTCTTTCCAAATCTAAATATATGATTCAAACATAGTCGTAAGATCTTAATTCATATAACACTTAGTTCCATTTTCATCAATAATTTGTTAGTGTTATAAATCAAAAAATGATGCTATTATCTATTTTACATTAAAATATATACTTTTATTTGTTTATCCTTGTATTTTTTTCGCGATTTGCATTAGTTCCACTTCCTTTAGCATTATTAAAAAGAAATTTGTTATAAGTATGCTAATACTGTAGGATTTGTTATATTTCCTCTAAATTTCAAATGAGGTCAATGTATTTTACCACAAAATTAATGTCGTATAAAAAGATAATAAATGTATTATTATTGTTTGTATCGGTAATTAAGTGGATGTTTGGGACTGATTTTTTTGTTGATTTTTTTTTCAGTTTTAGTAAATTTTTTATTTTTTTTTTTCCACAAAGGTTAGACTTTTATGCTCTATTTGGATTGAGGGGAAAGAAAGTAAAGAAAAAAATTAGTTGCAAAAGGAAATGAAGGAGAATAAATGAATGGAAAGTCTCCTCTCTCTTGTTTGGTTAGACAATAGTTAATTAACACTACAAGAAATTACACTTTCAGCAACCAAATTTTTAGTCGCCGAAGGTTGTTTTTTAGTTGCCGAAAATCAATGGTGACTAAAGTTCTTCATCGCCCCATTGGTCGCCAAAGCCTTGTCAGCGATAGCCAATGGCGACTAAATAGACGTTGGTCGCTAATTATCTTATCTTTGACTATTAAAATGGATTTAGTCACCAAACATAACTTTTTGGCGACCAAAGATTTAGTCTCATAACATTTTAGTCGCTAATAATAATTCATTTAGCCACTAAACTTTTTAGTCGCTAAAAGACTAGATATTTTCATTTAATTGTATTTTATGACCAAACATTTTAGTTGCCAAAGGATGCCATGTTCTTTCGTGACTAAAATATTTAGTTGGCAATATTTCTGCCCTTATCTTGATTTGTTTTGGCTATTAACTATTTGGTCACCAAAAGTTTTTTTGTTTCTTTTTTACTACTAAATATTTGGTCACCAAAAACCTTTGCTTGCATTTTTGCCTACCAAATATTTAGTCACCAAAAACTTTATAATTTATTTAATTTTAATTAATTTCTCCATCACCTGTATTTATTCCATTATTAGTGCAACCTGTACCCTATATATAAACCAAATAATCCATATACTGATTATATTATCAACCAGTCCACAACGTGCACACATTTCACTTTCAACCAACCAAAAAATTCATATTTAACGTCAAATTGTAAATTTAATAGAAATTCTATACAACACAAGTATAATCCAACTTCAAAAATATAATTCCATACATGACAGAGGATTAACAAAATTAATATCCAAAAGTTAATCTGTATCACCAAAAATTAATTTGTACCACGCCAAAAGATAATCTGTACCATGCCAAAAAAGTAATCTGTACCATGCCAAAAATTATTCTGTACCGCACTAAAAAACTAATTTGTACCACATCAAAAGGTAATTTGTACCACGCCAAAAAAAGTAATTTGTACCATACCAAAAAAGTAATTTGTACGAACAATACTAAACCATAGACTAAAAACAATATTACAGTTGACGAAACATATCTAAAATGTTGTAATGTGTAATCACTTGAACTAGGATGTTATATTACATGATTAATACCTAGTTTGAGAGAATGTCTAGTGATCCCAACAATCAATGTGTATATCCTGTTTAAATCTACTTTGTTGGTGGTTAAGCCTGATGAAAATTCTTTGAATTTCTTCCATAACATGCAAGATAAAAATAAAATAAAATAAAAAAGAAAAGAAAAAGAAGGGGAAAGTGATAGGAAGAGCAGAGATTCCACTTCCTTAATAGAGGAAAGGGATGGGGCATTCCACACTTTGTTATCTTGACCAAAGACTCCTCTGCTACTTTTTCCATACCGTATGGAAAATTCCAAGGACGGAGATATAGAGGACCAATGACCCCTTTGGGTTTTGAATTTTTTTTTAAAAAAATTTAGTTAAGCTCTCAAACACACTTAACTACAGGAATCAATTGGAACTACGGGAATGAAATTGCAAGATTACAAACTCTAATTATGCATTGACAACGACTCTATGTTCCAAATATCAATTACAAGAATCAATTTGATATTTGTAGTTGTTAAGTGTGTTTGAAGGCTTAAACAAAGCAAAATAGATGTAGAACAAACATTGTTCTAATGGTGTTCAAGTGGTGAAAGTCCAGAAGCAAGAACAAGCATGGCTAAAAGCATAGTTCCAACTATTTACGGGTGTACAAGTAATGGAATCCAAAGAGTAGTGCAAGCACCACTCGAGCAGTATGGGTCGATTTGGGGCTAGGTCAATTTTGGGTTGGGTGTGACGGTATATGCGAATGGAAAAAGACATAGAGAAGGAGACAAAAAGCGAGAGAGAGAGGAGGGGCGAAATAGAGGACATACCTGTTGGAAAATTTGGTTTTATAAGGATTATTTTGGACCAACTTTGAGCCCAAAATTGAATGGGCCCTAAACGTCTTTTGGGATGGGTCCGAAGAGATGATGTGTTCCTTGCCGCATGGCAAGTTACACGGTGAAAACGGTTCGTCAAAACCATTTATGAGTGAATGGGAAATTGACGTCGTTTTCGGGTTCGTGGAATGAACAATTAAAGAAGTAAATGTGGGTTTTCTTGAAATGGGTTGTCTCACATTGAAACTTTAAGTGAGCTTTTGTGGGTATATAAGCTCTTGGTGTACTAACTTGGGCCCCAAGGGGCACCCTAAATTTGTAGAAGGGATGAGTTATGGACAAATGGAACCTTGGCTCAAACCATCACGCGCGCGCGCGCCGCCGCCGTCTGTCCGTCCAACCGGCCGGCCGAGCCGTGCCGTGCCATGCCATGCCGTGCGCGGGTGTAGGTTGTGGGTCGGGTCGGTTCTAATATTAATTTTTTGGAAAAAATTTATTTGAATTTTTTCCAGAAATTCTTAATGAAATTAAATTCCAATTTTGTGCCAAAATTGAAATTAATTTTCTGTCCAATTTTTACCACATTCTGTTTGAAATTCCTAAACAGATTCAAACTGTTTTACAGTTTTATAACTGCCAGAAACTACTGCAGTTAACAGATTTGAATCTGTACAGTTCAAACAGATCAATTTGTCCAGCAGATCTATTGGAATTCAAACAGTACCTGTTTATTAAAAAAACCCACCTGTTCAGTTTGTTTTTCACACCTGTTCAGGTCTATATATACCAGATCTGTTCCAATATTTTTTCATTCTGAAAATTCATTCTTTCCTTCTAGTTTTGATCTCTTGCATCAATTATTCTTTATATAATTTTTCGGGAAAAATTTAGAGAGTATAGAACACAGGTTCTAATTCTCTGAACAAATTTGTTTGGAGTGCTATTACAAATTTGTGAAGATCACTGCATCTTGGGAGATAGACGCCACTTAACCGTAAGCACCGTAGCAGAGCGAATCTGTCTTAAGGATAGAGTGTCACACACTCGACTTGATTTTTTATTATTCATTCGGTTCGGTAAAATAAATTTTGTAAGTTATTTATTTTATTTTGGTTGATTTAGTTTCAATTTATTTTTCACACAGAAGATTGTTTCAACAATACCTACTTGAGACAATACGATAGTGGTGCTAACCCTTGAGGTGGTGCTCTAGTAACAAAGATGAGGGCAGATGCTTGAGGCATGAGGCGTGCGTGTGTGTGTGTGTGTGTGTGTGTGTGTGTGAGAAAGAGAGAGTCACACAGAAGCGTAGGGGAGTTGAATGGACCTTGGACTTATTCCAGACCATTTTCTATTAGTCGCCAATAATAAAAAGACATGTTTTCCTCGACAAACTCAAAATTTAGCCACTGATTCGTTTATTAATCCCTCCAAAATTGGAAATCTTACCTCTAGAGATTTAATTACAAATGCCGACTAAATTTTAGTCGCTAAAAGTAAGAGAAATACCAACTAAATTACTTTTAGTAACTAAAGATTAATTGGCTTTAGGGACTAAATTTTTTTAAAGTTGCCCAAAATCCTATTTTCAACGACTAAAACTCAATTAGTTGCCAAAAATAAAATAAATACTGACTAAATTATTATTAGTAGCTAACGATTGTACATTTAGAGACCAAAATTGTTTTATAGTCGCCCAAAATATTATTTCCAACGATTAAAACTCAATTAGTCGCCAAAAGTAAGAGAAATACCGACTAAATTATTATTAGTAGCTGAAGATTGTACCTTTGCTGACCAATTGTTTTTAGTAGCTAAAGTGGCTATCTTTGGCGACTAAATTTTTTTTAGTAGCTAAAGTGTGTATCTTTGGCGACTAAAATTTTTTTAGTCGACATTTTTGGTCGTCGAATGTGTAATTTCTTGTAGGGTAAGAAGACATATATTTAATTAGATATTTTAATATAGGGTAAATTATGAAAAACAAATGCAGGATTTCAAGTGTTTTTCCATTTTAAACCCCAGGGTTTTAATTTTAACAATTAGAACCCTGATGTTACTTCCATGTCAAAATTTACCCCCTCTATCCATCTCTATCTAATAAACTAATGGAGACCTCCGTTTTCAACAGCAGAATTTTCATATTCAAATCTACATGTTCAAACCCTTATATCTCCCTCGTCATAACTCTGTTTTGCCTCATTTTTGCATTGTTAGATTCACCCCATGGCCTAGTTTTCAGTTCATCTCTTATACGCCTTGTTCCACTTCTTTTTGCGGGCTGTCGGAGTTCCAAAAGTTGGCAAAAAAAAAAAATATATTCATCTCCATGCTTTTTCCTTCCTTATTCATTTCCACAATTATTTTCTCTTTTCCTCTTCCTTCATAACCCTTTCACCGAGCTCGTGGTGGCAACGAACAATGGTGGCGATGCCGCCATCGCCACCACCTCTTACCTTCGGCTCCTCCTCTAGTCCTCTCTCTCTCTTTCTCTTCTTGGTATAAACTTATATATAGTTAGTATATATATACATTATACATATAAATATAAATATAAATATAGATAAATATGAAAGGGCCATAAACCTGTATATATAGTTAGTGTATACATACATTACATATATATATGTAAATATAGATAAATATAGAAGGGCCATGAAGAGAGAGAGAGACTACTAAAGGAGGAGTTGAAGGTAAGAGGTAGTAGCGATGGCACGGTCGGAGGTTTGGTAGACACCACGAGCTCGGTGGAAGGGCCATGAAGCAAGACGAAAAGAGATAGAATAATTATGAAAATGAAAGAGGAAAGAAGAAGCATGGAGATGAAGATAGAGGAAGAAAAAGAAAAAGAAAATCTTATTTTTGGCTAATTTTCGGAGCTTTAACGGCATGCAAAAAGAGGTGAGATAAGGCATATGAATGATGGAATGAAAACTAGTCCATGGAGTAAATCCAACGATGCAAAAATGAGGTGAAATAGAGTTATGACGAGAGAGATACAAGGGCATATGGGTTTGAACATGAAAATTCTACTGCTGAAAAAGGATGTCTTTGTTAGTTCATCAGACAAAGATGGACAAGGAAATAAATTGTGAAATGGGACTAACATTAGGGTTTTAATTGTTAAAATTAAAATCCTAAGGTTTAAATTGAAAAACACGTGAAACCCTAGATTTTTTATTTTTTATTTTTATGTAATTTGCTCTTTAATATATTATTACGAGACATACGCTGCCTGCGTTTGGTTCTCTTTTGGAATTGTGATTTCAATAAAAAATTTCAAAACTCATAACCAAACTCACAACTCAAATTTAATTTAAAACTCCTTTCAAAATTCAAAACCAAACTCTTTTCAAAACTTTATTTTTTAAAAAATTAAAAAATATTTTTTTATTTTATTTTTTAAAATTATTTTTAGAATCATGATTTGAGTGTGAAGTCGTGTTTTAAGTTATGAGTTTTGAAAATATAAAATTTATTTAGCTATGAGTTTTAAAAAGAGTTTTGAGTTGTATTTTGAGTTTTGAGTTATATTTGGAAATATTTTTTATTTATTTTCTTAAATTAATGTGCACTGTATTTCATATATTTGTTTACTGTATTTTTTTAAATATTTAAAAAAAATAAAAAAATTATTTTTATCTTAAATATTTTTTATTTTTATTTTATAAATGTATTTTTAAATATTTTAATATTTTAAATATTTTTTTAAAGGTTTTTTTTTTACTTTTTTTAAATATTAAAATTAAAAAAAAAATTGGATCATCATATATATCTAAATCATAATAAATTATTTGGCCAATACTTAAACAAATAACAAAAAATATTTTTTGAAAAAATCAAAAAATAAAAAATATATTTTTCTTCAAAAATAAAAATAAACAAAATATTTTTTTCAAAAAAATATAAAATAAAAATAATTTTAAAGGAAAAAATAAAAAATATTTTTTTGAAATATTTTTTTAATAGAATATTGAAAAAAGTTTGGTTATGAGTTTTGAAAAAAGTTTTTGAATTAAGTTTTAAGTTATGTGTTTGGTTACAATTTGAGTGTGGAGTTGTGTTTTGAGTTTAAAATATTAAAAATTTTAAAATATTTACAAAATAAAATAAAATATTTAAAAAAATTTAAATAAAAATTATATATTTAAAATAAAAAATAAAATTCATAAACATTTTACTTATTTAAAAAAAAATAAATTCAAAAAATTTTGAAGGTTATGTTTGGCATAAACTTTTTAGGCTAAAATTGCCACAAAAAGGCAAAAATAAAATAAAATGCTAATAAGACAAAATATCACATCAAAATCATAATCATTTTATTTTTTCTCTTACAAAAGTCAAAAAAATCAAAAAAATCCATCCCAAATAAGGCTTTTTAGCCCCAAGCTAAAATAGTCAAAAAGTCAACCCATACCCCAAACGAAGGCAAAGTACTATTAAAAATTCAAAAATTCAAAACTTAAAACTTTTTTCAAAATTCAAAAGTCAAAAATTATTTTCAAAACTCATAACTAAACAAATTTTGTTTTTTCAAAACCCAATTCATAACGTTACACTCAAATTACAATTACACACTCAAATTTTAATTCTAAAATTAAACCAAACGGAGCCTTCATTTCTCTTCAGTTTGCTCCCAATTTTGGAGAGAAAGTAAAGTGCTTAAAATACTTTGTATTCTCTGTCCCTAGTAATAATCCCGCCATGCACTTCTCTTTCCCTCCTATGAAAGAATCCAAACATAATTTAGGAATGTTTTAGGAAATTAGTTAAAAGTTAACTTTTTGACCTTTTTGATTTTTTGTGATTTTTTTTGGCAAAAAAAACTAGTTTTTTTTTTTTGTGGCTTTTTTGTAACTTTTTTTTTTTTGGCTAAAAAACTAAGGCTCTGTTTGGTTGTTAATTCAAATCAATTTTCAACACGTGAACTCGCGCATGACGTTTGGATACGACGTTCAAAAGTTGATTCTGCGTGTTAATTCAAATTACATTTTGAAAATCTGTTTGGCAGCTTGTATCTCCCTTTCAACGTTTCTGCCTTCTTCATCGTCTCTGCAACTTTCACGTGAACCTCATCTACATCAGTCCTTCAGATTCATCACGGGTGGCTTCTCTGTGTCAAACATCCGTACTACAGATTCATCACGGGTGGGTTTCAGAAGTCAGACTCATTTTATAAATAATGAATCCACCCAACCCGCTCTGTACTGGTATCATATTTCACAAATCGACTGAGTTACGATTTGTGCGTTGCGGACGATTTTTATTACGGGCAACCAAACAACGACGACTGCGAGATGAAATTACTCACAAATTTATTTACATATTTTCTTATCGGGAAATTATTTGAGAAATTCATCCTAATTTATTTTTAATTTTTTTTTCAGGTCAAATTTATCAAATTTATTGTCGAATCCGACGAGCAAACAGTGGCATATTCAATCAGTATACACATTCCATCACCGGCGATAACTATTCAACTCCCACTAATCTGGTAAATAAATCCTTCATCCTTCATCTGTTATCTAAAAATGATTTCAGACGAGTCGATAAATGATTTCATTCTTCATCCTTCATCTTGAACTGTTTCAACTTTTTTGTTCTTCAAGAATAGTCAGTAAATCATTTATCTGTTATTTATAAATGATTTCGGAGAAGTTGAAATCAGTTCCTAAATGGTTTATGAGAAATTGTAGAGGCGTATTTTCCATTTCAGATCGGTTATTATTTTAAATTATGAACTGTTTGAACCTTTCATCGATCAGAACCTGAAGCGGCAGTGCCTGGGACACCCGGCCGGTCGCCCCCCGGGTCATCCCGCCGGTCGACCCGCGGGTCTTCCACCCGGTCCTCTCACCTCTTCCGGTTTTGTCTTCCCGTTTTCCATTTCTTCCTTAATGGTTTGAACCTACCGGTCCTCCCCTCAACTGTTTGAACCTACCGGGCTTTTTTACTGATTTTTTTTTCTTAATTTTTCTTTTACTGATTTGTTTCCTACTATTTAAACACAATGTTAACTGATTTTTTTTTTATTATTTGTGGTTATATTTCTGCTATTTTTTTTTTTTTTTTTGTGGTTATATTTCTGCTATTTAAATTCAATTAATCTGTTACGTACTTTTTTCCTCGAAATAAATTCATCTGTTCTTTTTCCTTTATCTGTGTTCTCCTTCAAACCAGTTTAAATATAATTTGTATGTTTATAGATGGATGGAAATAATTCCGATGACAATGAGAACACCAAAATGTGGACGCCCAGAATTGAAACGAAATTAATAAATATGTTGAGAGATGAGGTTAGAAACAATCAAACAACGGGCCGTACTACTTTGTGGACAATTAGGCATTGGAATCATTATGCAAATCAGTTGCACAACATATATGGATTTCGGTATACAGGTGTCAAGGTGCGCCAAAAATATCAGCGATTGAAAGTTGATTACCAGACATTTAAGCGACTCCATGCACAGACTGGTCTGGTATGGGATCCTATTATAGGCACTGTTGTTGCACCCGATGAATTTTGGGATAAAGTTTTCCATTAATCTGTACTATTTTCTAATTTTATTTTAAACATTTCATGATATATACAGTGCTTAATTCTTGTTTTGTACTTGTTGTAGGCTAGCAGAAATATGAAGAAGTTTAGGACAAAAGGGTTTGAATATTTTCAAGAAATGGCAAAAATTGTTGTGCCACAAGGGCCCTGTCTCGTGCATCCACACAAGGACCCCTTGACTCAGAAGAAGAAGATGACATGTTAAATAAATTTTGGAACGCTGATGCTGGTGGGAGTAACGCTGGTGGGAGTAATGCTGCTGAGGCCATTCCTGTTGACTTATTCGGGGATGAGTATATGGATCCAGCAAAGGGCAAAAGTCACAAGAGGGGCCCTGCAACCAGCCAGACTGACAGTGGTCGTTCCAAAAAGTCCCGGTCAAGTGGGTTTGATGATGTGTGCGCAGCTTTCACATCTTATGTACAAGCCAAAACAGGACATTCACGTGCACGAGAAAATGAGACTGAGGCTGTAAGTGCAGATGGTGATGATTATTCCCTTAATGCATGTCAAGATGCATTGCTAGAGCTTGGGGACATACCACCATTGCAGTACATTAGGGCACTGACACTGTTCAAGGATAAGGAATGGCGAAGGTTTTTTATGCGCACTCCTACCCATTTGCGCCTAGCCATGATCCTCGCTTTGCAGTGACAGAGAAGTTCTGTTTTGCTTGTGTTAGCAAATCTTCTTGGCTGAACTGTTTGATGATTTCATTATTCCTGATTTGGTTTTTATTTTATTTTTTTCATTTCATCATATCCTCTTTCCTTTTCTATGTTCGTATGTTTTTTTTTTTTTTTTTGAACTTTTAAGTGTTTTCTGTTATATTAAAACTATGTTCTGTTATTATAATATCACCATGTGTTAAATAAATTTTGTTCTCCTCTGAATTTTACTGTTTCACCAATAATGCTAACTGTTACAACATGAATAACATATTATTTAATTATCCTTTTACTGTGATGTAGACAAAACCACATGGCATCCGACAGAGAAAACAATACAATGGAGCTCTCATCAGAGGAGGATGAGGTTATTGATGATTTTATGGATTTTTTGATGATTGCTTTAATGCATGACCATATCAACGCGTCAAGTAGTCGCCGACCGCAGCGAACGTGTCCATTCAGAGGTGATGATTACATCTTCGGCCTATTAAATGGACATCCAGAAACAATGATGAACGTTATACAAATGGATGCACAAACATTCATTTTATTGAAAGACACTTTACTCCATAATGGCTTTATCGATACTGAACATATGCATATCAGTGTGGAGGAATCGCTTGGAATTTTTTAATACACTTTTGCACAAAATGATCGCCATCGAATAATGGCAGATAGATTTCAACACTCCACGGAAACAATTTGTCGGCACATAAAAATTGTTATGCGGGCATTGTGCAAACTTTCATCATCGGTTATCAAACCACGTAACCTAGAGGACGTACTGGGAAAAATTTTAAATGACAGGAGGTTTTTTCCCTGGTTCAAGGTACGAACAGTATGACTGTCCTGTAAGTTTGTTCATATCAATAAGGGTTAATAAATATATATTTTTTTTAATTATGAAAGTAATATCGAATTTCGTTTCGCTTTTAATATGAAACAAATATCTGTCAATTAGGATTGTGTCGGTGCTATCGATGGCACATTGGTGGATGCATGGGTCCCTGCTTCAAGACAAAATACATTCCGCGGTCGGAAAGCAACGGTATCGCAAAATGTACTCGCAGCTTGCGACTTCGATATGTTGTTCACATTTATTAATTCTGGATGGGAAGGTAGCGCTCATGACAACGCTATTCTGGTTGACTCTATTACACGAGCTGATCTACAGTTCCCACACCCACCCAATGGTGACTGTCCCTGAATAACATACGGTACACTTATTTCCTTGTCTGTTTTTGTACATATCAATTGACGGAACTATGTATTCATTATTTACATGTAGGCAAGTACTATTTAGTTGATGCTGGTTTCACGAACATGCCTGGATTTCTTGCCCCATTTCGGTCTCAACGGTATCACTTGCAAGAGTTTCGCGGCCATCGTTATGCAGGACCTAAGGAATTGTTTAACCATCGACATTCGTCATTACGCAATGTCATAGAAAGAACATTTGGTATTTTGAAGAAGCGCTTCCCAATATTGCGGTCCATGCCAAATTACAAGTTTACACGACAAGGGCCTCTTGTGATTGCATGTTGTGTAGTGCACAATTGGCTTCGTTTGCATGCAGCTATGGATCCATTCTTTATGGAAGCTGATAATGAAATGGTCGCAGGAGCAAAAGCAGACGGCCTTGTTGGAGACCAAGCTAACTATGTTGACATGTCACAACATGGGTTAACATCCCAATCGAACATTAGGGATGCAATTGCTACTACTATGTGGCAAAATCATGTTCACCATCAATAGAAAAGGGATGTGAACAAGGCAAGTGAATATCGTACTGACTACTGGTTGTAAATGTGTAATTATTTTACTAATTTCAGTCATTATGACACCGTTACTACATAACTTCACCCAACCATCATTTCTGTGATTTACTGACTTCTTAGTAACTTTCATAAATAAATATGTTGTTATTAAATTAAATGTGGTGGTGGCAGATGGGTGGTGGGTGGTGGGTGGTGGTGGCAGATGGGTAGTGGGTGGTGGTGGGTGGTGGGTGGTGGTGGTAGATGGTGGCAGGTGGGTGGTGGCGGCAGATGGGTGGTGGTGGCTGGTGGGTGGTGGTGGTAGGTGAGAGGTGGGTGGTGGGTGGTGGTGGTGATAACTTGACCATTTAAAAGTGTAACAAATAAAAAATAAAAAGTATTTTATAAATAAAAAATAAAACAAATAAAAACTAAAGCATAATAATAATAACAATAATAATAACAATAATAAATAAAATAAAATAAAAAATTAAATTATATTTTATTGTTTTATATCACCCGATTTTATAGCAAAATATGATTTTATATGAAGAATGTGTAAAAATTTGCTGGGGTACATCTTCAAGTAAGGGTGTCTAATTTGTGTAAACGCTGGGGTATTCTTTTTAATTTCCTGTACACAAGTTTATATTAACTTTTTTTTTCCTTTTCATTTAAAAAAAGAATGTTTATTATTAAATAATTTTTTTTTTGGTACACATGTTTATTATTAAATTGTAACTTGTTTTATTTCATTTCAGAACATTAATTTAATTTTTTCTATTAATTGATGCAGACAAATTATTTAATAATTGTTTAATTTTTATTCATTTTATTGAAATGAAGGATTTCGTAGACATTTATGAAGTACTATTTATTAAATTTTGTACAAATAATTTTTTCAATGCATAATCTTTTTGTACAGATTGTTATAACATTGTAACTGTGTAATTAAATACTTCCAAAAAAAACTCCTCGCTGTTATTAAGTACGTGAATAGAAAAGTTTATAACAAAATAACAACAGTAAAACAATCAGAACAAAAGAAGGAAATAAATAACCAAAACAAAAAAAGGGAAAAAAATATAATCACCATATCTGTGAACCATTTTACTTGATTTTTGAACAAGTTAAGCATTATTGTCAGGTGGTGTTGGAGGTGGAGGGAAATGCTGGTGGTATAGCTTAGTGACTCGATAGTCAATCTGATCAATGCGGTTCCTTGTCAGTTCAGCACGTCTCTCTGAGTCTACACGAAACTCGCCAAATTGATGAATTAGTGAGTTCTAAGCGGTGGCAATTTCATCGAACCGAGTACCAAATTCGTCGAACCGAGTACCCAATGTATTGAGCTGATTAGCCATTTGTTGTTCCCATTGTAGGCGCTGATTGTACCGTTCTTGTTCCAAGGCTAAATAATCAGTCCAGTACTGAGGTTGTTCATGTGGTGGCATGGCATTGTCATTGGGTTCTTCCTCATAGGTATTGGTTCATTTTCAAGATTAATAGAGCCCATCAAGGTGTCAGCACCACTAGCTCGGGTCAGTGTATACTCAGAAATTGGTGAAGTGATTCTGATCCATCCTTCACCTTCAAGGTTCACATATGGGCTTTGAAAATTATGGTTAACAAAGCTCCAAAAGGTAGTGACCGGCCACTCAGAGTTTCAAATTTTGCAATCATCATTTCTTTTAGTAATATAAAGCATAAATCTAATTTTTGTCCACTTTCAAAACAATATAACAAGTAAACTTGAAAACATGAAACACAATTATAATGTCCTTTTTTAGGAGTGACATTTTCAACTATCCATCGATGGAGAATACGAAGGTGAGGTTTTAAATGGCTGACTTCTAAATTAGTGCCGCTAAATCGGTTGTCACAAATTGTGGTATAAATCTGACTGACATCATCAACAATTTTTTCTAAGGCAGACTCATTTTGAAAATAACATTGTAAATCTCCTGTTTCAACTCCAATAATTTGTGCAAAACGACGGAGAGAGAGTGTGATTGTTTTCCCCTTAACATAAGAGGTAAGACTGAACGGTTCATTTTGTTGGTCACCCGGTGTCAAGTGAACATAAAATAATCTTAGAAGACGGGGATATATCTTATTTGGTAAATTATTTAATGGTAACCATCCCATTGTATCTAATTTGCCAAGTAAGAGTGAATCATATTGAGAAGGTAGTTTTACATTTCTCCCTGTAACAATTGGTCGAGTAATGAAATGTTCATAGGCTTGTTCATGATGATATGTTGCAAAATCATTAGTTGGATAGCCATCATGTTGTTGCTGTGGTGGTGGTACAGGGTTTGAGGATTCACCAAGTTCGGGCCTGATTCGTTTTGTTCTTGGCATGATGACTGCAAAAGTGAAAGAAAATTGTATATTAAAACATATGAGAGGTAAGAAAAATGTATGAAAAATATATCAACCATTAGTACATTTTTTGCATACAAACTTATTTTTATGTAAAAAATAAATATAAAAAAATTTGGTGACAAAATTTAATTAGACACATGCCATAGAAACAAATTTTTATACAAAAAAAAAAATCATAGGGAATGACATTTCTCATTTATATTGGGTTTGTTTCATACAGTTTATTATAACTTAGAAACTGATAATCAGAAAAATAAATGATAGTGTGACAAAATTAGAACAGAAATTAGAAAATATAACAGATGAAAATGGAACAGATATGAAACAAAGCCAACAGATACGGAGGTGGAATGGTAACTGGGCCGGGATGACCGGCCGGATGTCCCGCGGGATGATCGGCCGGTAGACCACCGAAATGACCGCCCGGTCCTCTTCTCCTCCCTCTGAAGCTAATGTCTGAAGCTAATATTTGAAGCTAATATAAAAATGAACTAACATCAAAACTAACCTGTAAATTATGGAAGTGGAGAAGGAGGACCTAATGAGATGGTAGATATGCGCTATTTCTCTAATTTTTGTTCTTTGATGTAACTGGAGAAGGTGTTTCTGAGATGGTGAAGTTGGTGTGGTAAACGGAATGAGATTCAGATTTAATAGAAAGGGTGAGGTTCAAAAGGTTCATGTTGTATTTTTTTTTATTTACTTTTTATTTGTTAAATATTATTTGTTTTTAATATTATTACTTTTTTAATGATATGACATTCGTGTACTGAGTACACAGCTGCATCCTCTCCTTTTTCTTTACCTCAGTGTTGAACACACAGCTATGAAACAATAGGGGGTAGGTAGTAAGTAAGTGAAATTACTATCTTACCCTTTATATTTTGTTCTATGTAACCAATTTCCATTTAAGTGAAGAGGGGCATAATAGTCATTTCGTATGCCAATCCCCACAATTATATGAGCTCAACGGGTACAATAATGCATTGCATTTCTGTTATCACATCTAGACGAAATTCATAACATGTAATAAATGGAAAAAAAAAATTTGATAATGTTTTTGTAAGATTTACGTTATGATTTGTATTTTAAAATATTAAACTTTAGTGTATTTATTCCTTCGTTATTAATATGTATTTTCAAAAATTGTTGACTTTAACAAAATGTTAGAAAAAAATTAAAAACGTATAATAATTGACATAGGTTTATTTTAAAATGAAAAAATTATTTCGAAAAAACAATTATTCAAAAAATTACAAAAAAAAAAAATAATTGACAAAAAAAATCAATTTTTAATTTCAGTATTTTAAAAATAGTTTGGTTATTATTGTTGATAAAAAATATGGATATCAATATATGAGTTGTGTGTTTGATGATAAATTACTGGTTTAATTAAGTTTTGAAAACTATTTTCAAAACACATCACCAAACAAGTTTTCACCTTTCACATGTCACATCAAACTTTCAAAACTTAATTCAAAATACATCTTCAAAACACAATTCAACACTCTATTTAAAAACTATAACCAAACAAATTTTCTACACTCAAATCATAATTCTACAACCCACAAACTAAAAATACAACTCATACTCTCAAATCACACTTACAAAACACAACCAAACGCAGGCTAACTTTTTATGAAGTTCCCAAAACACTCCCTATCCCTCTAAATCATTCACTTTCCCTCCTAAACCATCAACTAGACAAACTAGAAAAGTATAAGAAAATAAAATAAAATAAAAATTAAAAAATTCACTAAAGATAAAAAAAATAAATAATAAATAAAATTTTTGTTTGATTTCAGTAAGCTTTTTTTATACGTTTTAGATTTTTTTACATTAGACGAACTGAAAAAGCAAAATTTTAATACAAACTTTTTAAAAAAAAATCATCGAAAATAAAAAAAAAGTTTAAAAAAAATTATTTCTTAAGCTGAATGTCAAACGAGGCTGGATAATGTGGTTGCCTAAGCTAAGAAGATTATGAACAGGACAATAATGGGATGACAATATTTCACTTTCTGCATTGATATATTATGATAGAAAAAACCAACCTCCTCTAGAAGTTTTGATAAAAAAAAACAAAAAAAATAATTATAAATGATTTGAAAATGACATGATACCAGTCTCTATAATTTTCACATGCAATGCCCGCGTTGGCGTTGATTGAATTCGACTCTTATTTATGTCTAACACGTTTTCAGATTGACCCTTTTTGTTACTCAATTACGTGGAGGAAATCTATATGCTGAGTTTAACAAGTTTTGTGATTAGTTTGGCATCTAGTGTAAAAATTTGGATGGTACATTAATAAATTTTATAAATTATTTAATCTTTTTTATTTTTTATTTTTATGAATTTAAAGGTCTCATTATATTATAAATTATATAAAGAGTAGAGTATAAACACATATGTATTATGTGTTGAGGAATAAATGTAGGTTTTCTTGTAATATTGAAATTACTAAACGTAACACTTCAAAATAAGTTCTTAGTGCACTTTTTCTAAGCGTAACACTCCAATATAACACTCCGAAAACATAATACTCCAATGTAATATAAGTGTACTTTTCTCAAACGTAACAATATAATATTCTACAAAAATTTCTTAATATACTTTTCCCAAACGTAACACTCTAAATGAATCAACATACATTACATTTTTAAGACTAAATGAATCAACATTCTCCCATATGAGATTTATAGATAAATTTTCCTTCAAAATTTACATTTTTTTTTAAATTTTTAGTGATTTCTTTTATTTTAAATTTATGTTAATTTTTTTTAAACTTTTCGATTCATCTAATATAGAAGAATTTAAGAAGTTTAAAGTATATATATTTTTAAGAAGTTTATTAAAATAAAAAGTCACTTATTATTATTATTATTATTTTCTTTGGTTTGTCTAATGAGTAAAATTTAATAGTCTAAAACTATTTTTTTTTTTAAAAAAAAGCTAAAAATGAAAAAAATAAATAAATAAATTACTAAACAAATCCACCCCAAACAGCTATGTTTGGTATTGACTTAAAAGTCAAAAAAAAAAAAAAAAAAAGGGAGGGGGAGGAGTTGTAAATTACGATTTTTTGCATAATACTCGTACATCACTAGAAGACTCTGTTTGGAAATGACCATATAAGTTACATTTTTTTAAATCTTTTTGCTTTTAGTAAAATTTATTTAAATTCTGTCAATTATTTTTTTTTTTTAAGATCCATTCAGTCTAAAAAGATCTAAAAAGTAATTTTTTTTTTATAAATAAATCAAGAAAATTTTTAAGTTGGTCTAATCAAAAGGAGCCTAAAGGTAAATTTTTTTTTTAAATTTTTGAAAAAAAAAAGATTAACTCAAGATAAAAATAAATCAAAAAAAAAAAAAACTGTTTAAAAAAATTGTCAAATCCAACCTGAATGTTTGACTCTCCCCTCTCCTCGGCCTCTAATGTATTTAAAAAAAAAAAAATACGACCTTTTGCAAGCTATTTGACTTTTCATTTTTAATTAATTTTTTTAATTTATAAAATTTACTCACGTACATTCGCAATTAAGAAGGCATAAGATCAATTCTTATTAATTATTTCTTCTATACTAGCAACCGTGGCACAAGTGATTTATGTGCGACACATATGACAAATTAATGACTAACATTGAACTTATTATTTTTAAATTTAAATTGTAATGCAATTTATCTTCAATTAGTTGCCGGAGCATATATGAAGAAGTATGGATTTTACAATTTTTAAAGTCATTTTGAACTCTTTTTTTTTTTTTTGTTTAATAAATTTGGCAAAAATAAACAACTTTCATTTATTGATAAAAGAAATTAACACAATTTCAAAATACATGCCAAACAAAGAAATCTACTACCAGCCAAAGAACAAAAAGAATTAAACAAACAACTAGGATTGGGAAGTATTAATTCGTTAAAATTATACCAATCAGTATCGATTTATCTGCTAATTGCTGATTAAATTTTAAAATTTATATTCCGCATTCGAAACCAATCCACTTCTCTATATAGTATATTTTTTTAACATCTAATGAAATAATATTAAAGTAAAAATTAGTGCAAGAAATTTAAGATGTGAAATTTGTTACAAATTAATAGTTATATGTATGAAAAATATTATGTAAAATTAGTTTGTGTTATATATATATAATTACTTTGTAGTTTATGTAAATTAATGTTATATATTATGTAAATGGTTAATACTTGTTTAAGAATATTCTTCAATTAACTAGCAAATTGAAACTATCCCAAACCGCTGATTTGATTATTTGTCAATCCATTATTCACATTTTTGTTTATAATTTTACTCTTAAACCGTGTTAACTGCACCACGTACACCCTACAAAGAACACATAAGAAAGGCTGAATCCAACAATAACTGTCGGAAAATGATGATTTTAATGCAAAATTAAAGTGGGTCCCAACCACCAGTTAATGTGGGTCCAAATGGGTCTAGATTCTTTACAATAAAATCTTTACACCACAAAAAAAATGACAAAAATCATTAAGATTTGAATGAGAAATTGTCTTATAAAGTTAGCCTCATGAATGAGGTATTGGGAAAGGTGTGTAACCTATCTCACATTGATTATAGAGGGAAGCTTTAATGGGTATTTAAATCTCTAGTTTTTTTTATAAGGGTGTGAGCCCTTTGAGGCATCCAAATTTTTTGAAGAAAATGACTTATGGATACTTCAAGGATGAGCTTGGACCAAGACTATGGTCCAAGTTGGTTACATGCAAAAAGTGCCACACACACGTGTAGCTTGCCCAAACCAGATTAGATTGGGCCTGGTTCGGGTCTGTGGTCCATGGATCTTGGATCTTGGGCTTAAGGCTTAGGACTTACTAGACTGAATAAGGTTTGGGTTGGACCTTGCAAATGTGATTCTAACTTTTAGGATTATCAGAACATCTAGTGGTATTGTACTTTCTCAGTCATATTATCTTGATAAGATACTTGACAAATTTAGTAAATCAGATACAATTTCTCAGTCTCATTATCTTGATACGATACTTGACAAATTTAATAAATCAGATATAAGTGTGTCAAGGACACCGGTAGACTTAAGTCTACATTTGGCCAAGAATAATGGTAAGAGTGTCTTTCAACTAGAATATTCTCGAGTCAGTGGAAGTTTAATATATCTGATGAGTTGTGCAAGGCCGGATATACCCTACTCAGTTAGTAGGCTTAGTAGATACATGAGTATCCTAATGCTACTCATTGGAAGGGCATTATCCGGGTGTTGAATTATTTACACTACACTCAGACTCGGGCATAATGACGAGCGGACAGTTGTGAATTAAATTTTTTCAATCTGCCTAATTTTGGATGGATTGCGGATTTGAGATTCCTTTGGCTACAATCGAACTGCCAAATCGCGAATACCCATCGTAATTTGTAAGATTTTGTATTTTTAATTTGTTTAGATATTCTGTATTTATTTTCAATTGAAAAAGAGTTTAGATATTCAATTGTGTTTTCAATTTATTTTCAATTTGGAAATCCTTTTATCAAATGACAAGTGTTGATATTTGGTGGAAAATATAAGGCTTAATTTTGTCATTTTTTTTATAAAAAAAAAAATCAAATTGAATAGTTTTTGAATTAAAAAAAAAAGCAATGAAATAGTTTTGATAATTAATGGCTTTCTTATATGTATTTATTATTGGTATTTGAGAATTTACTTGATAATCTTTTGGTTATGTTGAGTTGGATTGTTATCCAAAAAAAATATTGACAAATTGTTATATTATGTTCAAAATTTGTAAAAATTTAAACCGCCAAACCAATTCATATCCATCCGTAAATCTACCAATCTGCTCAATCTGCATCCGCTAATCTGGCGCACGGATTAGGTTCTCGGCTGCAACCGAGCTGCGAACACCCCTAGTAATATGTATAATGGAAACTTTAGATATATCCGTCGTAGACATAATTCCATACAATAGTTACTCTGTAGTGGGGTTGTTACTATAAACTATGTAAAATCTAAAGACAATATTGGAAATCCGCTAACAAAATAGTTAAATCGAGAGTTAGTAAAGAAGTCGTTAAAAGAGATCGGGTTAAGGCTTTTAGTGAGTGTTACTGGAACAAAAAACCTAATCTAGTTGACTGGAGATCTTAAGATTTAGGTTCAAAGGAACAATTTAATTGTGTATAACTGATGAGTCACTAGAGAGGTAAATTCTCTTGCTCATTCCTTTATACAATGATACCTTGTGAGGTGGAAGGTTAAGCTGATACTTTTAATGACCTATATATTGTGAATAGTCAACCGTGGTCTAGCGAGATACCTTATGCAGGTCACATATGTAAATGCGTAGTGGGGCCATTTTTTTAAGAATTGATAAGACTGGATTCTTTAAAACCACTCACTGAACCAAATGAGTGTTTAGGGCTAAACCGGACACAATAGTGATAACATAACGATGGTTGGAGTAACTCCTGTCTGAGGTGTATTGTCTCGGTTTACACAAACGACAAAAACAGTTCATGACATCACTTTCACTGGTCAGCCAGTAAATCCGATAGGCTTTTACTACGAAAGATCCAACGCCAAAAGCTACATTCTTTGATGCAGGGTTAGTCTGTGTGCTTTTTCTTTGAGTCTTTACTGTTAAGTGTTGCCCATTTTTATTTATTCAGTCAATTTTTATTCATGTGAGAGATTGTTAGAAAATAATAGTTTTTTGGTGATTTTAATACGAATGAAAGTGGATCCCAATCATCGGTTGGGGTGAGTCCAAATGAGTTTATATTCTTTGCAATAAGATTTTTACACCACAAAAAAAAAAAAAAAAAATGACTAAAAACCATTAAGATTGGAATGAGAAATTGTCTCATAAAGTTAGCCTCATGAATGAGGTATTAGAAAAGGTGTGCAACCACTTATTCCACATTGATTATAGAGGAAAGCTTTGATGGGTGTTTAAATCCCTAGTTTTTTTTTATAAAGGTGTGAACCCTTTAGGGCATTCAAATTTTTCGAAGGAATGGAGTTATGGATGCTTTAAGGATAAGTTTGTATGAAGACTATGGTCTAAGTTGGTTATACAAAAAGTCCGCTCGAACCGAACCTGGCCGAGCCAGGTCTGGTCCGGGTTCGTGGATTTTGAAACTTGGGCTTGGATTTGAGGCTTGAGACTTGCTGAACTGCATAAAGTTTGGGTTGGGCCGGGTTGATAGCCCACCAACCTAATCTTTTTCTAGACTAGGTCAAGGGATGGTAGCTGCAGATTTACACACATGTGTATATAGTATGTAACCTCTATAGTTATGGTGGATTTATTCTATTAGTTTTGTATAATTGATTTCTGTGTTGATTGCTAGCCTTTATGGTTGATAACTTCTCTCATCTCTCCCCTTTGTTTATAAATAGAGGCCACCATTCTTTGGTTTTGGACACAAAATTTTTTGCTCTCTTGTTATATCATCAGTCTACCATTATCAAGTTCGTCGAAATTATTCAGAAAGTGTTTCTGCTCTATCTGTTTTCGACCGTCGTATCCTAAGAAACAGATGCCTATATACCTCCAGCACCCATCGATAAGACAGTGAATTTGTCTTAAGAAAACTGTGATTATACATGTTTTGATTTGTTTCCTCATTTTTATTTCAGTTTATTATATTATTGCAAAATGTGTTTGTATTGTATTTCTATTATTATTTTTTATTTTATAAATTAAATTTAAATAAATCTGAATATATTTATTTTATTTTAACATGCATTCTAAAAAAATAATAACAATAAACTATGTGTAGCAACAAACATCACTAATGTTGTGTTTGGTTGAGAGATTTGTGAATGAATTTGAAAAAAGAAAGGAAAAAGGTATGCGAAACTAAGTGAAATATAAGTATATTTTATTTACATTTCACATTTCTTTTTCATATCCCTTTCTAAATTTTTTTTCAAATCTCTAACCAAATATAGCGTAAAGGGACTAAATTTATCAACAAATATCAGTAAACTAGATTTGAGCATGAGAAGTCGTTACCAAAGGACAACAATGGTTATGAATACCCAAATTGAAAAAGAAAAAAAAAAATTAACTAAACAAACATTATGAATAATGTGGAAAAAAGAATAATGTAAGAGATATTAAAATTTTTATAAAATACTTTACTAAATATCTTATATAAGGCGAATCTCATATAAATGTAAAATTTACATTTACATAAGATATTTAATAGTAAAAATTTTGAGACATTTAACATTTTTTTAAAAAAAAATGTCAGTGGGAGCTCGAAACCGAGTTGGGTCACAATTAACTGTCTCGTATTCGGCGTTCGCTTTTTCACTTCTTCCAAGTAAAATGTGCCAACATAACATCTATTTCCATGAAAGTCAATATTAGCTCCGGAACGTGAATCTTAGTTACCGTCGTGTAAAACTTACGTTTTTAATTTTTTTATTTATATTTATAAAATTTTAAAAAATTTAAATAAAAATTTATTTGGTAAAATTTTTAATTTATAAATTAATGGACTCAGTTTATAAATTTGGTCAAAAAATATAAACTCTAAAAATGTATTTCTGTTTTAAGTTTTGAATTTTTTTTTTTACCACCCAACACTAGCCACCACCCGCCACCATTTTCCACTACCGTCTTCTGTCACCACCATCCACCACCCACCCCCTACCACCACCTGCCACCACCACTCACCACCTACTTGCCACCACCACCCACTACCCGCCACCACCACCCACCAGCCATCTACCAGCCACCCCCATCTGCCACCCACTCGCCACCACCACCCACCCCTCGCCACTACCACCACCACCACCACCACCATCCACCTGCCACAACCCACCACCCGCCACTACCATCCACCGCTCGCCGCACCACCACCCGCCACTACCATCCACCGCTCGCCACCGCCACCACCACCACCCGCCACCTACTTGCCGCCACCACTCACCACTCGCCTGCTACCACCAGCCACCATTACCACCACCACCCGCCACCACCACCCACCACCCACCACCACCACCACCACCACCACCATCACCCACCCGCCACTCACCTGCCACTACCATCACCCACTCGCTACCACCCGCCATCGTTACCCACCCACCCGCCACCACCCACCGCCACCACCCGCCATCCGCACCCACCTGCCACCACCACCCACCTGCCATCACTACCACCACCACCCACTCGCTACCACCTGCCACAGTCATCCACCCACCACCACCACCACCACCCACCACCCGCCACCACCACCCGCCATTCGCCACCCATCTGCCACCACCACCACCACCACAGCTACCCAGTCGTTACCACCCACCACTTCCCACCGTCACCCACCCACCGCCACCTACCCGCCACCACCACCCACCACCACCTGCCATCCGCCATCCGCACCCACCACCACCCGCCATCCGCCATCCGCCATCCACCACCCACCACCCGCCACCACCACCCCCACCATCACACATCCACTCGCCACCACCCGCTACCTACCACCCACCGTCACCACTTTTCACCACCGTCTTCCGCCGCCACTTGCCACCACTGGCCATTTCTCACTCTTTTTTATATTTTTAAAATTTTTTAAACATTTTGTTAATTACCAAACGCGTTTGTAATTTATGTTTTTCTAAAAATAAACAAAAACCAGTTTATAAAATTTTTGTAAATATAAACTGAAAACGTAAACGTTACCAAACAAACCCTTAGATTTTCCAACACAAAATATTCCCCCCCCTTCTTTTTTTTTCTTTTTTTTTTTTTTCTGTGAAGTATTAATAAATTTTAAATAATAATTCTATAAATTGTTTAGTCTTTTGTTTTTCTTATGGATTTAAAAGGTTCATTCTAATATGAATTAGATAAATAGTCAAGTATAAACGTGTATTATATATTGAGGGATAAATGTGAGTTTTCTCAAAATATTAAAATTATTAAATATAATATTTCAAAAAAATTATTTAGTATATTTATTTCAAACATAGCACTCCAATGTAATATTTCAATGTAACACAATAAAAAACTACTGAGTGTACTATTCTCAAACGTAATAACATAACATTTTAAAAAAAATTTCTTAGTGTATTTTTTTCAAATATAAGAACGTAACATTTCAAAAAAAAATTCCTTAGTGTATTTTTCCTAAACGTAATACTCCAATTAATATAACACACAAAAACTTTTTAATATATTTTTTTCTAAACATAACACTCCAAAAACTTAGTATTCTAATATAACATACTAAAAAGTTTCTTAGTGTACTTATTTTTAAACGTAACAATATAACATTCCAAACAAAATTCTTAATGTATTTTTTTTCAAATATAACACGCTAATTAATGTAACACACAAAAATTCCTTAATATTCTTTTTCCAAATGTAGCACTCTAATGTATTACCAGAAAACCACACTAACAGAAATGTAGATTGCCATGCTTAACAACTAACACTTCAACCATCAATCCCTCTCAAAAAGAATATTTTACACCTCACATTTTCATTCTCATCCAAAAAATGAATCACAAAATTAAAAATATGAATCACAAAAGGGCATTCACTTAAACTTAAATAACACTAAATCAAATAAATACAAATTTTCAAAATAAAAAGGACTAATTAGTTCATAAGAAAACTCTTAGAACTAAATGAATTAACATTTTCTCATATGAGATTTATGGGTAAATTTTATTTTATTTTATTTTATTTTTATAAAACTTGTAAAATACTATAAATTTTTTATTTGAAAATAATGATATCTTACATTTTTATCCCACATAAATCTAAAAAGACCAAAACACCTTTGTAACAGATAAATAGATACATAACCCCAAAGGTTTGGTTCAGTGGTGTAGGTTTGAATTTTAAGAGTTTGCTCTTGTTAGCCGAGTTTGGGAACATACTTTTTTAGTAATTTGTTAATTTTTTGGTTAAAATATGATATAAAAAAAAATTAGTATGTTTAGGATGACTTTTTGATTTTTTACGAAAAGATGTGCAAAAAATAAAGAAAAAATGAAATCTTTGACTTTTTGGTATAGGTTGTTGGCTTTTTGATTTTTTTAATAACTTTTTGACTTTTTGGTTAAAAAAATCACTTGCCAAACGAGGCCTAAATTTGAAACCTTTTAGGTGCTATTAATCTCTGTGTTAGGCCCGTCCATATGAAACTCCACTTTGGCTTTAATTAGGGTCCTTGCTAGTGGACGGTGGGATTAGTTCTCCAAAAGTTAATTAAGGTGCATGTAAGCTGATCTGAATATCCTAAATTATCAACAAAAAAGAAAAAAAAGAAAAAAAAAGAAGACAAATAGATACATGACACAAACATTTTATTGTGCTTTTTTCATCACAAAGTAATTTAGGCTATGTTTGGAAAGAAAGGTTGGTAGTAAATAAAAAATAAAAAATTTATTATAAATTGTAACATTAATTTTTTATTATATATATATATATATTATAAAAAATTAAAAAATTAATTAAAATAAGTAATTCTCAGACGGGCCAGGCCAGGGTCGAATGGAAATGATAGTCTCGCATTTTCTCAGTGGTTTCATTTAATTCCCAAAAAATTTTTTTTTTTTTTTTTTTTTAAATTTTAATTTATTAAAGGCCGACTAAAAGTCTTCGGAAAAAAAAAAAAAGCCGGGTGGTCCGACCTTCCTCCCCAATCTTCAATCAAATATTTTCCATTCTTCTCCTTCCTTGGTCTCTAAGTTCTCTTTAAATTCAATCATTTAAACCTAAATTCGCCGATTTTTATCAATTATTTCACTTTCTCTTCCTATCAAATCCTCAAAAAATCAGCCACAATGCTTCACCGGAGCTTCAAGCCCGCAAAATGGTAATCTCTATCGATTTCAACACTTATGTGTATTTATTTATAGTTATTTATGTTGTTGATCGATTAAATTGAGTTCTTTTTTGGTTTTGTTGATGAAATTTGATTGATATGATCATATATATATATATATATATATATTGTGTATCTGAATTGGATGATGTTGATGCAGCAAGACGACGTTGAAGCTTGCGTCGTCGCGGTTGAAGCTGATGAAGAACAAGAAGGATGTGCAATTGAAGCAGATGAAGAAGGAATTGGCTCAATTGCTTGAGGCTGGGCAGGACCAGACTGCGCGAATTCGGGTATGGTTTTGATCGAAACCATCTAACTTCAATTCCTGTGTGAATTCTTATGTTGATTTTTTTGAAAAAGTTTGTTAATTTGATCATTATGGAATCGAATTTTATGTAATTTGGTTTGGTATGTCTGTTTGGTTTGATGGTGATTATGAAAGAGGCATGCCTAGAAACTGTCTTTGCTATGATAATCATCAAGATTACTGGATTGGCTGAAGATTTGAGCTAAAACATTAATCAGTTTGTGATTTAAGCTACGGTCAATTTTTTCTTGTACAACTCTAGAAGATTCACACTAAGAGTCTGTTTAGATAGAGAAACAAGATAAGTTGAGATAATAAAAAATATACATTTTAGAAGGGTCCTTATTGTTAGGAAGAGAATTCTCAACATGATTTCAGATAACCAGTTTTATATAGTTATTTCAAATCACATGATAAAGTTATTTAACTCAATTATATTTATAAAAAAAAGGTTATTCAACTCAATCTTGAAATACATAAGTAAACTAGCATTTCTAAATTTGAGTTATTGTCCTTGAATGATTAAGGTCAAATCCCTTGATTTGAAATCCGCGTCTATCCAAATGGACCCTAAAGTTTTCAATTGAGTTGAACATTTATTGAAAGAGTGGGAAAATTACATTAGGACTTTGTGTTGTTACAATAATGTCAATGGGGAAGAGAACTTCTTGGTAATAGTTGAGCGGGGAAAAAATAGTGAAAGGTCGAAGGAAAGATTAATAAATGAATATTTTTTTAATGTGATTTTGTTTTTTTGGAACAGCATCAAAACTAATTTTATTAAAATAAAATGTGAGAATAAGAGGAGTACAAGAAGTCCTCATACAAGGACAAGAAAACAAAGCTATAAAGCCGAAGGTACGGAAATAGCTAGGCAGTTGGCAGGGAAAAGTGGAATGCAGAGGAGAATTCAAACAAATTCTATTCGTGTAAATCATGTGTTTCTACTTTGTTATTTTGGCAGTTACCACAAGGGTAAATCTGTGTGTGTGCGCGCGTGTGTGGTTGGGTTTGTGAGAATGCACGTATATTTGTGTTTAGATGATTACACAGTATCGTTGAAAAAAAAAAAAGAAGATGATTATACAGTATACACACCCCAACAAATACTTAGGACCCCGTTTGATAATGTTTTTGTTTTTTGTTTATGTTCTTAAAAAAATTTAAAATTTCAAATGAAAACATATTTGTCAACTATGTTTTAGAAACCTCCTTCGACAAACCCCTTCCAGCCACTCCTCCTATTAAACCTCCTTCGACAAATCCCTTCTGGCCACTCCTCATCAAACATTTTTTTCCCCCCTGAAAACATGTGCGCGCAAAATATGTTATTTGTTTTTGTTTTTTTGTTTTTTGGAAAACCGGTACTCGTTGTAAGAGTCATACTGGCCACTTGTTTTGCTCTTGTGGGTCTAACAGCATTAATTGTTTACTTCATGAAGTGGACTTTATTTGTGGGCATATATCTTTGGATGCCTGAATTTTAGTAGCAAATCAGTATGAATGACTTTTTGTGCATTTGTCATTGCTTGAGATTTCTGTGGTGATATTACACATGGTGTCATTATCTGTGAAAATATATCCATATGTTAATTTTCTTTTTTCTTTTCTACATCTCAGGTTGAACATGTAGTTAGGGAGGAGAAGACAATGGCAGCATTTGACCTCCTTGAGATATACTGTGAACTTATTGTTGCACGCTTGCCAATCATTGAGTCACAAAAGTATGTAACATCTATTATCATGGGCAATCTCCAAATTTGTTTATTTACATATTTAAAGTATTGGGTGATGTTGTACTCGTTAATATATCCATTGTGAAGGCAATGCGTCTGACAAGGGATAAAGTTATAAGTCAAAAGTATATCGTTCATATATGTGGTGAAACTTAAAAAATTATTCGTCAAAAGATTCTTTTCTACAGCTTTCTTCTAGGGTTTGAGATGAAACTTATTGCAGGCAACCAGACTAGAGTTGGGAGCAATTGATTGGATTCTTAGGTTATAAAATATTTCAGCATCATTTAAAACTAGAAGAAAAGCCTTGTTACTTAATACAAGAAAAGGGGAAATATGGAATGGAGAAAAATAGAGGAGCTGTACTTCTCTTAACCTTATTTCAAACCACCACCCTTTGGGTGATGATTTTGGTGTATCAGATAGATAAGTTTTCTCCTTTTGTCACTCCTTTTTTCTCTCTTCATTGGACTAACCAAATCATGAACAATGTGGGATTTTTAATTGCCTTTATCTTCCATTAGTGTCTAATGAAATGGCCTTTGATATGGCCGCTTGGAGAAGAAGGATTCATGTAACCGACCCCATTTGATGGGACTTAAGGCTTGGTTTGGTTTATCTTCCATTAGTGTCTGTGCTTTCTATTCGAGTGATAAAGATGTGAGGAGTAAATGCTTCTAGGTTTCCACTTCATACTTCTTCTATCCCTTTTACATGGGTTGTGATTGTGAAAGGTGTAATAAAATGGAAGTATTTGTATTTTTTACCTAGAAAGATATCTTCTCTTCTTATAAAAATTTTGCAGAATTTAACCTTTCTGTGTAACGTACTACAGAAAATTTGCAATGCATTGACCATATAATCTCTTTCCAGGAACTGCCCCATTGACTTGAAGGAAGCAGTTACAAGTGTAATATTTGCATCTCCAAGATGTGCAGACATACCAGAACTTTCGGATGTTCGTAAGCAATTTACTGTGAAATATGGAAAAGAATTCATTACTTCCGCTGTCGAGCTGCGACCAGATTGTGGTGTAAGCCGCATGGTAAGGCTGTATAGCTTGCCTTTCCTGTATCTCCTTGATTTTTGAGATTGGGATTGTTAAAGATGCTGACCAGATAGTCTTGGTAAAAGTTTGGCCATTCAATGTTCTTAATCATGATTTTATGACATCCCGTTTCAGATAGTTGAGAAGTTATCTGCCAAGGGACCTGATGGGCCAACAAAAATCAAGATATTGAGTGCTATTGCAGAGGAACATAACATCAAATGGGAGCCTAAACAATATGGAGAGACGGAATTAAAGCCTCCCGATGACTTGCTGGTATGATTATACTCAAACTTCAAGCAAAGTCGATCATTGCTTGCTTCTGATAAAATATATTAATTTTAAATTAAAAGCTCTAATAGCAATATAATTGGTGCATTTCACTAATATGTGTCTTATTTAATTAACTGAGCAGAACGGACCAAATACTTTTGAGAAGGCCAGTAAGATGCATGCAGCGCCTCCTATTGTTCAAACTCCACCTTCTAATGTCCAGGCTTCTCCAAGTAGCGATCAGAAGTACAATCCACCTGTAAACTTTGAGCACAATGTGAGGTCATCGACAAGTTCCCAGAATTTTGCTTCAACGGATATTGGTGGTGGTCAAGCAACAACATCTGCTACTTCTCATCCTGGAGTGAGGCCTTCAGGTTGGGGAATTAGTTATCATGGAGTGAGGTCTTTCTTATTGTCCATCTTTTATTCATTAAATGTATGAGCTGTTCTGTCTTACAGGAACTGGATCTAAGAGGATGGAAGAGAAGCGTACATATTCTGGAGATGGGAATGATTTCTCGTCAGGCAGGCAGAATTGGAATATGGAGTTTAAGGATGCAACTGCTGCAGCACAGGCAGCTGCTGAGTCTGCAGAACGAGCAAGTATGGCTGCTAGAGCTGCTGCAGAACTTTCAAGCCGTGGGAAGTTCACCAGCCAGTATTCTGCAAAATCACAAAATTCAAATGTCCACGATGTAAGAGATGATGGGCCTAGAAAAAGTGCTGCCTCAAAGTTGCCAACTGAACAGTTTGCTAAAGATTCAGGGTACAACAACTTTCAAGATAGGAATCCCCAGATACGGACTGAGCAAGTAGGTGGGAATAAGCATGATAAACCAGATGAAGCTCCTGAAAGATTTTACAGGGATGGTCACGGTAGTACTAAGAGATCTAGCCAGTCAACTTCTTTGAGGTCCAACACAGCTTCAATTGATGATTCTAAATTGATGAATGATTTCCAAAAGGTAGATAGATATTCACAAAAGAGCTCATTTGAAGAGGAGGCTGCAAAATCAGAGAAGAGTGCCGCTTTTTCTGGAATGAGTATGAAAAAACAGTCTAGTGGGTCTGAAGTAGAATTCGTGAGTGCCAGGCAAGGTGGCCTGCAATCCAATAACTTCGATTATGCTGGGGAAGAAAGGATCAGGAGGCAAGGCAGCAGTGGTTCCTCACATTCACATTCAAGCAATCGCGGTGACGATTATGATGTTGGTGAGAACCCTTTTGTCGGTATTGACCACGGAAACACTCTTGGAGATGTTTTGCCTTCTAGCCATCAGAAGTTTGGGAATGATGCTGGTGAGAACCCTTTTGTCAGTATGGACCAAGGAAATGTTCATAGAGACACTGTACAGACAAGCTCTTATAATAATGATGATGCAGTAGTTTTTGATGGATCTGGTTCAGATGATGATGACTGTAGGTTTGATCCATGGCCTAAGTATGATGGGCATGAGTCAAACTTGTTTTCCACCTCACCAGTTAGAGAACCACCCGCCCATCTCCCAGTATACACAGACACTTGGAGCCCAAGGCAGAACACAAGTGAATCACTTGAAAAGACATCATCAGTGTCACATGTTTCTGCAGAATGGCACTCGCCTCCTAGGTTTGACGAAAACTTAACAAAATCTGCTCACACTTCACAACCAGATGACTTGGTACCTGTAGCTTTCGATGATTCCGAAGACCCTAGTTCAGAAAGTGAAGATGAGCTAAACAAGTCCAGGCTTGGTGGGAAAACGGATCCTAGTATTCTCTCTCATAAAGAGAGTATTTTCTTTAGAAACCCAGGTGATGCTCAGAGTGAGGGCGATTATGGATCTAACAGAAAGCAAGATCGACACTATTCTTCCAATGATAATGAGTTGGTTGAGGTAAGTGCTGAGAACAACCAAGGAACAGAATTTAGTGCGGAGTCTCGGAGAAAGTTTGGATTTGATGAGGTTCCCACCCGTCAGTCATCATCCAGACACACAACATTCCAAACAGCTTCAAATGACATGACTAGTGAACCATTTTACAATCCAGTGAAGGAAGAAAAACATCAGCTGTCTCCACAATCTTCAAAGCGTTCATTGGTTGATGAAGTTAAGGCTACAGACAACCCCCGCACCTCCGAGTCACCTGATACCATGAAAGATTATGAATTGTTTGAAAAATCTAGTTTGGAAAGTGGGAATGAGTTGTTGAATTTTGGACCGTTGACTGGTGGCCTTCGAAATAAGGGTTATAGACTCCCACCTTACAGTAAGAGTCCATCTGGTGATGCAGCATCATCGAAAAAAGTTGCTGAGGATAGCGAGACTACCACTGATCATTCCTCTGCTTCTTCCCCTGCAGTCAAGAGTTCTCTTAATTCCGAAGTGATCACAGAAGTAAAAAGCAAGTCTAGCTCGAGAACTCCAATTACACATTATGAGTCAGATACTGATGATTTTGAGGAAGAACTCCCACAACAAAATTCACGCAGTGAACGAGCGCCACAGAGTGCAAAAGCAAGCAAAGAAGTATATACCAAATCGAAGTTTAGCCCTCCGGTTGCATTTTTTGACTCTGATGACGATGATTCTAAGGTGGATCTACCCAAGCAAACTTCAACCAGCACAGGCCGTGCAGGAAGTGGATTTTCTCGGAGGACAAAAGGTACCCCTAGTTCTAGAACTAGTTCTTATTCGAAGACTACAGCAGGTTCCGATGCATCACTAAATTCTGATGCTGATGCCCAAAAGATACCCTCAAGGAGGAGTTCCTATGGTTCTGAAACTCAGACTAAACCCTGGTCCCAGAAAGTAGACTCAGGTCACTTGAAAAGTTCTCCCGATCCAAGTGCAGCAAAACAATCGACTTTTAAGCCAATGCCAGAATCTAGAATCTCCACACGTGGGGAAAATCTGAAGTCATCAGCTACGGAACAACCGTCCAGTCCTCTGAGGACAGTAACATCAACTAGCACTGAAAGTCCAAAGACATCAACTTCCGCAAAAAAATCAGTTTTTAAGCCACCAGAATCTCAGATCTCCATGCGTGGGGAAAATCTGAAGTCGTCAGCAACAGAACAACCATCCAGTCCTCTTAGGACAGTAACATCAGCTAGCACTGAAAGTCCGAAGACATCAGCATCGAGCAGAGATCCTCCATCAAGAGAGAGCTCTCTCAAAAAAGGTAGTCACGTTCATCCAAAACTTCCTGATTATGACACAATAGCTGCCCAATTACAGTCTCTTCGAACAAATCGCCAATGAATATAGTGAGTGCATTCTTCTTAATTGGATTATACATATGAGAGTGGATTAAATATGATGAAATATAGAGATTCATAGCACAACAATGTCTGTTCAGATTGTGGCAAGACATAGTTTTCTATTTTGGTTTTCTTTAGCTTCCACCATTGATATTACATTTGTTTTAATATTACTGTAATATAATAAATAGTGTTTGGATACCAGAGATTAAAGTTGTGTTATTCTATAAGCTTGTGTTTGGTCCTTATTCTATTTTAAAAATTGCTCTAGAATAAATGTGGTGCATGGATACCAGAGTTTAAAGTTGTGTTATGCTATAAGCTTGTGTTTGGTCCTTATTCTATGTTATAAATTTCTTTATACACCATGTATGCTCTTTTGACAATTCAAATACTGGTTGGTACCTACCAACTATGCTCTGTTCATTTTTAGGGGCTGTTTGTTTTGTCAGACTACCTGTTTTTTTTGGTTGGTAAATTAATCCAATTTCATGGAATGGAATAATCCAATTTCATAGGTGAGTGGAATGAAGTGTAAGTACTCAATTTTTTTTTTATTTCATTCCATCGTATTAAACATACTCTATAGCTCTATATGAATTTCTCATTTACAAATTACGTTAAATCAAAAAATTGATAAAATTGAACTATAATATATGATCTATTTGATTCCTCAATTATTGAATAATTTGATTTGGATAACACAACCACTTTCACCCCAATATACAGAAGTAATTTAACATGTAAGAATGTAGTGATACTATTGGTTATTGGTAAAGGGAGCTACTCACGTCTGTAAAGCATTCTACTTTTTGAAAATGTGTAGGGCGTACTGCTCTCTTCCCTTGTGTTGTCAATTTACGTACTATAGTATTTGTCTGAGTCTGATTTCAAGTATGTTTTGATTCATTCATTTGTATAGTAAGTAAATATTACCAATCTTTGTATTTTTCCCCTCACGGATTTACAGTTACTAAGGGGAGTCCATTAATACCTAATTAATTAGGGTAATGTTAGTTTGATGAAGGATGTCAGACAGTCTAGTCCTAACCAAAAAAAAAAAAAGAAGATATTTTAATAATTTTTTAATTTTTTACGAAAAATTGTACAGAAAAATAAAAAGAATGATGCGATAACTTTAATGACTTTTTGATTAAAATATTTAGTCTCCAGACAAGGCTACTACTAGCATGATTATTACAAAACTCATACGGGTTGCTCAATTGTTAATGGGGCAAATTATAAATTCGGACATCTTGATTTGATTTGGCTTGTTTTTTTTGTTTTTGTTTTTGTTTTTGTGAGTTTAATCAATAATTGTAATTTACAAGTAATTATAGGTGTTCGAAATATATTGAAATTATGTGTTTGAGAAATTGCAAATTTTATAAATGTTGTACAATAATTGTGAAAATTTTAACACTTGATAATTGAGAAATTCCTCACTTTTTTAAAATATAAATTCATGAAAAATAGATTTATAAAATGAAAGTGATAAAATTTTAAATTAAAAAACATAATTGCCTCCAAATTATTTATGTGTTTTTCACGTTTTAGGACTGGTTTGACATGTCGTAAAAAAGATAAAAAGTCAAAATATTACTAAAAAAATTAAAAAGTTATTACTATTCACAAATTAAAAATATAAAAAAAAAAAATTTACATTGATGCAAGTACAAGTCATGAATGTATGACACAGTGATGGATCTGTCCTAGTACAAATTACACACGGGTGCATCACAAATTTACACAGCAGTGTTGTTCGGTCCGTGGGGGCCTATCAGGGGTTCCATTTTGATAATTTGAACCGTTTGTGTAGCACTCGTCGAGTACTATATGTCTGTAAAAAATCACGTTGATCGGATATCGCTAATGATATGATCAAATCAGTTTTGTATAAAAAAATAGATGGTGTTATGGTTAATGGTTGAGAAAAAACTAATCCGATCAAATAGCTATCGATATCCGATCAACGTGATTTTTTATAAGCATATAGTACTCGACGAGTTCTACACATTCAACGGTTCAGATTATCAAAACGGAACCCGTGATGGCCTCCACGGCCCAAACAGCACCATTCAATGCAATGCCCGAAAAGTAGACAAGCATTTCTTAGCATCAATTCAGCCTGCGCAGACGGTACGACTATACAACTCACAATCCTTATCTTCTTCTACACACTAATTTATACAATTTTTTAATACACATTTTTTCGTAAAAGGAAAAAAGTTAACCTAAATAACTATATTTTTTTTTTCTAAACTTTTTAGTCTAAAAAGTCAAAAAATACACTTATTTAGAACACCCCAAACAATCCCTGATAACATAAGGGCATTTCAATTGGACTTTTCTTAAGTGTGCAATTGCACACCATGTGCCACTTACACAAAAAGTGTAAGTGTAAGGTGTAAGTATAAGTATAAGTATAAGGTATAAGTGTAAGGTGTAAGTGTAAGGTGTAAGGTGTAAGTGGGTTGCGTATGGTGTGCAACCTCAAAAAAGGTGTAAGTGTAAGGTTTAATTTTTCACAAAAGGTGTAAGTGTAAGGTGTAAGGTGTAAGGTGTAAGTTGCACACCATAACCAAACCCATTTCAATTTAGTGGTGATGCGTGAGGCATAGTGAAAACAAAATTTTTTTTGAAAAATGTCTCGTAGCTCAAATTTTGTGGCTCAAAAGTGGCTCAAATGGCCAAAACGACGTCGTTTTGGCCATTTTTATGTTGTTCTGTACTCAAAATGACGTCGTTTTGGCCATTTGAGCCACTTTTGAGCCACAAAATTTGAGCTACGTAGCATTGCCGAATTTTTTTTATGAGACAATTTAGTAAAACTAATCAATTAGACTAAGTTGGTCACTCATGTATACACTGATAGATCAAAAGGATCTATGTTGGTCGAATGGTGAAGCGCAACTGTGTCACACAACAAGTGTTGTGTTCAAGCCTCGTTAGAATCATTTAACTAGGTTTTTAGTTCAACGGTTGTATAGCACGAGTATGTACATGAAGTTGCAAGTTCAAATATTGTGGAGAGTTTGATATCATTTATGGTGATTTATTTATTTATTTTCCTGATATGGAGGTTGTTTATAGTTTATTTCTTTAGTTGGACTAGTGATGGTGGTTGTGTGTGGTGAGAGTTAGGCTTTCTAACTATTGTTTGGACTTTAGTTGTTCAGTTTGATTTAATATTTTTTGTATTTGTAATTAGAATAAAGGGGAAATTATCAGAAAGTCCTATTTACCAATTTATTACTCCATCTGGTCCCACATTCATTCTCTTGGATTGGGAAGTCCTGTTTGACATGTTTTGTGGACAATCAAGTCCCGTTTTAAATTTATGTGATGTGTTTGTGGACGGATTTAACCCTCTTTATATTGGGATGGAATGCATATTTTGTGGGATATGTTCCCTGTTCCACGTTTGGTAACTTGGCATCGTCGGTGTACCATGTCGATGATCTTTAATCCGGCAGATCGGTGTACCACGTCGACGATCATCAATCCAGCAGGTCATCATTTTGAAACTCATCTTCTTCTTCTTCATCTTCTTCATGTCCAATAGATCTAAGCTATGTTTCGAGAGTCCCATGGCCAGTCTCTGATTGCCGAAACTACAACCCAGAAATGCCAATCAACAACTCCAACAACAAAACCCAGTGTTGCCAAACCCTCCTCAGCCTTTACGGAATCTCCCTCTCTCAACACCTCAAAGAAACCTCTCTGTTTCACCTCCCAGACCTCCCTACTTCTCTCTCTTGCCTCTCCGACTTCCAATCCAAGCTCAATTCCTTCTCTCTCTCCTCCAATCTCACCTCTATCTGCTTCGATCCCCTCCAATTCGTCATCACCCCCAACTTCTGTGCCTCTATCGAAACAACCCATGACTGGGTTTCCAAGCTCGGCCCCTCCACTTCCCTGGACACCGCTTGTCGTCCCGATCTCACCTCCTGCGACGCCTGTGTTGCCGCTGGTTTTCGAGTTCAAAACCAACTTCTGAGTTTTGGTTAGTAAAAAGAAAGAGAGAAGAGAGGGATTTTAAGAAAGAGAGACAACTTGGATGATGGGGTTGTATCGTAAGATTCCAACCCAAACAGCACAGATATTCATTTGATGTTCACAGATCTGGTTCTCAATCTCACCGATTCCACCGATTCTCGTCCCAGCGATTCCACCGTTCTTCAGTAAATCCCACCGACCCATGAACCCAGATGCATCTGTGATGCGGGATGTAGTCCAAGTGGTTTTGAGAAGGCACTTAGGTGTCAGATCTTTGTAACTTCAAATACCTGGATTCATTGTGGTCCCTTTTATGACGGACACAGGTGGGCAAGGAGAGTATACTATGGCGCTTGAGAAAACCGGCGGTGTCGTCGTCGTAGTCGTCGTGGGAGGGTGGTGGTGCACCGTGGTGATCCACGTTTGCTGACCCACATTTGCTGACCCACGTTCCTGTTTGGTGATCCACGTTTGCCTCTCTTTGATATACACACAGCTTCGTTGTCGTCGGCGTGGAGGTTGGTGGTGCACCGTGGTGATCCACGTTTGCTGACCCACATCTGCTGACCCACGTTTCTGTTTGGTGATCCACGTTTGCCTCTCTTTGATATACACACAGAGTCATTGTCGTCGGCGGTGTCGTGGTCATCGTCATCGTGGAGGTTGGTGGTGCACCGTGCTGATCCACGTTTGTGATGATCCAAACCACAAATCAACCCGATAACCCGTTTACACACATCACAAAAATAGCTACTAATACCTTTTTATTGTGACGTGAGACACAATCACACCCAAATCCCACAAAACAGGGGCGCCCCAAAATCATTCCCCAATTACACTCTTAATGGCAAATTGGTAAACAAACCCTCAAAAGGACTAAATGGTTTTTAAAAAAATAATTAGGATCATATGATCCATAAGATTGAAATATGGGATTTACTGGTCAATTCCCCTAGAATAAATTGGTAATAAATCCCAACTAAGGTTGTAAAGTATTTGGTCTAGTGATATTTTTTGTTGGTGAGAGATTCATTATTTGTAAAATAGTTTGATGAGAATTTCTTTTATTTGTTTTGAAGAACATTTATTTTTAATTTTATCCCTTAATTTATCTGTTGACTTTTTTTTATCTGTTGACTTTTTTTTACAATTTGTTCAAAATTTTGCCTATCTGTTGTATTTTTTTTCTTATCCGTTCAACTTTTTCCTTTTTTCTGTTCAAATATCTGTCCAATTTTATTATCTGTTCATTTTTTCCTATCTGTTGAAATACCAAGCCCCTATCTATTCAAATTTTTCTTTCATCTTTCTCTCTCTCTCTCTCTCTCTCTCCCTTTCCTTATTTGTTGCAATATATTTCGTCATCTTTGTCATCATCATCATCATCATCAACAACATATCTGTTCATTTGTTTTTTTATCTGTTGAAATACGAAGCCGCTATCTATTTCCTAGATAGACATACTAATCTGAGAGAAGAGAGAGGAGTTCATTTCCCGGAACCATAGAAGCAGAGCAAATAGCTTCGAGAAATGTAATCCCTAAACAAGCAAAAAAAAAAAAAAAGATTAAGAACTTGATCACAAAGATATATGAGTGTGTACAGAGTATATATATACGTAATTGTCATCACTGAGGTATTGGGCGCCTTTGATGAATCTAGAGACATCGAGGATGGCCATGGTGTTGACTTCGATTCCTCTGCTTCGTAAATAGATTTTAGCTCATATATTCAGATTTGAGCATGAGACTCAAGAGAGAGAGAGAGAGAGAGATCCGCGTCGAAAGAAGAGGAGGAGGAGGAGGAGGTTGCGGATGCCGATCGGCGACGGGGATGGCAGATCAGACCTGTACAGACCGGCTCAGTTAAGCCTGTAGTCTTCGTCATCGGCTGAATCAACGACTAGTACATCATCTATAACAGATGAAGAAAAATGTATAGATCTGTAAGCAAACCAGCTATACAAATCAATTATATCTCAAAAATAATCAAAATATATAGATCTAAAACAAAAATCAAACAAATCGTAGCATAGTTAGTATAAAACTATATTGAAAAGTGCTGGGTGTGTAGATCTAAAAGTGAATCAATGGTGTCTACAAAAAAAGGAACGAAAAAAAGAGTGAGACCAGAGAGAGAAGCACATGCCGTTGGTCTCGTGAAATCGAGAGGTCGAATTCTTGTACAAATTGTATAATTAAATTAAAAAAAAAAAGACAAATAAATTCATATGAAATGATATTGATTTACAGGAAATGAAATCATGGGATTATTACATACAACTTAACGAACAAAAATACATATAAGAAAAATAAGGACAAAAATGCAAACTAAAACCTGTGTGATACCATAGTCTCCTTAAAACAGATTAGCCGTCTCACCGTGGGTACTGGAGGAACGTCGACTTCTATTTCCCAGGATATGACGGTTTAGACCGACTAATGCAAAAACATCTTTTGTTAGCTTTGGCGAACAGACAATAGCAGCATTCTCTCACTCTGGAAGAAAATTATAGGCAGAAGCAAACTGATTGTATGTATTCTGGAAGCAAAAAATCTATACCAAAACCAAGGGAGATGGGTTTCATTTTGTACACCATGGGGAGAGAGGAGGAGCCTCCAGCCATAAAGGCTAGCAACTAATGGCCATTACTCCTGCAAAACTGCTGGAGTAATGGACCAAAACTGATGGGAAAAATATCTGAGATAAATTTTCTGTATACACAAGTGTGTATATCTGAAACAGACTTGGCCCAAAAAGTTTAGGTTGGTAGACCACCAATCTGACCCAACCCAAACCTGACCCATTTCAACAAGCTTCAAGCCAAGCCCAAGCCCAAGCCCAAGATCCAAGATCCACGATCTACAGATCATAGACCACGGACTCGGCCTCGGCTCGGTTTGGGGGGGCCAGCGGCGTGCTAGTGGCAATTTTTCCATAAATAACTTGGACCATAGTCATAGCCCAAGCTCATCATTGAAGCATCTATAACTCCCATCTTTTGGAAAATTTGGATACCCCAAAGGGCTTATACCCTTATCAAAATCTTGAGGTTTAAATACCCATCAAAGCTTTCCTTCACAATCAGTGTGGAATTAGTAGTTATATACAATTCCCAATACCTCATTCATGAGGCAATCTTTATGAGACAGTTTCTCATTCAATTCTTAATAGTTTTTGGTCATTCTTTTTGTGGTATAAAGACCTTGTTATAAATAATCTAAACCCATTTAATCTCATCTCAACCAATGATTGGGACCTACTTTAATTTCACATTAAAGTTACCAAAAAATCATGCTTTCCAACAATCCCCCACATGAATAAAAATTGACCGAATAAAGAAAAACGGACAACGTTTACAACAAAGACTCAGAGAGAGAGAGCACACAGACTAACCCTGCATCAGAAAATGTAGCTGTTGGCTTTGAACCTTTTGTAGTGAAAGCCTATCGGATTTACTGGCTGACTAGTGAACGTGATGTCTTGAGCTGTTCTACCGTTTGTGTAAACCGAGACAATAGACCTCACATAGGAGTTAATCCAATCATTGTTTTTGTTCTCACTGGTGTGTTCGGTATGGCCGTGGAATACTAACTTGGTTCAGTGAGTGGCTTTAAAGAATTCGGCCTTACCAATTTTTAAAGAAGCGGCCCTACTTCGTACTCATATAAGTGACCTATATAAGGTATCTCATTATACTACAATTGACTATTCATATCACTTAGGTCATTAAAACATTAGCTTAACCTTCCACCCCTACAGGGTATCACTGTACAAAGGAATGGGCAAAAGGATTTGCCTTTTCAGTGACTCACTCGTTACACGAAATTAGGTTGTCCCTTTGAACCTAGATCTTGGGATCTCCAGTCAACTAGGTTGGGTTTTCCGTTTCGGTAACATTAGTAAAGGCCTTAACCCTATTCCTCTTGATGACGTTTCTACTAATTCTCGAGTTAAACCTTTTAGTTAGTGGATCCGCAATGTTGTCCTTAAACTTTACACAGTCTAGAGAGACAACTCCATTACAGAGTAGTTGTCGTATGGAATTATGTCTACGACGAATATGTCTAAACTTTCCATTATACATATGACTCTGTTCTCATCCAATCGCCGATTGGCTATCACAATGAATACAGATAGCAGACACAAGTTTCGGCCAACGTGGAATATCCTCAATGAACTGGCAAAGCCATTCAGCTTCTTCAGTTGCTTTATCCAAAGCAATAAACTCAGATTTCATTGTTGATCTCGATATACACGTTTGCTTGGAAGATTTTCAAGACACGACTATCCCTCCGAGGGTAAACACATAATCACTAGTAGATTTGGAGTCCTCTATATTAGATATCCAATTAGCGTCACTATACCCTTCTAGTACTACTAGGTATCTGGTATAATGCAGCCCATAATCCAAGGTGTAACGTAGATAACCTAACACCTACGTAATGTGTTAGACTTATTTATTTTGATGATTTATTTAATTATGTTTTAATTTATTTGAAAGAGAAAAATAGATTCAAAATTTATTTTGTCCTATTATTTCTCACCTAAAATTTTATCCTAAATATTATTTGAATGTATTTAATATTTGTTTAAATTAGGAATTCATTTCAAACTAAAAATAATGCCCAAACCAGAGATTCAAACAGCCCAAAACAAAGGTTCAAACAGCCCAGCACAGCAGCAAGCCAAAAGGTTCAAATAGCCCAGCACAGCAGTAGACCAAAAGGTTCAAACAGACCAGCATAACAACAGGCCAAAAGGTTCAAGTGGAAGATATTCAAATTAGTAATGATGGAGTGGAAGATATTCAAATGAATACAATGACTATAAACGGTTATAAATTCAAATGAATACAACGGCTATAAGTTTCATTATATATACCAAAGCCTCTAATGTAAACAAGTTACAAAAAAAAAATAAAAATCAGAAAATATTCTTTGATCTATAATTACTCATATTTATACTTTAAGAAATTCTCTGAGAAATGTTCTTCAATTTTTGTTTACATCCTTTTTCAGAAATTATACACTGAGACGTATAGTTTTAAGCCCATCTTTCTTGTGTGAGGTTTACAGAAAAACCAGAGCTTCGTTTTTATATCTATCTTTGAGAGATAATTCTTGTAGCTTTCTGTGAAAGCAAAAATACCTTCTTTTCAACCTTGTAAGAGTGTAGTACACTCAGTGTTCTTGACTTAGAAAGTCTGTGTAAAATCCGTGGATGATTGGTCCATCTGTGAAAAGGTTGCTAGCACTCTGTGAAGCTAGAGAATAGTAGAAAATCTCAAGTGAAGTTTGAGGAGTGGACGTAGGCCGAGTTGAAACCAAATTACTATAAATTTGTTTGCCTTTCTCTTTTTATCTCTTTATTTTATTTAAATTGCCATGACTATATTTCATATTTTTATTGTGCTAAAATCATTAATTGACATAGTTGTTAGAACACTTGTTTTAATTATTTTTATTTCATTAACTATATTTTGTACTAGTCATAATTTTTATTAGGGTATTATTATTTTTATTTGTAAAAACTTAATTCACCTCCCCTCTTAGGTTGTCTTTTGGATAACATAATGCCTCTTCAATGAGTGGCATTCAGATTACTCATGTATTTATTGAGCCTGCTAATAGAGTATGTTATATCCAGCCTTGTACAACTCATCAGATACATCAAACTTCCAATGACCCGAAAATATTCTAGCTGAGAGACACTTTCACCATTATTCTTGGTCAAATGTAGACTCACGTCTACCGGTGTCTTAGATACACTTGTATTTGATTTACCAAATTTCTCAAGTATCTTCTCAATAGAGTAAAACTGAGAAAGTACAATACCACTAGATGTTCTGGTAATCTTAATACCTAGAATGACATCTGCAAGGCCCATATCTTTCATGTCAAACTTAGAGTTTAACAATCTTTTGGTAGGTTGAATCATTTCATCATTACTACCAATAATAAGTATGTTATCTACGTATAGACACAAAATGACATAACCTGTCAGTGTCTTTAACATATACGCACTTGTCACACTCATTAATTCTAAACCTATTTGACAACATAGCGTTATCAAACTTCTCAAGCCATTGCTTAGGCGCTTGTTTCAAACCATATAATGACTTGACAAGCTCACAGACTTTCTTATTTTTCCCTGGAGCTGAAAACCCCTCGGGTTGTTCCATGCAGATTTCTTCATCTAAATCTCCATTTAAGAAAGTTGTCTTTACATCTATCTGATGTATCTCTAGACCACGTAAAGCGGCTATAGCAATCACCATGTGAATGGATGTAATCCTTGTCATAAGTGAATACGAATCAAAGTAATCTAGGCTTTCTCGCTGCCTGTATCCTTTGATAACTAGCCTAACTTTATCTTTATCAATTGACCCATCCGCTTTCATCTTTCTTCTAAAGATCCACTTACTCTCCAAGGCCTTACTGCCTGGGGGTAGATCAACCAACTTCCAAGTATGGTTCTGTAAGATGGAATCAATCTCACTCTTAATTGCTTCTTTCCATAAAAGACTTTCAGGTGAAGTCACAGTTTCATAGAAAGTTCGAGGTTCTCCTTCTAACATATAAGTCAAAAAGTCCGGGCCAAAGGACTTGGCAGTTCTAGCCCTCTTACTCATTCTTGGCTCATCTACTTCCTTATCTTGATTATCTATTTGATCATCCACTTGATCATCTTCAAGTTCCTTCTCAAAACTTTGATCCACTCCTCGGGTTTCGGCAAGGAAATATGTCTTTAAAGAAAAGCTCATTCCTTGACTCTATTATGGTATGCTTGTGGATATCTGAAATATCAAACTTGTGCACAAGAAATCTATATGCACTATTATTTGTGCATAACCAATGAATATACCATCTACGGTTTTCGGACCTATCCTAACCCGCTTGGGTGTATATACCGCCACTTTTGCAAGACACCCCTACATTCGTAGGAAATTATAAGAAGGCTTGCGGCCTTTCCATGATTTATATGGAATCTTGTCTATTTTATTCCAAGGTATTCTATTTAGAATGTAATTTGTGGAGAGAATTGCTTCCTCCACAAGTTCTGTGACAATCCAAAACTTATTAACATTGCATTCATCATCTCCTTTAGCGTCATATTCTTCTGCTCAGTAATCCCATTTGACTGAGGAGAATAAGGCGTTGTGGTTTGGTGGATAATCCCAGATTGAGCACAAATCTCAATAAATGGTGATTCATACTCACCACCACGATCACTTCTTAAATCCTTAATCGTGCGGCCTAATTGATTCTCAACTTCATTCTTATAAGAACAAACTTGTCAATAGTCTCATCTTTGCTTTTGAGCAAATACACACAACAATACTTAGTGCAATCATCAACAAAAGTGATGAAGTACTTATTGCCACCACGTGATTGTATAAACTTTAAGTTACACACATCACTATGCGCTAAGTCCAACGGCTCTAAACTTCTTTCAATAGAATGAAATGAAGATCTTGTCAACTTCGCTTCAACACAAGTTTTACACTTGTGTTTTAGATTAATCTTAAAAGATGGTATGTGATCTAACTTGATTAATCTACGTAAAGATTCAAAGTTCACATGCCCTAGTCTACCATGCCACAAATTGGAAGACTCAAGCATGTAAGCAGAAGAAGATGCTTCTTTATTCATCTTTGGGATAAGAGTCATTACATTGAGTTTAAACATACCCCCTAACATATATCCCTTACCCATATACACTCCGCTCTTGGTCAGAACGACCTTATTGAACTCGAAGACCATACGAAAACCATGTTTGCTGAGAAGTGACCTCGAGACAAGATTCTTACGAATGTCCGGAATATACAGGGCTTCGTTCAAGATCAGCTCCTTTCCTGAGGTCAATTTTAGAACCACCTTTCATTTCCCCTCAACAATTGAGGTAGCAAAATTCCCCATAAACAACTTCTTGTCGTTTATGACCGACTCAAAAGTTGTAAACAACTTTTCTCGGAGCAGATGTGGCGTGTAGCCCCAGTATCAATCCACTATTCTCTTGGGTTTGAACCAGCCATATTCATTTCAAAGATAATGGCAGACAAGTGCATGTCATCTTTATCATGGGAGTGCTCTTACATATCTGCCATGTGAGCACGAGGTTTGGTTTTGTATGGCTTTCTTTACTTGCGGCAGTCACTAGCCCGATGCCCCTCGCTACTACAGTTGTAGCACTTTCCTAAGAACCAATAAACAGGTTCTTGCGGCTTACATGCCGGCTCCTTTGCAACATTACCCCTTGGTCCCAGCTTTGAGCCCTTGTTCACAGGGGGCTTCTTCCTCACCCCAGAAGATTTGCAATGCTCAATGACATTGGCCTTCACAGAGGAGGTACTCCCTCATTTCTTTCTATTATCTTCTTCAATTCGGAGTTAGACAATCAAGTCTTCAACTGACATTTTCTTGCCCTTGTGTTTTAAGTATTTCTTGAAGTCCTTCCAACCATTGGGAAGTTTCTCAATGATCACAACAACTTGGAATGACTCGTTCAAAGGCATCCCCTCAACATGAATTTCATGCAAGATCACTTGGAACTCTTGGACTTGGCTCATCACAGTTTTTGAATCTATCATTTTAAAGTCTAAGAATCGGCTAACGACAAATTTGTTTGGCCCGGCATCCTCAGTCATGTATTTCTTTTCTAGAGATTCCCATAACTCCTTTGCTGAGCTCTTAGCACAAAACACATTATAGAGTGAGTCTGCCAACCTGTTGAACACATAGTTCCAGTAAAGATAGTATGTCTGCTTCCATGTATCAAGTGCCATAACCTTCTGTCTGTTTGGCTCATTCTATGCCACGGCTAGAGGATCCTTGCTCAAAACCTTTGCAAGGTTCAGTGTGGTCAAGTAGAACATCATCTTTTGCTGTCATCTATTGAAGTTCACCCAAGCAAATTTCTCTGAGCGCTCATGGTGACTCAACAGTCCTCTCAGAACAGCCGGAGAACCACTAGGGTTGACCACAGAGGTCATAGTAGTAGGGGTTTGCAAGCCAGTTGTCCCGGGATTCAGATCCCCACCAATATTAGTAGCAGCAGCATCGGTGACAGTTGTCATTGCTGAAAAATACAAAAGACTTTCACTTTCTGTGTTTCCAGAAATTAAACTTAACATTTGTCACTACCCAAACCCGCCTCTATGGGTTTAGCACCGTAACCGGCCAGTAATCCAAGATTACCGAAGGCCTACTTGACAGTAATATAGTAATACAGAGTACAGGGGCATGGCAGAAGCCAATACAGTAATAAAACAATGTCCAATGAGCTGTGACAGTCTGTATGCAAAAAGACCTTTCATACATTCACATATATACGGTACAGACGGTACAGAACAGTATGCACAATATTTACAAACATTCAGTCCAGGGACTTAATCCCTACAAAACAATACAACACAGTCTATACAGTAATACAAAACGGTACAAAGGCAGACGGGGAAATAAAAACACCCCTAAGCCTTAGCTTGGCAGGCTCGGAACCTTGTAGTGAGGCACAGTGGTTGGCTTGACAAAACTGGAGTTTACTCCGACGCCTCTAGCTTTGATTCGGTGCCTGTACACCTACATATATATATGAGCGGTGAGCTAAAGCCCAGTGAATAACATAATGCGTAAAGGGGTTAAGAATGAATGTCCTTACGGTAATGAAAACAGTTCATTAAATCAGTATATCAGTTGTTCAGTACAGTAAACAGTCATATGTGGTACATCCATTAGCATAACAGTAAGCAGTAGGTCTTAAAAGACCGAGCAGTAAATGATGGCCATCAATCAGTAAACAGTAGTGGTTCCAACGAGGGAACCGACAGAGATCTCTGTAATAGTAACAGTAAACAGTAGGTGCTAAGGATGCCACAGTACAGTTCAGAATATAGGACATACATTCATTCAGTAAACAATATCAGTTCAGTAAACAGTTTAGTTCAGTATTCAGAAGATAAACATTTTGAACATATCTTTACACAATTATTACTCACAAAGTTCTGGGCTACAGTGAACTAGAGCTCCTTGGAAAGCCAACCCTACACAGTTTACAGATTGAACACACACTAAGCTACACAGTTGGGAAAGATAATAACTTAATCCCTAATTTGCCTCGGTGTGGTTCTACATCTATATCCTCTTTAAGATGCCTTAAATATGCCCTAGGAATGCCTAGGATGGAAAGAGGATGCAAAGATGTACTTTCAAACACTTAACAAAATTTTCAGAAAACAGGGGTCTCGCTCGAGCGTGGCTTTCTACGCTCGAGCGGACATGCAGACAAAGGAGCTCCGCTCGAGCGTGAATTCCGTCGCTCGAGCGGACTGTGTGCTACAGTAAAAATACTGGATGCTCCAAATTTACGCTCGATGGACGCTCGACCCTCGCTCGAGCGTGAGACACAAGTCCTCGCTCGAGCGTGGGTTCCCTCGCTCGAGCGGACTGTGAACTCATGCAAAGTACTGGATGCAAGCATTTCACGCTCGAGCGTAACTTTTCTCGCTCGAGCGGAAGGCACGATCACAGAGTGTACGCTCGAGCGTAGACTTCCTCGCTCGAGCGTGGGTCCAAAATCTAGAAATTCCAGATTTGAACCTCAAGCTCAAAATCAAGTTTAAATGCAAAATTTTCGATCCTCTTGGGCCAAAAACCTGGAAAACACTTGTAAACACATGATATTACATATTTCAAAGATCAATTTGGTAAATCAAAGCCCAAGAGTGTTTAATTAAATCCAAATTCAAACCAAATTTCATAAACATGTTACAACCATGACATGCATGAGTTTTAAACAACTTTCATGCTTCAAAACATGCTCTAATGAGCTCATTCTTTTCAAAACAAGTTGAAAACATGGACTTAAGCTTAATTATGAGCATGCATATAACAATTTGCCATGAAATCAACTCAAAATGCAAGGATATAGCCATGCATGCAACAATTAAGCTTTATATCAACACTTATTGAACTAATTCATGCCTTAACTCTTCATTTTAACTTGAATCATGCAAGATTAACCTCAAACACACAATGAAGGAGGTCAATGGTCTACCTTAAGTCTTGAATTCAAGTGTAGAAGTCCAAAAATGCAAGAATCCCTTCAATTCTCTCAACCTCCAAGCCAAATCTCAAGAACTCAAGCTCTCTCTCCTATCTCTCTCTCTAATTCGGCTATGAACAAGAAATGAGCTGAGCAAAATGTTGCCTAAGTGTATAAAGGCTCAAATATTTCAATAAACAAAAGCCCACTCACAATGGCAATTTGGTAGATAAGGCAACTTACGTGTTTTACATTATTTAATCTAGTTTAATCATATAAAATCAATTTTCAGATAAATACACCCTTAAATCACATAAATTCTACTGATCATGAAACACTAATCGATTTCCGGTTCGGCCGCCGATAAGGCCTTCAATTAACAGTTTAAACATATAAATACAAACAGATAATTAAACGACAAACAGATAGATATGCAATTAATTAGATGTACTCAGTCAATTCAGTTCTAGATTCCAGTCAGTCGGTTCAGTAATCCAGTCAGTTCAATTACCAATCATAATCGTTCTTAGTTTAGCAATAATCGGTCATTAATCGGTGATCAGTGATGAGGGTTATTACAACATTAGAAAATCCCACAGTTGGAAATTTAATTCAAAATTAGTCTCACCACTTAACCTAAAATTGAACATTGTCAAGAATGTTCTTAGGAAGACTGGAGGAGTCACATCGGTTCCACTTAAAATCCAATTAACATTTTGACAAAACTTTCAAGAGCATGTTGACTCATAGTCCATGGAAAACAATTTTTAGAATTAAGTTTTTCCAAGGAATGAGCTAGGTTAAAACAAACCAAAGTCCAACACTTACAAGCAATTTAAAAATTGCGAACCAAATTACAAACAATAAGAAAATTACTACAACAATACAAGCAAATAAAACTTGCTTTTACAACTTGGTAAACAAACCAAATAAATCTCAAACAAAAATGGCTTCAAATATAAATAAAAGTAAACAAATCCAAATAGGATTATTATTTGTCTAAAACTCCTTTCCTCGCTTAGGTATTTCTGTTCAATCAAAAAAGTTAGTAGTCCAAATTTTTATTGCAATCCCAAATCTTATTCATTTCGATTTGTATTCTACTTTTCATTCCCTTGCGCATAGGTATGCCTGTAAAGTAAGTTAGCAGAAAACACAACAGAATACAAAACAAATAATTTAAAGAAACTGTAAAACTAATCAATTAATTTCAATAGTTTATACAATCAAACTTATAACTTCCAAATAAATTATAAACCCTATAATTTTAAAAAATAAATTAAAAAATTAATTGACAAGAGTTATAGAAAATTATTACATAATAATTATGTAAATAAATATAGCCAAGTTACAAAAATTTTTATAACTTCAAAATTAAATTAAAATTAATTGCCATGAGTTATAAATGAATTTAATTCACAATAAACATGTAAATAATTCTAACAATTAATTAATGCAAATATACTAGGAAATTATAAGCATATAATAAACTAAAATCTAGAAAACAAAGAACATGCACATTTCCTACAAATCTATAAACAAGGAAACATGTGAATTAATCTAGTATGTAAACATATTGAACAAGTTGATTATACTACAAACTAGAACATCATTAGCATGTCAATGTTAACTAAAATTGTAAACACTCACGAGCATGCAAATGATATTATAAATTATCAAATAAAAAGACATACAAAGCATGGTAGAAAATTATGAATCATGCTCATAAAATAAAATTACCAACAAATAAATATGCAAATTATTCTAATCAGAACATAACCATTCATAAATTAATATACTAGACTACATATGTATTCCTAAAAGCACATAGTAGCATAGAATAGTTTCGGTTTTTTTTTTTTTCCTTAATAAAACATACAGTGACAGAAACAACATACAATGAGTCTACCTAATCAAGATAGAAAAGGATTTCTATAAACAATTTGTATCATGCAAAAACAGTGCATACACACAGTGTGCAATCAGGGGAAAAAATAATAATAATAATTGGTAGGCTAAGTTTTCAAGGCAAAAACACCAAGTATGCAATAGTGGGCTAGTACTATGCAAAAATTATTATTATTATTATTATTATTATTATTATTATTATTATTATTATTTTCCCTTTGTTGACCGCAAATCAGAATAGTAGCATGAAAAAAAAAAAAATGGACTGTTCTCTACAAATAACTTATGCACTAATCAAATTCTTACAAAATATATATGAATCTAATCATCTAACTCCATGATAAACATATAGTCTGTTTTAAGATTGTTGTACAAATTATATAATTAAATATAAAAAAAAAAGGGACAAACAAATTCATACGAAATGATATTGATTTACAGGAAATGAAATCATGGGATTATTACATACAACTTAACGAACATAAATACATATAAGAAAAATAAGGACAGAAATGCAAACCGAAACCTGCGTGATACCACAGTTTCCTTAAAACAGATTAGCCGCCTCACCGTGGGTGCTAGACATACGTCGACTTCTATCTCCCAGGATACGATGGTTTAGACCGGTTAATGCAAAAGCACATTCTATTAGCTTTGGCGAATGGACAATGGTAGCACTTTCTTACACAGGAAGAAAATTATAGGCAGAAGCAAATTGATTGTATGTATTCTGGAATCAAAAAATTTGTACCAAAACCAAGGGAGATGGGTCTCCTTTTATACTCCATGGGAGAGAGAGGAGGAGCCTCTAGGCATGAAGGTTAGCAACTAATGCCCATGAAGGCAGGCAACCAATGGCCATTACTCCTACAAAACTACTGGAGTAATAGACAAAAACTGATGGGAAAAATATCTGAGGTATATTTTCTGTATACACAAGTGTGTATATCTGTAGACACCCCATTTTTGACCGACCTTAAGACTCAGACGTCACCGATTGAGCGCCCGGTGATATTGCATATTGTGCTCGTGCGGAAGTTTCAGAGTCTCGGCTGCGAGCCTTGCCTGCGGACTTCCAGGCTCTTTCGTGTCTTGCCTCGGTTTGCGAACCAGGCTCCGTTTTCTTTGTTTTCTCTTCCCGAAGGGAGGGAGAGGTCTCGTAGATCATCTCTCAGTGGCCGTAGGCTACATTTCGTGGTCGTAGGCCATTTTTCCCGTTTGGAGCCCGGTTTCCGATTTTTCGGAGCCGACGGCCGTGTGCCTCGGTTCGGGACCGCTTAACCACCTCCGTTTGCTCCGGTTTTTGGTATACACCTCCATCCTCCATTACAACACTTTGAGGCTATTTTCCAGAGGCTAGGAGCTCCTCTTCTTGGTCCAAAAGCTGCTGGTTCATTGGTCTTCAAGGGTAAGCTTCTTTCCCCTCCTTTTTGTTCCTATCTTGCTCTATATCTACGCCTTGCTTGCAAGCATTTTTGGGCTCCGACCCAAACTATAAATAGTTATATTTTGAGCTCCTTTTCATTTTTTATTAAGGACATTTTGCTGTTTGAGGTCTCCTACTATCACTTGCCTCTTTAACTCTCTTTTAGGCCTATTTTTGAATGGTATTTTAGGCTTACTTGTGAGCTGTTTCGGACTTGGTCATAAACTATAAAATGTCTTGTTTTGAGCCCCTATTCAACTTTGTTGAAGGGCTCTATTAGGTTTGAAGCCGGAAGCTACCACTTGCCTCTTTAACTCTCTTTTAGGCCTATTTTTGCATGGTATTTTAGGCTTACTTGTGAGCTGTTTCGGACTCGGTCATAAACTATAAAATGTCTTGTTTTGAACCCCTCTTCAACTTTGTTGAATGTATCTCTTCGATTTGAGGCCGGCAGCTACCACTTGCCTCTTTATCTCTCTTTTAGGCCTATTTTGGGGGGAAACTTGAATTTGAATTTCCCCAATTTTCCTCCACTCTTTTGCCTATAAAACCAGCAGCTCCAGCTGTATTTTGGGAGGTTACAAAATTGTGTTGGAGCCTTATATATATATCTCTCCCTCTCCCTCTCTTCCAAGCTTCAAAAACCCCAAAGTTCTTCACCAATCCATAGCACTACACCTCTCCACTCCATACCAGCAACTTGGAGGTCATTTCTAGAGGCAAGGAGCATCATTTCTTGGTTCAAGAGCAGCTGGTCCATTGGTCTTCAAGGGTGAGCCTTCTTCTTCCTTTTTCTAGCCTTTTCTTGATTCATTTGTAAGCCTTGTGTGCAAGCATTTTTGGGCTCCGACCCAAACTGTAAATAGTCTTATTTTTAGCTCATTTTCATGTTTTATTAAGGACCTCTTGCTGTTTGAGGTCCCCAGCTACCACTTGCTTCTTTACCTCTCTTGTATGCCTCTTTCTTGCATAGTATTTTAGGCCTATTTTTAAACTGTTTTGAGCTTGGTCATAAACTGAAAAGAGGCTTGTTTTGAGCCCTTCTTCAACATTTTTGAAGGGCTCTTCACTGTTTGAGGCTTCCATCTGTCACTTGCCTCTTTATCTCTCTTTTGGCCCTACTTTTGCATACTTTTTTAGCTCCTTGTGCTTGTATTTTTGGGCTCTGGTCTGAACCGTAAATAGTCATATTTTGACCCACTCTTCATGTTTGATCAAGGGTCTTTCACTGTTTGAGGCTTCCTTTTTGCTCTTTGTGTTAAAGCTCTCTTTTATGCCTTATTTTGTATAGTATTTTAAGCTTGCTTGTGCACTGTTTTGGGCTTGGTCATAAACTGTAAAATATCATGTTTTGGGCCCCTCTTCAACATTGTTGAAAAGCCCTCCTCTGTTTGAGGCCAGAAGCCATCACTTGCTTCTTTGTCCCTCTTTTGGCCTCTTTCTTGCATAATATGTTAGGTCTGCTTGTGTTTATTTTCGTGGCTTGATGTAAACTGTAAAGTGCTTCATTTTGAGCCCCTCTTCAACTTTGTTGAAGGGTTCTTTGCCATTTAGGGCCAGCAGCTGTTACTTGCTTCTTTATCTCACTTTCGAGGCCATTTTTACATGTTAGCTTAGCCCTACTTGTGTTCACCTTTTGGCCTTGCTTAAAACTGGAAATATGCTTGTTTTGGGACTGTCTTGATTCTGTCTTCATACTTCATGTTCAAATAATGCATGCTTTGTATAGCTATAAGTCATTCCATGCGCCTAGTTTCGAGTTTCGAGTCTCATTTCATGCATCGGGTGCCATGTTTCCATGTTTCGGGGCTGTTTTGCATCATATTTTAGCGCTGAAATTTGCTTGTTTGCATATCATGTTCCATGCCTTACCATGCTTTGGTAGAGTGGCATTCGTGCCTTAGGTTCGGTCCTCGGCTTGCGTGCATGCGTGCACGCATCTCGAAGTGTCTCATTTCCATCCTAATGGCCTCCTATGTGAGTGTGGCTGAGGTCCGCTTGTGTTGGTGTAAGTCCATTATGCATTGTGTATGCCATTTCATTTCATAGCATTGTGTATGCTAGGTTGTATGTTAGCGCATCGTGTATGTCATGTTACCTCGTGCATCGTGTATGCCATTTCATAGCATTGTGCATGTTAGGTTGTATCTTAGTTGCATTCATGCATGTCATGCATATTGCATTGTGTTTGGGATAGGAGTTAGCCCGAGCACGGGAAACGAGGTACGTTTCGTACTCCGAGTGACGGAACGTGTCTCAATTCCCAGTCATCGACACTCCGGATTATCCATGATGGAGTCTTGGTCTTGTTGTGTTTTCATGTGCATTCATTCTATATTGAGTTGTGCAATTCGACTCCTCAGCCATCATGCATCGAGATGCGTGATTGGTGGCACGAGGATCAAGACATGCATACATTTGTGAAAATACATTGCCATGCCCCTTTCTTGCTCTCTGTTGCAGCAAATCAAAAACCAGCAGCCTTCCGGAGCTTGGCGCGCTTTCCAAGAACAATTGCAAACAGAGGCTAATTGGGGCATCGCGATGGATTTCCGTGCCAAACATGCATCATTCATCATCCGGAGCGGAGTCGAGGCAGTCCCTAACTTGCATGCTAGTTTTAATGCTTTCCTAGATTAATTTGTAAATTAATTAGGATTTTGTATTTATTCGGACTGTATTTATTTGGGACTGTATTATTTATTCGGACCCTCTGCGCGAGGGCAATGTTGTAATAAGTGTGCGTGAGTGTGATGTATGTCTTCCAACCCCACGTCTTTCTCCCTTTTATTTACCAGCTTATGATGGTTAGATTAGGGCATGTTTTAATTAGCATACAGTATGATAGCATGTTTGCATTCATTCATCTGTTTTGCATGCACCGGGCTCGGCGCATCATACTAACTGCATTTGTATTTCAATTCCGAGTTGAATACATGTTAGCTGTAGCATTCCATATGCCATGTTTAGAATAGCCGAGCCTGCTATAGTTGCATTATTGCATGTGTTGCATTAGGCATTTCTGTATAATTAGGATCATGCATGGATTTCTAATTAGCTTCTGTTTTGGCTTGGAGTACTCGGTAAGTTTTATGCTTTAGCATCCTTGCATGTGTGTGAGTGACTGCCATGATAGCATGCTTACCATGAGGCTATTTGCTTATGTGATATAACTGCCTGAATGCCTGTGGGTGAAGGTTGGGTTATTTGGATTGGAACAAATGCATTGACTGTGAGTTTTAAGCCCACTAGATAGTGGCAAAACCATGTTTTCTAAGCCCACCTGAGGGTGGCAAAATCTGCATTTTAAGCCTACTTGCGAGTAGCAAACCATCTTTCAAAAACAAACATGAAATGTTTTGTTCCAATTCAGGCGACCCGGTCTATACTTGTATGCTGTGCGCATCACATAGTAAATCTAGGCTAATAACCGGAATAAGAACGCACAATGTTTTCAAAACTAGATATCATGGTTAGTAGAGGCCGATCTTTGATCGGGCGAGCGGGGGTGCTCACGAAGTGACCTTCCCCAATCGTACCCAAGTTCCCGAGCCGAGGCAACTTTGGTGATGACGGACACGTGGCCTTAGGCAACGAGTCAGGGTTTCCTAAATTTCCCAAAATAAAATATTTAGGTGGCGACTCTGTATCTGGCAAAGCAGTCCATGTTTGGCACTTCTTTCAAAAATCTGTTTTCTCAAAACGATTTGCCGGATTTGGACTCTTTGGTTCAGATTACGAACCGTGACACAAATCGAGTCCGAACTGTAGCGAGGTCCCCCACGGACTTGTTACAGTTTCTGGCGACTCTGCTGGGGATTTAGAGAACTTGACTCGAACTCATGATATCTGGTTTTGGCTACACTTGTGTGTTTCTTTGCATTGCATGTGCATTGGTGCGCCTAGGACACCGTGTTTGCCATCTGCTATTCCTGAACGGTTTGCCGGAGGCTTGTCTTGTCAAGGCATGACCATAAGGCTGACCGGTTGTGGGCTCTGCCAGTATGGGAACACAAACCCCGATTTTACCGGGGCACCCTTGTTGACCATTCGACCTAGTGCATATTCGGATCCATAGTGACCATTCCAAACTAGGACAGGTTGCTTACCCGATAGGTTGTTTGAAACCGCTGCGTGCGTAGTGAAACCCTAGCTCCTGACAAAATAGGACAGGGAAACCCTACCCCAACATAGGGGTGTTTTGGCTCTCACTTGTCTGCTATGTGCTTTTAGAGTGCGTCTCTATAGGAATGCATGTATCAGTCTACAAGTTTGGGCATCAGGCCTGCGGGCACCAGTTCAGTAGTTTGGGCATCAGGCCTGCGGGCACCAGTTCAGTACTTTGAGAATCAGTTTACCTGAGGGTATCAGTTTACGGGCAGAATTCTGTAGGGGCACAGTCATTCAGCCCGGCTCATATGGGTTATCGTGAAATTAGGCTGAGATGCTGCATGTTTTCTCTTTTGCTAGGTAGTCCTGGAACTACAGCTTCAGAAGGCTTCAATATCCCCCGGGTACATTGGACTAGTGCTGATAGACTTTGTCAGGTCAGAGATTCAATTCAAGGGCAACCAGTGTTCTTTCGCTGAGGCAAGGCAAAGAAGGGCCCGACAGGGTTCATTAGTTCATCTGATCCAACAGTCACCAGTCACATCATCAGTAGACCCGTGATGGCACAGGGTTCGGAAGAATTTGTGGCCGTAATAGTAGCGCTAAATCAGGGAACTGCCATGCAGACTGAGACCAGTATTGAAACGCAGCGCCCATCTGGGGCATCTGCCTCACATCCAGCTTTGGGACCCCAGCCGAACTTTGACCCACTTCCGCCAGCTGAAGATTTGCAGGGTCCAGATCCTCGAGAAGGGTTGGCTCAAGCCTGAGTTTTCAGACCCTTGGTGCAGCCTAATGAGAGGCTTTATCCCCTTGATGTTAATGAGCTCGATCTGACCGCAGTGAAAATTGCAAACCTTGAGAAGCAATTCAAAAAGGCACATGGCCTTAACTCCATTCCCGACATTGAGGATGGGTACACCGAGGCTGCCGTACGGCTCCCAGACAGATTCAAAATGCCACATATTGACCGTTTCGACGGGTCTGGAGATCCTATGGTACATATCCGGCTTTTCTTGGATATCCTGAAGCCGATGGGTCTGACTAAGCCACAAAAACTCTCTCTGTATGGAAGAACCCTGTCGGGTGTAGCAGCCACTTGGTACGCTAAGTTGGAGAATACAGTGAAGCAAAACTGGGAAGAATTGGCTGAGGCCTTTGTTGATCAGTATTCTTACAATACCCAAGTTGAAATGACCATCCAAGAGCTTGAAGCAACCCGCCAGAACCCAACAGAGCCTTTTGTGGAATTTATTGCGAGATGGAGAGCAAAGGCAGCACAGATGACAGATCGTCGCCCTTCTGAGAGGGATCAAGTGCAGATGATGGTGCGAAACCTCGAGCATGATATGTTGCAAAAATTGATAGTCGCTCCACTATTCACTTTCAAAAGTTTGCATGAACTGGGGGTTCAGGTCGAGAATGCGTTCAACAGTGGGATCATTCCCAGAACAAGGGAACCGACAAGGAGGGTGATTTCAAGAAGTACCAATGCCGGAAGTAGCACTATTCCCGAACCCACTGAAATCAATACAGTCACCACAGCCAACCCTTTTGCCAAACCAAGCCTACAAACAACCAGCCCAGCCCGAGCTCAGGGCAGAACTTTCACCCCTCTCCATATGAGCCTGACTAGCGCACTAAAAGTCCTGATGGAAAGAGGGCATCTCAAACCCCTCGATCCTCAACCTCTGCCTGACCCACTCCCAGCTAGACATAACCCCTCCAAGTACTGTATGTACCATCAGCAGCGCGGTCATGGCACCGACCGTTGCTACCGCCTTCGTCATGAGGTCCAAAATCTCATTGACAACCGGACGATAGCTCCACCCTCAGACCCCAATGACCAAACATCTCTTGCCTACCTCAATCTCATCCATATACTACCATCCACCTATGACCCTAGCATATACATCACCCCGGCCCATCTACCCAAGCCTGAGGTGTTTATCCCAAAAAGCATGGACTTATGCATGATGGATGCACCTAGACCCCAATCATCTCAAACCCGTGAGCCCACTACTTCTGAGCTAAAGAGAATGATCGAAGATCTTCAAAGAACTGTGACCGATCTGGCCTCCGGGACATTGGCTCCATCATCGACCACACCACATACTGGGAATTTCATGTCAAAAGGCCCCCCAGTCTTGGGACGGGCTGCATTTGAGGAAGGCCAATCCCTTGGCAAATGGGAGGCGAGTGGAAAGAACAAGGTAGGGATGGGCATGGATCCCCATGAACATCTTTTGTTGGCTGTTGAGGCTTTGAAAGCCGAGGGACTGAACAAAGAGCAAGTGCTCGCAGTTGTTGCAAAAACTGTGGACAACATTTTCGCCACTCAAGTTGGGGGCAGTTTGAATCAAGGGGCAAGCCGGGAGAAGGGTCGTTGTATCAGAAACGTTCCTTTCAGCTATAATCCTGCACTCGGAAGAAATCAACAAACCAGGCCAGCACCTGCCAATCCCTTCGCTGGTGCGCCCAGCAAAAATCCACAAACCTTGAAGTACCAACCCCGAGGTCGGAGGGTCTTCCATGCCCTCTATATGCCTTTGTCCAAAGCTCTCCAAATCCTTGTTGGACAAGGCCATCTCAAACCCCTTGAGCCTCGGCCTCTCCCGAACCCTCTTCCGGCTACGCATGATGCTACCCAGTACTGCGCATACCATCAGCAAACTGGCCATACTACTGACAATTGCTTCCATCTTCGCCATGAAGTACAGGATCTATTTGACAACGGGGTCATCCTCCCGCCAAGCTCAGCAAAGTCTATCGGCACTGGATCGGTGAACTTGGGGGATAATGCGATGTGATCGGGGAATGAACCACCTGCGGATGGCACTCGATTTACTCCAGATATGGCGTATGGCGCGCACTGTTTTGAGCATTTTAAATGCTGGTTATTGTACATTCTGACTTGGGTATTGGGTCAGTCTTGTTGTTTTGAGTCTGTTTTGAGTCAGTCTTTTGTTTCGGGTCTGTCTTGTTATATCGAGTCAGTCCTGTTGTACGAAGGTCGGGTGATTCCGGGGGGTGTTACCTCGGACGTCACCATTTTGTTTCGCGTTTGTCTTTTCGTTTTCTTTTGAGTCTGTTTCTGCCTTGGAGCCAGTAATGCCAACAGATTTGAATGAACAGCAGTGATTTTCACGCTCTCGCGTTTGCTTCTGCCTTGTGCCAGTTATGCGGAAGTTCTGAATGAGATGGCAGTATTTGACTAAGAATTCTATCTTTTCTGTGCCTTGAAGTCATTGTAATGACCTGAGTTTTTCAAAACTTTTTGAACACTGCGGTGAAAACAAAGAGGGAGGAATTCCTCGGGATTTGCAAAACTTTGATCAAACTGAGAGAAAGAGAGGCGTGCTAAGCCCTTAATGAATGAAATCATGCTTGTTAGTGTGAGTACTGAGAAGGACCCTAGCTTTGATCCAGATTGGTTCTACACTGTCTTCAGCGCGAGCGATTTGTCGCTTTCTTAAAAACTTAAAAAAAATCTTTTGCGCGGTCCTGCGAAGACATGTGTGGAATCGCTCTTGAGATTGTGCAGCTTAGGATCGCTCTCAGCCTCAAGACTCGACCCCTTTGCTTTCAAACCTTGAACTTGGATTCAGAACGTTCAAAGATCAACCATCAAGAGAGGCCTGTGTGGCCAGATTGGAAGCAGCCCTCGAGCAAGAGGCACTAAAGTCAGATCAAGAAGATCAGACCTCATCAGAAGAAGCTTGTGAAGCTAGAACAGAAGCATCCCTCGAACTAGAGGCACAAATGCCCGATGCGCTCGAAGAGCCGAAAATGGATCCTTCTGCAAATCTGAACAACAGTTATTCTCTTCTCTCGGATTCAGACGGATTCGAGATCTCAAAACCATTTGATATGGACCAAGCTACACTTTTACCCTTGAGAGGCTCGCTGGGCCGAAAACCCAGAAGGGCGGCCCAAGCAAAAGTTAGAGCAAGAAAAGAAGAAAAAGAACAAAAAAAAGAAAAGAACAAAAGAACAAAAAAAAGAGAAAAATGCAAAGAAAAGGACAAAAAAGAAAATCAAAAAAAAGAAAAGAAAAGAAAGATGCAAAAAATGAAAAGAAAAAAAGAAAAGAAGAAAAAGATGGAAAAAAAGAAGAGAAGAAATGAAAAAGAATTGAAGAATATAGCTCGCAAGGTTGAAAACCCGCAACAGGTGCCTTGGCAAAAGTTAGAGCATAAAAAGGAGAGGTTAAATACCCGAGTGTACCTTAACCCCGAACTACGTAAGGCTTGATTCCCATTTTTGGGATACGTAGGCAACTTCATTCTGAAGTCCAGCCATAAACACTTCCAAACCGATTGTGTCCATGTAATGGTTTTGATCATCTTTGCCTTCTTTGTATCCAAGAGTTTGGTTGTGTTCGTCACTCTGAGGACTGACTACAATGCGCCGCGGTGCTATCTAAACAAGGGGCAACTTTCCGTTGCCATTCAATGCACTACGGTGCCGTTCAAACAAGGGGCAACTTTCCGTTGCCATGCAGCTCTCTTCAAGCACGGGGCAGTTTTCCTTTGGATCCGAGGTTGTGCATCTCAGGAGTAGGTTTCGTGCTCGTTGAGCAGTGGCCGTTTGCAAAAATAGTTTTTGAGAATTTTTAATGAGGTTGACTAATTTTCTCTAAAAAATTATTCCATTTTTCTAAAACTGGACCATTTCTTGGACCTCAAAAAGGAAAAATTTTCAGTGCTCACAGCCTAACTTGCATGATTTTAAATCAGAAAATTGAACAAGCATGTTAACCTAACTCTCATTTTGGTCAAAATTGTCTTAGTAGAAAGCCAAAAACAAAAAAAAAAATGGTCGAAATGATGAACTAGGGGCACAGTTGAGTCAGGTGTTCTGTCTTTTCCCCATTGCCACAATACTTGCCAAGAAGGGCACTCTACCTGCCAGAAAAGGGCACAACTGAAGTTAACAGCAAAAGGGCTGAAAGCTCTCTCACCTTCCGAGCAACGAGGTATCAAGCCAAGTGCGAAGCACGAACTGGAATGGATCAAGATATTCCACTCCCTCATCTGGACAGATCTGATCACGTCCAAACTCCCTAGCAGAGCATCGTCAACCGATGTCAGCTGCAGATTTGCTACACACCCAGTTGTAGCACAGCCCCTCTGTGGGAGAAACTCACTAGCTGCGTGCAGAAGAAGAAGAATCTAGCGGAATGCTAGGGACAAGAGCCCACAACTTTCTGTTTATCCATCAACCACCCAGGGGAGGGATTTAAAATGAGAGATTGAAGAATAGAGAGGTGTGCGCTGAGAGAAAAAGTGAGGAAAGGGCTTTTTCAGAAAAACAGAGCCTGAGGGCCGAGTGGTGTGAGAATCACAAATAAGAAAGGGTGGGAAACAATACCCGGAGAAACTGGCTCCTCGTGCACCAAGAGGTCTCTCGCCTTTGTAACACAGCTAAGTGTTGTGTTTGTGCGTCTTGTTTGTCTCGTTTCTTGTTTTGAGTCGTTTGAGTGTCAACAGATGTGTTTGGTCATTTTACCTTGTTTTTCCTTTGTTGAGTTGTGTTTAGGTCGTTCTACTTTTGTTTTCCATTGTTGAGTCGTTTTGGCTGTGGTCAGTTGTAGGCTCAATACCCGGTTGAGAACCCTTTTCTCATTTCAATTTCAAAAATCATTTTGTGCTCAGAGTGCCGTGTCGTTCTCCACATTTGTGCAAAAGAGGATCAGTTCTTTCATAAAGCCGTAGGGTTCAACCCAGGTCATGTCAGAATAGTAAAACAAGGACCTATCTGAAGCTATTTAGGTTCCAGACTGCAAAGCAAAAGCAAAGAGGAAAAATTTGGAGCATCTTAGCATGTTTCAACTTTAGCAAAGTCTGAGACTGCATTCCAGGTGCACCTTCTCAGGCCTCGCTGTTTCTCTAGAGTATGAGTGTGTCTCGACCCCAAGTGTAAGCCTGCTTCAAGTCAGAATGGCAATCCAAGCAGCACCCGAGGGTTTCACATGCAGATGTTATCTCTCGCCAATATGAACATGGTGTGCCCTTTTTGAGCTGAGTGAGTTGCGAAGTCCTCTAAGAGGCAAATCAGAGGCACCAGAGTACATATTTGATGCTCCTCTATTGCATAGAATGTGAACTTTCATATACACTGTTGTTGCATGCGTGCCGCGCATCGTTATGATTCATGCATAGAATATGCTTGCTTTCGATTCCGCATAGAATATGCTTTGCTTGTTTCATGCATAGAATATGCTTGCTTTCGATTCCGCATAGAATATGCTTTGCTTGTTTCATGCATAGAATATGCTTGCTTTCAATATTGCATAGAATGTGCTTCCATACTTGCATAGAAAATGCTCGTGTCTTTTGCATGGAAAATGCCTCCATACTTGCATAGAAGATGCATTTTATCGCACTTCCTTGTGCATTTTATCTCGCTCGCACTGTCTTGTGCACTTACACTTTGTATCTCACTCGCACTGTCTTGTGCATTTCAAATCACTCACGCTGTTTAGTGTATCGCACTGTCTTGTGCATTTCAAATCACTCGTGCTGTTTAGCGTATCGCACTATCTTGTGCATTTCAAATCACTCGCGCTGTTTAGCGTATCGCACTGTTTTGTGCATTTCTAATCACTCACGCTTTTTAGCGTATCGCACTGTTTTGTGCAGTTTATCATTCGCGCTATTTTGCGCACCTCCATCGCACTGTTCTGTGCAGTTTATCACTCGCGTTATTTTGCGCACCACAATTGCACTGTTTTGTACAGTATATCATTCGCGCTATTTTGCGCACCTCCATCGCACTATTTTGTGCAGTTTACATTCGCGCTATTTTGCGCATCGCACTATTTTGTGCAGTTTATCACTCGCGCTATTTTGCGCACCACAATCGCACTGTTTTGTGCAGTTTATCATTCGCGCTATTTTGCGCACCTCCATCGCACTATCTTGTGCATTTCAAATCAATCGCGCTGTTTAGCGTATCGCACTATTTTGTGCATTGTATCATTTACGCTATCTTGCGCACCTCACCTGCACTTGTTAGTGTATTGCATCGCGCTATCTTGCGCCGTGACCATTACTTGCATTGTGCATGCATTTTATCGCGCTATCTTGCGCACCTCACCTTCTGTATCACACTGTTTTATGCATTCACCCTACTCGCACTGTTTTGTGCACCTTTAGCTCGCACTGTCTTGTGCACTCACTTGGTCTAGGAGACCTTAAATCCTCCGGTCTAAGGAGACCTTAAATCCTGCATCATCATTCATGCTGTTTTGCGCATCGTACTTGCATTTTACTTGCATTTCTCCGCACTGTCTTGTGCACTCACCTGGTCTAGGAGACCTTAAATCCTCCGGTCTAAGGAGACCTTAAATCCTGCATCATCATTCACGCTGTTTTGCGCATCGTACTTGCATTTTACTTGCATTTCTCCGCACTGTCTTGTGCACTCACCTGGTCTAGGAGACCTTAAATCCTCCGGTCTAAGGAGACCTTAAATCCTGCATCATTATTCACGTTGTTTTGCGCATCGTACTTGCATTTTACTTGCATTTCTTCGCACTGTCTTGTGCACTCACCTGGTCTAGGAGACCTTAAATCCTCCGGTCTAAGGAGACCTTAAATCCTGCATCATCATTCACGCTGTTTTGCGCATCGTACTTGCATTTTACTTGCATTTCTCCGCACTGTCTTGTGCACTCCCTGGTCTAGGAGACTTTAAATCCTCTAAAGGTGCAATTCCTTTGGTGTTTCTCGTGCCCGAATGACTTCCGGTAGTCTGGTATAGCCACCTGCCTGTGTTAGCAGTGAGTTCCTAGGAGACCAACTGAGACGGTGGAAACTAGAGTTCGAATGGCTCATGCCTAGAACGCAAAGGTTTGGGATTTCCGAGACTAAAGTCTGGTTTAAATACCCAGGGGTATATCCTCGGCTTGAAATCTATATGGCAGCCCCATAGATTGAGATAGCATATGTGTGTGCCTCAATTCTGGATACTGAATCAACCTAGTTTGTCACCCTGTTGGAGAATAGGGAAAGCTGCAACCATAGTCAGGGAGAAAAGTAACACCTGTGGTTCGACCAAGAAGAAGCGAGAGAGCTCCAGCACCATGAGGCACGATATTGTATATACGGTTCATTTGAGGCTGGTGCGACCAGACGAACCGTGCAGGTATTGTATCTTCTCCGTGTGAGACGTGGCGAAAATTGAATAATTCTCCGCATTCTTAAACTGCATGAAATGTAGTTGTTGTTTTGCATTCTTGCTTAAAACTGTTGCATCTATTGTGAATATGTGCTTCATTACAGCTTGCTGCATTTGCATGATCATTGAGTCACCTTCGGCGTCTTGCATTGCCAGTTGCATTTTGCCCTCCCCCTGCCTGTGGGCGCGCCTGCGGGCACATCTCTGTTTATCTCGCCTGTTTGTCTAAGTCTTCGGCCTTGTCAAAAATGGGTCGTCTCTGGGCTTTGACATTCACTCCCGTCACTTATGACTTTCGAGTTCTGTCAAAGAGGGACAACTGTAGACACCCCATTTTTGACCGACCTTAAGACTCAGACGTCACCGATTGAGCGGCCGGTGATATTGCATATTGTGCTCGTACGGAAGTTTCAGAGTCTCGGCTGCGAGCCTTGCCTGCGGACTTCCGGGCTCTTTCGTGTCTTGCCTCGGTTTGCGAACCAGGCTCCGTTTTCTTTGTTTTCTCTTCCCGAAGGGAGGGAGAGGTCTCGTAGATCATCTCTCAGTGGCCGTAGGCTACGTTTCGTGGTCGTAGGCCATTTTTCCCGTTTGGAGCCCGGTTTTCGATTTTTCGGAGCCGACGGCCGTGTGCCTCAGTTTGGGACCGCTTAACCACCTCCGTTTGCTCCGATTTTTGGTATACACCTCCATCCTCCATTACAACACTTTGAGGCTGTTTTCCAGAGGCTAGGAGCTCCTCTTCTTGGTCCAAAAACTGCTAGTTCATTGGTCTTCAAGGGTAAGCTTCTTTCCCCTCCTTTTTGTTCCTATCTTACTCTATATCTAAGCCTTGCTTGAAAGCATTTTTGGGCTCCAACCCAAACTGTAAATAGTCATATTTTGAGCTCCTTTTCATGTTTAATTAAGGACCTTTTGCTGTTTGAGGTCACCTACTATCACTTGCCTCTTTAACTCTCTTTTAGGCCTATTTTTGCATGGTATTTTAGGCTTACTTATGAGCTGTTTTGGACTTGGTCATAAACTATAAAATGTCTTATTTTGAGCCCCTCTTCAACTTTGTTGAAGGGCTCTCTTCAGTTTGAGGCCGGAAGCTACCACTTGCCTCTTTAACTCTCTTTTAGGCCTATTTTTGCATGGTATTTTAGGCTTACTTGTGAGCTGTTTCGGACTCGGTCATAAACTATAAAATGTCTTGTTTTGAACCCCTCTTCAACTTTGTTGAATGGCTCTCTTCGATTTGAGGCCGGCAGCTACCACTTGCCTCTTTATCTCTCTTTTAGGCCTATTTTGGGGGGAAACTTGAATTTGAATTTCCCCCCTTTTCCTCCACTCTTTTGCCTATAAAACCAGCAGCTCCAGCTGTATTTTGGGAGGTTACAAAATTGTGTTGGAGCCTTATATATATATCTCTCCCTCTCCCTCTCTTCCAAGCTTCAAAAACCCCAAAGTTCTTCACCAATCCATAGCACTACACCTCTCCACTCCATACCAGCAACTTGGAGGTCATTTCTAGAGGCAAGGAGCATCATTTCTTGGTTCAAGAGCAGCTGGTCCATTGGTCTTCAAGGGTGAGCCTTCTTCTTCCTTTTCTAGCCTTTTCTTGATTCATTTGTAAGCCTTGTGTGCAAGCATTTTTGGGCTCCGACCCAAACTGTAAATAGTCTTATTTTTAGCTCATTTTCATGTTTTATTAAGGACCTCTTGCTGTTTGAGGTCCCCAGCTACCACTTGCTTCTTTACCTCTCTTGTATGCCTCTTTCTTGCATAGTATTTTAGGCCTATTTTTAAACTGTTTTGAGCTTGGTCATAAACTGAAAAGAGGCTTTTTTTGAGCCCTTATTCAACATTGTTGAAGGGCTCTTCACTGTTTGAGGCTTCCATCTGTCACTTGCCTCTTTATCTCTCTTTTGGCCCTACTTTTGCATACTTTTTTAGCTCCTTGTGCTTGTATTTTTGGGCTCTGGTCCGAACTGTAAATAGTTATATTTTGATCCACTCTTCATGTTTGATCAAGGGCCTTTCACTGTTTGAGGCTTCCTTTTTGCTCTTTGTGTTAAAGCTCTCTTTTATGCCTTATTTTGTATAGTATTTTAAGCTTGCTTGTGCACTATTTTGGGCTTAGTCATAAACTGTAAAATATCATTTTTTGGGCCCCTCTTCAACATTGTTGAAGGGCCGTCCTCTTTTTGAGGCCAGAAGCCATCACTTGCTTCTTTGTCCCTCTTTTGGCCTCTTTCTTGCATAATATGTTAGGCTTGCTTGTGTTTATTTTTGTGGCTTGATGTAAACTGTAAAGTACTTCATTTTGAGCCCCTCTTCAAATTTTTTGAAAGGCTCTTTGCCATTTAGGGCCAGAAGCTGTTACTTGCTTCTTTATCTCTCTTTCGAGACCATTTTTGCATGTTAGCTTAGCCCTACTTGTGTTCACCTTTTGGCCTTTCTTAAAACTAGAAATATGCTTGTTTTGGGACTGTCTTGATTCTGTCTTCATACTTCATGTTCAAATAATGCATGCTTTGTATAGCTATAAGTCATTCCATTGGCCTAGTTTCGAGTTTCGAGTCTCATTTCATGCATCGGGTGCCATGTTTCTATGTTTCGGGGCTGTTTTGCATCATATTTTAGCGCTGAAATTTGCTTGTTTGCATATCATGTTCCATGCCTTACCATGCTTTGGTAGAGTGGCATTCGTGCCTTAGGTTCGGTCCTCGGCTTGCGTGTATGCGTGCACGCATCTCGAAGTGTCTAATTTCCATCCTAATGGCCTCCTATGTGAGTGTGGCTGAGGTTCGCTTGTGTTGGTGTAAGTACATTATGCATTGTGTATGCCATTTCATTTCATAGCATTGTGTATGCTAGGTTGTATGTTAGCGCATCGTGTATGTCATGTTACCTCGTGCATCGTGTATGCCATTTCATAGCATTGTGCATGCTAGGTTGTATCTTAGTTGCATTCATGCATGTCATGCATATTGCATTGTGTTTGGGATAGGAGTTAGCCCGAGCACGGGAAACGAGGTACGTTTCGTACTCCGAGTGACGGAACGTGTCTCAATTCCCAGTCATCGACACTCCGGATTATCCATGATGGAGTCTTGGTCTTGTTGTGTTTTCATGTGCATTCATTCTATATTGAGTTGTGCAATTCGACTCCTCGGCCATCATGCATCGAGATGCGTGATTGGTGGCACGAGGATCGAGGCATGCATACATATATGAAAATACATTGCCATGCCCCTTTCTTGCTCTCTGTTGCAGCAAATCAAAAACCAACAACCTTCCGGAGCTTGGCGCACTTTCCAAGAACAATTGCAAACAGAGGCTAATTGAGGCATCGCGATGGATTTTCGCGCCAAACATGCATCATTCATCATCCGGAGCGGAGTCGAGGCAGTCCCTAGCTTGCATGCTAGTTTTAATGCTTTCCTAGATTAATTTGTAAATTAATTAGGATTTTGTATTTATTCGGACTGTATTTATTTGGGACTGTATTATTTATTCGGACCCTCTGCGCGAGGGCAATGTTGTAATAAGTGTGCGTGAGTGTGATGTATGTCTTCCAACCCCACGTCTTTCTCCCTTTTATTTACCAGCTTATGATGGTTAGATTAGGGCATGTTTTAATTAGCATACAGTATGATAGCATGTTTGCATTCATTCATTGTTTTGCATGCACCGGGCTCGGCGCATCATACTAACTGCATTTGTATTTCAATTCCGAGTTGAATACATGTTAGCTGTAGCATTCCATATGCCATGTTTAGAATAGCCGAGCCTGCTATAGTTGCATTATTGCATGTGTTGCATTAGGCATTTTTGTATAATTAGGATCATGCATGGATTTCTAATTAGCTTCTGTTTTGGCTTGGAGTACTCGGTAAGTTTTATGCTTTAGCATCCTTGCATGTGTGTGAGTGACTGCCATGATAGCATGCTTACCATGAGGCTATTTGCTTATGTGATATAACTGCCTGAATGCCTGTGGGTGAAGGTTGGGTTATTTGGATTGGAACAAATGCATTGACTGTGAGTTTTAAGCCCACTAGATAGTGGCAAAACCATGTTTTCTAAGCCCACTTGAGGGTGGCAAAATCTGCATTTTAAGCCTACTTGAGTAGCAAACCATCTTTCAAAAACAAACATGAAATGTTTTGTTCCAATTCAGGCGACCCGGTCTATACTTGTATGCTGTGCGCATCACATAGTAAATCTAGGCTAATAACCGGAATAAGAACGCACAATGTTTTCAAAACTAGATATCATGGTTAGTAGAGGCCGATCTTTGATCGGGCGAGCGGGGGTGCTCACGAAGTGACCTTCCCCAATCGTACCCAAGTTCCCGAGCCGAGGAAACTTTGGTGATGACGGACACGTGGCCTTAGGCAACGAGTCAGGGTTTCCTAAATTTCCCAAAATAAAATATTTAGGTGGCGACTCTCTATCTGGCAAAGCAGTCCATGTTTGGCACTTCTTTCAAAAATCTGTTTTCTCAAAACGATTTGCCGGATTTGGACTCTTTGGTTCAGATTACGAACCGTGACACAAATCGAGTCCGAACTGTAGCGAGGTCCCCCGCGGACTTGTTACAATATCTACAGCAGACTTGGACCAAAAAGTTTAGGTTGGTGGACCACCAATCTGGCCTAGCCTAAACCTAGCCCATTCCAGCAAGCCTCAAGCCTCATGACCCATGGCCCACGGACCCGGACCCGACCTGGTCCGAGCTGAAGGCGATGCGCGAGCGCCCACGTGCCTGTGGCAATTTTTCCATAACTAACTTGGTCCATAGTCTTAGCCCAAGCCCATCCTTAAAGCATCCATAACTTCTTTCCTTCGGAAAACTTAGATGCCCTAAAGGGTTCATACCCTTATTAAAATCTTGAGGTTTAAATACCTATCAAAGCTTTCCTTTACAATCAATGTAGGATTGGTAATTTATACACAATTCCCAATACCTCATTCATGAGGCAATTTTTATGAGACAATTTCTCATTCAATTCTCAATAGTTTTTTGTCATTCTTTTTATGGTGTAAAAACCTTGTTACAAAGAATCTAAACCCATTAATCCCACCTTAACCAATGGGTGGGGCCTACTTTGATTTCATATTAAATTTACCAAAAAAACTATTTTTTCCAACACGAAGTTGCGAGCTCGTTTCCACCGAAAAATGTTTTGCAGTTTTAAGAAAATATATAAACCTTTTCCGCCAAAGGTGGCGATATTTCCAACGGTGGAGGACGGCGACGATAGAGGTCAGTGGTGATGATTAAGGCCGAATTGTACATCATTGAGGCCGTTAATTAGAATCTCTTAACTTCACTTGCTGGTCAAACCGTATACTTTATGTGTGTTGAATGTCAATCAGGTTGTACATCGTCGGAGCATAAAATGGGCAAAAAGATAAAATTTGGACAGAGTTGACTTTTTCTGGAAAAGTCAAACTAATGTTTTAAACCTGTTTAGAAGTGAATAGAAGTATAAAAAGAAAAGGGAAAGGCTTTTCTAGGGTTCTGAAATTGTTTTGACCTAAAGAGAGAGGTTAGGGTTTGGAGAAGGAGAGTCTACCAAAGCTTGAATGACATTTCCATGGAGGTTTCTTCCTCATCTTCTTCCTCTTTCCACTCCTCCATGAGTGGCTAGTCATCTTTTCTAGGGTTTTGATAAAACCCTAGCCATGTAATGGAATTCTTCATGAGCTTTAATTGTAAATTGGTTTAAAAAAATGTATGGATGTTTTAGAAGTTTATAAATAATTGTTTCGTTCTTCTCTTCAAGTATTTTACTCTCTGTGATTGTTTAATGTTTTCCATACATTAGTATCTTTGTGTTTGTATTCAAAGTATGAGACGAGTCATACTATGAGAGACGGGTCGTTTTGCTAATTTAGTTCAGAACAAACGACTCGTACTACTTGAGATGATTCGTGCCTGTACATTGAATGCAACAACCTTCTTGATCAATATTTCAAACTTGTAGTTGTGAAATATTGGGTTGTTCAAACCGAATTGCGATTGGTGGTTGATGTTAAGTCTCATTCATGTGGTTAGTGGTGAATTCTTTACCCTAGGATTTTTCCCAATTCAGTAAACCCAATTTCAATTATTCTTGATAATTTAATTCCTTAGTTAATTTATTCGTTATTAAATTAGGTTATGATCATTCAATCTTTTTATCAAAATTAATTTAGGAATTTAATAATTAAATTAGTTTAATTTCACAATAGTCTTTGTGAATCAATACATGGACTTGCCATTATTCTAATTGAATTTGGTATAGTTTAGTGATTAATTTTGGTGTGTTCAACGACCCATCAATTTTTTTTTTTTTTTTATTTTAGTGTTCATTCTTTCTTTTATGTTATGTTTTGTTTTAATTTTCTTTGTTTTTCCTGAGTTGTAGAATGCATGTTTACTTAGTCTCTTCAAAAAATATATATATATATATATATTTTTGTTTTGTTTTGTCTTTTTCTATTTTTATTTTTTTTTATTTCATTTTTTATTTACTGATTACAAAACCAATAAATAAGTAAATAAATTTTAAATAATACATAAATAATTTTAAAATAAATAAATAAATATACAATTATTTTATTTATATTAAAAAAAAACTCGTATTATATTATTATTTTTTTATTAGTTTTATTTCCTATTTTCTATTTTCGTTCTTAAAAAAAAATTAAAAAAAAAAAAAAAAAACAAACAAACAAACACCTTATCCAACTCTCTCTCTCCCAATCCTTCTCACTCTCAGATTTCACTCTCTTTCCCTACCTTATCTATCTCTCTCTCCCTCTCTCTCTCTCTCTAAACCCCACACACACCCACAAACTCCACCAACCTCACCATCACCAACCTTTCTCTTTCTTTCTTCTTTCTTTCTTCTTTCTTCTTCCTCACCACAATCATCTCACCCCCGACATCACTCCCCTCTCCGTCCGACGAAACTCCGACGACCACCATTTTTTCTGGCGAACCTCCATTCTTTTTCTCTCTTTCTCCACTTTTTCAAGGTAATTTTTTTCCTTCTATGTATAGATTTGTAGCTATAAGAATCAATTTGTAGTGATTTTGATTTTAGTTTTATTTTTTGTGATCTAGTGTTCAAAAAAAAAAAAAAAAAAAAAAAACAAACAGTGTGAAGTGTATACATGTTACTCTCTGCCTACCTGGATGTGCACCTACAATTCTGGTAATATTCTCTCATTTCTCTTTACTTTTCCATTGAGGACAATGCCATATTCAAGTTGAGGGATGAGGGTTATATTTTCTTTTGTGCATTCCTATTTGGCCCATAATTCATGCTTATACATATTTCACTTGATTGCATTACTTCACCTGATGTGACTTTTTGCTAGTAGGGTGATGATATTTGCATATGTTATTTGGAGATCATAGTAGACCTGTATGAAAAGGATTTATTGGGTAGATACTTGCATGTGATGTTTGCACGAAGAGAGTTGTCTGTGTCTGTGATTTTAGTACACTTGTCATGAGTATGCCTTAATTCACATGAACACACTATCATCGCGGTGATCTTTTTATTATAATCCCTGGTGTACATCATTGATAATAGCTAGAGTTGCAGAAAAAAATAAATGAGAAGCCAAGATTCTTAAAAAAAAAAAAAAAAAACACTTGACTTGTTTGGGTTCGTAGCCTTTTTAACTCGAGTTATTAAGCCCGTAGGGGTGTCTTTACACCTAATGCCCTAAAACCGTCTGGTTTGGGAGTCATTGGCCCAAAACTTGCTACATGGGTTAATTAGAAAGCTTAAGAGACTTGGACATTGCACAGTTAAGGAAAAATAAGAAGAATGACTTGTTCGGATTCGTAGCCTTTTCAACTCGAGTTATTAAGCCCGTAGGGGTGTCTTTACACCTAGTGCCCTAAAACCGTCTGGTTTGGGAGTCATTGGCCCAATGCTTGTTACATGGGTTGATTAGAAAGCTTAATGGATCAGGACATTGCACAGTTATTTTTTTTAAAAAAAAAAAAACAACTTTTGAAAATCTTGGCTGCAACAGGTTAGTTTTTCTGTATATGTTGGGTGTTATTGTGAGTTACACTGGGCTATTATAGTGGATAGTTAACTAATATGGAGATTGCACTTTACATCGAGGGTACTCATGACTTGTCTACTAGCATGCACAAGTATAGGGAACTTTACTTTTGTATTAACTGAATTGTGGTTTTGACTCAATAGGTTCCTTCATGCTTATCCACTGTGTCTTTAATGACTCATGATGTCTCAATATCACACTGTAGTGGCACATAAGTTGATTGTTAGGTGGAGTAGTGTGGTCATTTGTTGTTGAGTATATATGAATATGTTAATGTTTGTGGGTATCATTTCTGGAAACCCTCACGAGACTTTACTCGTCCACTTGGGGTAACCTTGTGATTTAAAGGCTTGTTGCATATGCTAAATGTAACCATTTTTCCCACGAAAGAGGAAATAGATAGATTTTGTTTAATTTAATTTAATTTAATTTTACTTGCTTGAGGACTAGCAAGTTGTAAGTTGGGGGATGTGATTAAGGCCGAATTGTACATCATTGAGGTCATTAATTAGAATCTCTTAACTTCACTTGCTGGTCAAATCGTATACTTTATGTGTGTTGAATGTCAATCAGGTTGTATATCGTCGGAGCATAAAATGGGCAAAAAGACAAAATTTGGACAGAGTTGACTTTTTTTGAAAAAGTCAAACTGATGTTTTAAACCTGTTTGGAAGTGAATAGAAGTATAAAAAGAAAAGGGAAAGGCTTTTCTAGGGTTCTAAAATTGTTTTGACCTAAAAAGAGAGGCTAAGGTTTGGAGAAGGAGAGTCTACCAAAGCTTGAAGGACATTTCCATGGAGGTTTCTTCCTTATCTTCTTCCTCTTTCCACTCCTCCATGAGTGGCTAGTCGTCTTTTCTAGGGTTTTGATGAGACCCTAGCCATGTAATGGAATTCTTCATGAGCTTTAATTGTAAATTGGTTTGAATAAATGTATGGATGTTTTAGAAGTTTATAAATAATTGTTTCGTTCTTCTCTTCAAGTATTTTACTCTCTGTGATTGTTTAATGTTTTCCATACATTAGTATTCTTTGTGTTTGTATTCAAAGTATGAGATGAGTCATACTATGAGAGACGGGTCGTTTTGCTAACTTAGTTTAGAGCAAACGACTCGTACTACTCGAGATGATTCGTGCCTGTACATTGAATGCAACAACCTTCTTGATCAATATTTCAAACTTGTAGTTGTGAAATATTGGGTTGTTCAAACCAAATTGCGATTGGTGGTTGATGTTAAAAGTCTCATTCATGTGGTTAGTGGTGAATTCTTTACCCTAGGATTTTTTCCCAATTCAGTAAACCCAATTTCAATTATTATTGATAATTTAATTCCTTAGTTTAATTTATTCGTTATTAAATTAGGTTATGATCATTCAATCTTTTTATCAAAATTAATTTAGGAATTTAATAATTAAATTAGTTTAATTTCACAATAGTCCATGTGGATCGATACATGGACTGGCCATTATTCTAATTGAATTTGGTATAGTTTAGTGATTAATTTTGGTGTGTTCAACGACCCATCAGGTGGCGAACTTGAGCGTGAGTGAACCATCGGCGAAACCATGCGTGGAGGTCCGATCTGGCGAAAATGGTGACGAAATTGAAGGGAGTACGGAGATGACGTGAGAGGCAGTGGCGGTGGTGCTGGTAGCAGCGGCGGCGGAAGTGGTGGTGGTGAAGTGAGGAGATTGGGGGGGAAGAGAGAGAAAGAGTGGTGGACCGTCTCCAGTCTAGATTTGGGACAGTTCAGTCCAGTTCAACCCATTGGGTCTATTTTTGGGCCCTTTTTTGATAATCAGAACCATTTATATTTTAGGATTTGTTGAATATGTTATTCTTATAAAAAATCATGTCGATCAGATTACGAATATTATGTATTCGAATCACTTTTGTTTGAAAAAAAATGGACGGTCAAAAATTAACGAGCCATAAAAAAGTGATTTGAATACATAGTATCTGTTATTCGATTGATGTGATTGTTTATAGGGATAATGTACTTAACAAATCCTAAAATATGAACATTTGAATTATCAAAAAAGAACCCAAAAGTAGGCCCAATGGGCTGGACTATACCCTCTAGTCCAGATGGTAAACTAGAGGCAAGCCCCAATCATGCTTATATATATATATATATATATATATAAGGACAGTTTGGCCATTTGACAGAATTGTGTCCTTATGGACATAATGTTTTAAAGAAAAGACCTTTAAATAAAAAAAATTTAATTTTAAACTTTTGAATCGAGTGATATATATATTTTGTGATATATCAAGAGGTCAATCCAAATATTACTCTTTCTGTCTCAAAGTAATATTTACTTTTTAAAATTTTTTTTTTTGGTAGTACAATTATTACACTTTAAAAAAAGTGATTTTTCAAAATTTCCCTTTGATAGTATATTTTTTAGAGAATATCAATTGTTATAATTGTATTTTTTTGTGTTGTTAATGAATTTAAAAGAACAGTAAAATAGAAAATTTATATTATTTTAGTTCTTAATTTTTGAAAATGAACTAATATTTTGAAATAATAAAAAATGAAATAAGCGACTAATATTTTGAGACGGAAGAAGTAATTTTTTTAAATTTATATTATATGTTTTTTCTTTGATTATTTGTTTCTCTCATTTGGTTGTTGGTGTTCAGCTTGTGAGCTTGTATTATTGCACTAGTTTATCCTATTCGACATAATCAGCGTGATAGTTGTAGATATTTGTAAATATACTTTTACTGATTGATAAAAAAAATTAAAAAAATAATAAAAACTATAGATCATGAGACATACCAAAATTTGTTTCTCATAAATAAAAATATATTGAGTATAATTGTGATACCATCCAATATTTATTTACGAGAGAAAAGCACAACAACTTGTTGTGCCTCGGTGAGCCGATTCCAAGTCTATTTCGATAATCCGAATTGTTCATATTGTAAAATTTGTCAACAGATCATCTACAAAAAAAAAAAAAGGCTAATCAAACATTTATAGTCACATAATAAGATGACATTTATTTTTTATAAAAAAATAAACAACAAGCATAATATCAATTTTTTTAAAAATAATTATAATCTGATCATATGTTTATGAATATCTAATTAACTTAATGTTTTTTTATATATATTTTACTTGACGAACGTTATAATATAAACAGTTGAAATTATTGACATAAATTCAGAATCATGCCAAGTCCCTGAAGAGATGCATTCGGTTTTTGAAGCAAGACTTGCATTTTAAACCCACTTTAAATTGGGTTGGTAGAGTGCACATTATGTGTGTATGAGTGGCAGCCAATGGAGTAAAAAAAAGACCTATAAAAGTCTTCCATGGTGACCCCTCTCTATTGCCCTCAAATTCTCAAAGTGTTAAGTTCTTGCCTTCAGAAATTTTCATATCCACTAGTTGGATTGGACCCCTCCTCTCATTCCCCTAAACTTTCTTCATGTTTTCATCATGTTGGATTCTAGCTTGGGATAAAGATATTATTTGTTCTACCAAAAAATTATTTGCTCTCTATATTGTTGTACTCTAATTAAAATTAGTACAAATTTATCACCCTTCTCAATTGATGCAATTATAAGGAGGTAAAGTAAGTGTTATAAACTTGTACTTACACACAATTAATCAATGTGGATAAAATTTATTCCATAACATTACAACTTTTAATTCTTTCAAATGTTTTTTTTAAGCACATATGTTTTATGTTTCGCTGTGACATGTGTTCATTTTCCAACAATGTCAAAAATGTTAATAAAAATATTATTTTTTTAATTTGTTTCTTAAAATATTAATTAAAAATATCATTTATAAGCCTCACTTTCGTAGTTAAATTTCACACGAAGGGTTAGTTTGAGAAGTAGCTTTTTAAATAATTTTTTTTGATTAAAATGTTTTTGTTGTCAAGATTGTAAGATATTAATTTATTAGTAAAATTAGATTATAATTTACTGTCTTCTTTTGGCATTGGCTTTTTTAGCTGACTTTTTTGTGTTGAGATTTTTTTAGCTTGACTTTTTAAGTCTCGTTTGGTTTAGTTTTTTTTGACTTTTTTGAAAAAAAAAGTACAATGATTATGATTTGGATATGACATTTTGTCTTATTGATTTATATAGTTAATTTTGTTTTTTTGTGTTTTTTTAACCAAAAATTTAAAACCAAACGATTATCTCAAAGGTCTAATTAAATATTAGTTGAATAAATTTAATATTTTACCAAAAAAGTCACGCAAACAATTGTCAATTTTAGAGGTTGTTTGAGAAGGAAAATGCATCAAACCCCCACTGGGGTGACCCCCAGGACCCCCAATGGGGTCTGATTGGTTTTTTTTTTTTTTTTTTTTTTTTTTCAAGTCTTGCGCCGCTTCCACGTGGGGTTGGGGGTGCCCCCACTGGGGGTCCCCCCACTGGGTCCCCAGCACAGCTGGTTTGAGAATTACTAAATAAATATATTTTTTAATTTTTTATAAAAGGATATATTAAAAAATAGAGAGATAATGTGATTCAAAAATAATAAAAAGGTCCAAAAAAAAAAAATTAATATGGCACTATAATAAAAAGATAAAAATATGTATATATATACATATATATATTAATATATCTATTAATATGACACTTCTAATTTTGACTAAAAAATAAAAGTTTTTTTAAAATTTATTTTTTGATATTTTACCAGAATTGAAAATTGAAAAAAGGCAATTGTGGAAGTTAAAATTTCACAAAAAGCTGTTTATAGCTTGAAAAACTCACTATGTTGTGTAAATGCAGCAAATCCTTTTTCTGAGGCTGTTGTTCTTCTCTCTCTCTTTCTCTCTCTTCCCAGGAAGGATTGAAGGTCAGTCTGAGTAGTATTTTGGTGCAATCACAGAGACAGAGCAATGGCAAACAGAGTACCTGAGCCTAACCCTGTGGTCTTGCAAAGTGACCAATTGTATCAGGTAATTCCATTTCCAATCCCAATTTCTAATCAATCAACTTCCATGTTCTTCTCTCTTTCTCTCTCCTCATGATCTTTGAATTCCAGGTTGTTATTTAGATCTGATTTTCTATTTACAAAACTCTGCAGTATATACTGGAGACTAGTGTCTACCCACGAGAGTCAGAGCATCTCAAGGAGATTAGGGATGCCACTGCAACCCATCCAGCGTAACTATATCTCTATCTCTATATCTATGTATTCAGGGACGGAACCAGAATTTCATTACGGGACGGCCAAAAGGGGAATAAATTTTTTTCATCATATACACATGCCAACATATATGTATAATATGATATATAAATTATATATATATATATATGTAAAAAAAATTTAAATACCATGGGAAGTAATCTATGATAGAAATAAAGAAACTTTTTTGGTGCAAAACAATAAAAGAATGCAGAAGAATGATATATATATATATATATATATATTTAAGTATTGTGATAAACAGTATATTTCATACAAGCAGGGGTCATAGCCCCCATAGTCTCACTTAGTTCCATCATTGTATATATATATAGATATTCACCAATTCAAACACTCAAACTGGAAATTGCTTGTTATGATTCTTTATTGTTTGAATTTATGAATTTGAAATGAAAGTATTTGATACTGTTTATTAGAATAGCTTAAATTTAGATTTACTAGTTTAAATATGAATTTTAAGATTTTGAATTTCAAAGCTTTGTACCATGGATTTGAAATAATGAAGTAAAATTGAAATCTTATCTCTTCGATCTCTGGGTTGGTTTGGATCGAGAGATTTGGTGAGAAATTATAAGAAATGAGTAAAAAGAGAATTTGTTTTCTTCTCGTGTTTGGTTTACAAGTTAAATGAGAAATGATGAAAAACTACGAGAAATGAAGAGAAAGGGAACTCTCTTATTTTATAGGTTTTATTTGTCAGCAAAAATAATGGTTGAGATTTGGTGAGAAATAAGCTGATTAGTTGCCTATTTTCTTATAATACCGAGGTTGTCTACTAAATTACAAAGGAAGAAAAGGAAAATTTACTCATATTATATCCCTAAATCACATGGGTGAACACTATAACTTCATTATTTGTAACTTTCATCACAAAAATCGTAACTTTTCTTACAATGTGCGAGTGTACATTGTCATATTTCCCAAAAATTTAAAAAAAATAAAAATTGATATCTGACATAACATAAGAAGCCACACAAGCTTGTACTCAGTTTTTGGTTTTGTCCAGCAATGGAAAACTCTTTCATGCTTAGGAGCCAATTTGACTAGAGCTTAGTAGAGGACGATAAGTTATTGAACTTTCAAACCTGTCTTGTTCTCATGGTGGTTCTCTCCATCTAGTCATTTAGCAATTATTCGTTGCCGGTCTAATTTTTCACCATCAATGGTGGCATTCACGTGACAGTGCTACAAAATCAATCTTAACCTTTCATTTATATGATTCCCACGTGGGATGCAACCAAATAAAAGGCTGAGATTAATTTGTGACATGAAATAATTTTTGCTAGTTTTGATGACCTTGTTTTTGCCATTGTCTATCATGGCAGGGCCTTCTTTGGTACAGCACCAGATGCAGGGCAATTAATGGCCATGCTCTTAAAGCTTGTGAATGCTAAAAAGACAATTGAAGTTGGAGTTTTTACTGGCTACTCTCTTCTTCTCACTGCTCTGACCATTCCTGATGATGGCCAGGTTCCTAGATCCATTCATCATCATTCTTTTTAAAATTAAGGGTAGAAGGCAAATTACACTCTGTCCTGCTGCATTTCACTCCAAGTCTCACTTTTTCCTAACCTTTTAATTGTGACAGTCAAGTTGCATTGTGACTCAGTTGTGAGTCTCCGTTTAAGAAACTTGCGAAAAATAGTGGCGTGCACATGATCGTCAATGCCTATCTTCCCTCGTCTTAACAACTAGGTCACAATGTAACTTGATTAGAAATATAAGGGGGTAATTGTCACAATTAAAAGGTTAAAGGCAAGGTGAGAATTGGTGCCAAGTTCACTCCAAAAAAAAAAAAAAACTCTGTACACCGATCTGACATGAGTTTTTTCCCCATAAAATACAAGGGTCTTGATGCAGAATGTGGCTGTAAAGAGAAATAATTGAAATGTATTTAGAAGCTCCCTTGTCATTTTTTTTTTTTTATAAAAAAATTAACAACAAATTACACTTTTCTTTCTTTGCACTTTACACTTAGTCTCACTTTGCCTTGACCTTTTAATTGTGATAGTCAAGTTGCAATGTGACCCAATTGTGAGTCTCTATTAAAGAAACTCACGTAAAATAGCCAAGTGACAACTGCACATGATCATCACGTGGCTATTTTCCGTTTATCTTCTTAATGAAGTGCAGTGAAGCAAAGTGCTCTAAAATTAATATCCATCTGTTCAATCAATACTTTGTTGCAGATTGTGGCTATTGATATAAACCGCGAGGCATATGAGATTGGGTTGCCAATTATCCAAAAAGCTGGTGTTGAACACAAAACTGACTTCATCCATTCTCCAGCTCTGCCAGTTCTTGATAAACTCTTAGAGGATGTAAGTACTGCCTATGAATGATCATCAGGTTTTGGTTAGGAATACGCAACACCTAATCACAATTGGTGAAACATGAAACACAAAAATTAACAAACACACAGGAAGATAAATCACATGAACAAACAAAGAACATAAAGTTTATGTGGTTCACCCCAAACTAGGGCTATGTCCACGACTACAGCAGTTTTCAATATGATCAAAAAGATTACAAGAGATAGTAGCCTTCTCTCAATTATAAATACAAATAAAATTAGGTTGACAGCCACAAGTGCAAAAATACTAGAAATAAATTTGGGGTCGATTGGTTAGAGCCCGCCCAGTACTTATCAAGATCCACAATAACAGTTTTATCATGCTTGAGTTGAAACTTGAAACTCATTTTCTTTTATTTTCTTTTTGAATAATTTTCTACTCAATTTTGTCACTTCACATGAGTTCAATGTTGTTGTTTTTTTTTTGTTTTGGTTGGGTTTTGTTGCAGAAAGAAAATGAAGGGGCTTTTGACTTTGCTTTTGTTGATGCTGACAAAGGAAACTATTTAAACTACCATGAGAGGTTGATGAAACTGGTGAAGGTTGGGGGTTTGCTTGTCTATGATAACACCCTTTGGGGAGGAACTGTTGCTAAGCCTGAAGAGTCTGTTCCGGTTTACAAGAGACAGTGGAGGAAGGCTACGATTGAATTCAGCAAATCAATCACAGCCGATCATCGCGTTGAGATATCACATGTTCCATCTGGTGATGGGGTCATTATCTGCAGGCGCATCTGCTGAACTTTCACTGGTGGCATTGTGGTGGTGGTGTTGACGGAGGTGTTTGTTTTTGTTGTTGTTGTTGTTGTTGGGGTGGTGGTGGTAGTGGTCGTGGTGGTTATTAGTAAAGACAAGTACTCTTTACATTTCACAATGGTTATCACAATTTTATGAAGTTTCCACAAAGTATGCCTCTGTTTGGCTTTTCTTTTCTTTTTTATCTTTTTTATCTTTTTAATGTGAAGAATTGGGTACCCCTTCCATGCCTCATTTAGCCTCCGTTTGGGAAGTAGGTTGGCTTTTTGGCTTTTTGACTTTTTTGACTATTTTAGCCTGGGCTTAAAAGCTTGGTTTGGGAAGGGCTTTTTGGCTTTTTGGCTTTTTTGAGTTTTTTTGTGAGAGAAGAATGTAATAATTATGGGTTGAATGTGATGTTTTGTTTGTTATGGCTAAAATAGCCTATTTTGTTTTTTGTGACTAAAATAGCCAAAAAAACCCAAACCAAGGCTTCCCAAACGATTAATGGAGATTTGGGCACTCCAACTTTCTATCAAATCATTTTCCATAATGGGTCATTGATCTTTGTTATACTTAATTATTTTTACTGGGACATCCAACATCCACTAAAATGTCACATATCACCATAATACTAACATTTATGATACACCGACATCTCTATCGATGTCACATATTGATATCCAACATGTGTCAAATACGTTGGGAATATGGAGAAAATACAGTGTCCTTTATATGTATAATTTCTAAAAAAATTTATTTTTAAATAAAATTCATACAAAAAAAACTTCACAAGAATGATTTGATAATACCATTATTACAAATAAACTTATCTTCAATTGTATTTTGTTTTGAAGCGAAAGATTCACAATGAGTCACATCATTATATATAAAAATTATGTATGAATTTTTTGTTTATATAACATTATTCATAATTTGTTTTCAATGGAGTAGTATACCTAAGGTTAATGAGTTTGATGATAATAAATATTTAACATAAAATAAATATATAAATTTTAAAAAGTATGACATAATAAATTTATAAAATTATATATTTTGCACATATCTCTCGTTGCATGTTGTGTCCTATATTAAATTTTTTTAAAAATAACTAAATAAAATAAAAACTGTGTTTTTCATGTCTGTGTGCATGTTTTTTAGACTAATATAATGTAATATTTCAATTTTGAATTTGTAAATGGGGGAAAAAAAAAAAAAAGGTAAAGAGAATGTAGAAGTAAAAGAATATGAGTTCATTTTTTTGTTGGGTTGGTTAGGTAAATTAGAAAAGAAAATGAATAGGTATCTGTTGAGTGGTGTTGGATAATGAGACAAACATGACCCTATGGCACTACCCTCAAAGAATTTGTGCTTTTTTTTATCCTCACATAATTGAAATTGAATTTACTTAATTTAATTGGACTTGGTGTGTATATGTGTAATCACATGAATTGTGACTTGCTACTCCCACAGGGTAAATAATCACGGTGTGAATCAAATTGAGCAAAATTCAGTTAGATGATACTTTTTCTTTATTTTGTTAATTTCTTGTATGCTTATTGAGCCATGTTTAATTATGCAAGCAAATCTAAATCACCATTACTTTATTTATTCTCAAGTACAGAGTATGTTTCTTCTTATCAAGTTAAAAACGATTTAAAATATTCTATATTTATTAAGAAAGTATTGGTGCGTCATCTACGAAGACCCCAAGTCAAAATGACATCGTAAGTGAGAAACCTAGGAGTAATTTGGAAAGTTGGTTAAGAGTTGATTTTTTAATTTTTTCTTGATTTTTTTGTCCTTTTATGTGTAAAAAATGTGAGAGGTGTGACCCAAAATAAGTTAAAAATTAAAAGCTAACTTTTTACTAACTTCCAAATTACCTCTTAGAGGGCACTTGGGGGCGGGCTCTAGGCACTTTGGACGGGGTGTTTTGGCTATCCATGGACTCAAGAGCTCCATAGCCAAGGCGATGGTAGAAAATGTCGACATTATGCAACATTCTTGCGATGGAGGCTCCGGATGTTTACTCCTTTTGCCCTATGTGGGCTACTCTTGGCTGTTATCCGAAGTTGATTAAGCCTCTTGCGCCAAGTCATGTATAGTGATAGAGGCTCTGGATGTGTACTCATTATGCCCTATGGGCTACTCTTTATTTGTTGTCCTAATTTGTTTGAGTTATTTAGATGACACCATAACCTCGCCTTGCTGCGTGAGGATCCTCTAGAGTTAATCCTCTAGAGTGATCTCCTAAAGTGCCTGATCGGACGGCTGAGAATAAAACTCACCAAAATGACGTCGTTTTGGTGAGTATTTTTTTAAAAAAAAAATATTAGATTCCGGGATTTCAAACTTCCCCCCATATGAAGAACTATACAGACGGCGGGAAGAAGCGAAACGAGAGAGCGAAGAAGAGTTAGAGAGGCCGATACCTGCATCCCGTCGCCCCACCGTGGCCGTCGCCCCGCTGTCACCGCCGTTGTGCCGTCGCCACTGTCCTGCCGCCGCCGTGGCCGTCGCCCCTGCTCCAACCGATTGAAACGTATATAGGTATAGTTCTTACATGCAATGTTCAAATATATGTTTTAAGTTCGATTTTGTTTTTTTTGGTCTCTTCTAAATCAATCCCAGATGAATTTCAATGAGCTGGTCTCTTCTAAATCAATCCTAGATGTTTTTTTTGGTCTCTTCGATTTTGTTTTTTTTACACAACTTATGGTTCTTACTTATTTTTTTACAAAACCAAACAAAAGCAGTTTATTGACTTGAGTTTTAGAATTCATAAAATTAACAATTTCAAAAATCCCTAATTTCATTCTGAGTTATTTTTTTTTCATATTGATCTTTAGTTATAATTTGGGCATTAGACAAGCTTTGTTTACATACACCCGCTAGATTAGTTCATCATTTTTGTCTTGCAAACATTGCGTGAAAATTGGAAGATTAAAATCAAGATTGTAGTCGCGTTCTAGTCATGTGCGAAATTTCTGTACAATATCATAACTGGACCCTATCTGTAAATGCATCATTTTACAAGAAGGTCATAAAGCCTTTCCTATTAGGAGCAAGAATGAGAGTGTTTATTAGATAGCCCTATGGTTGAGAACATAAATTTTTTTGGCCTCATCTATGTTGTGCTGAATATTGCTCAATCCCTGTGATAATAGATATATAGACAATAGTTTAGATATGTATATAGATTTAGAACAATCCTTGGAGAATTTGATTATTTAGAACAGTAATTTAGATATATATATATATATATATATAGATTTAGAACAATTTTATTATGAATTTGATTATTTAGAACAAATATTCTTTGTGATTATATATATATATTATATAGATTTATAGACAGTTTAGGTATTTCCTAGAAAAATAATCTTTTTTTTTTTTTTTGAATTTAACAATGAATACCTGCTGCAGTGAACATCTTAAAACCACACTGTGATACATAACAAAGACCATAATTTAGTTTGTATTATTCAGTTTGTTATTCGTTGATTATCTTATTCATTTTGTATTATTTTGTAAACATAATTTACAGTTTTTATGCTAATATTGAGTACTTCTTTATTTTTTAAGTGACTTGGCACATTGATATGGAACCTAACAATCATGAGAATGACGGGGGTGAGTGTGATTGGAAGCCTAGAGTTCGCATGACATTTGGTACAGAACAAGAAGCATATGATTTCTATAATACTTATGGAGGAAGGTTAGGCTTTAGTATTAGAAGGGGTTATGTAAATAAGAGTAAAGAGGGGCAAATCACTTCAAGGCAATTTGTTTGTAATAAGGAGGGATTTCGGGTTGTCGACAAGCGAGATCCATTAACAAAAAATCCTAGACAGGAAGTGAGGACTGGTTGTCAAGCCCGAGTTGTCATTAAGTGGGATAGGAATATTTAGAAATTTTTTGTTAGTGATTTTGTTGAACAACATAATCATATCTTTGTACCAGCAGAATGTACGCATATGTTACCATCCCAAAGAAAGATATCTGAATCACAGGCAACCGAAATACATTTAGCCGAAAAATCTGGAATCCGTCTTAATGCTGCATTTGAGCTCATGGGTAATGAAGTTGGTGGAAGGGAGTCACTTGGGTTCACAAAACTGGACCAAAAAAATTATTTGAGAACGAAGAGGCAAAGCAGTTTAGCATATGGGGAGGCAGGTAGCATTTTGCAATATTTTCGTGACAAATCATTGGAGAATCCATCTTTTTTTTACTCGGTCCAATTAGATAACGAGGAGCAGATTACAAACATATTTTGGGCCGATGCTCAGATGATCATGGATTATGGGCAATTTGGTGATGTTGTGACTTTCGACACTACTTACAAGTTAAATAGTGCACATAGACCATTTGCGTCTTTTGTTGGATTTAACCATCATAGGGAAAAAAAAAAATAAAATTAAAAACAGAAATTAGCATTTGTCATGTAATTTAAAAAAAAAATAAAACACATGAAAACCCATTTTTGAAAAATAAAAACAAATTAATGTATACAAATAAAAAAAAATGACAAAAACGTAAATGGAAAAAAAAGAACCACAAAAATACGCCTCATCCAAAAATTAGCATTTTCCACGTCATTTAAAAAAAACATAAAAAATCCTTTTCCAAAAACAAAAAACAAATTAAAACAAAAAAAACCGAAATTATCATTTTTCAGGTCATTTGAAAAAAAAACAAACATAATAAAGCCTTTTCCAACAAAAAAACAAATAAAAAACAACAACAACAACAAAAAACACATTAAAATGAAACTGAAATAAGCATTGTCAACGTCATTTAAAATTAAAAAACAAGAAAAAACCTTTTCAAAAAAAAAAATTAAACAAAATAAAAAGTCAATAAAATGAAACCGAAATTAACAATTTCCACGTCATTTCAAAAAAAAAATGAAAAAGCCTTTTCCAAAATAAAAAAAACAAATTAATATATATATATACATATATATAAAAGAAGACAACAACATAACACCAAAATTTACATTTTCAACGTCATGTTAAAAAAAACAAAACATAAAAAAGCTTTTTCCAAACCAAAAAAAAAAAGAAGAAGCAAATTGAAAACAATAAAAAAAATGTAAATGAAAAAAAAAGAACCACAAAAATACGCCTCATCCAACCAAAAAAATAAAAAATAAATTTAAAAACAGAAATTAACAGTTACCACGTAATTTTAAAATAAATAAAACACATGAAAAACAATTTTTGAAAAATAAAAACAAATTAATGTATACAAATAAAAATAAAAATGAGAAAAACGTAAATTAAAAAAAAAAGAACATAAAAAATACGCCTCATCCAAAAAAAAAAATTTAAAAACAGAAATTAGCATTTGCCACGTAATTTAAAAATAAATAAAACACATGAAAAACTATTTTTGAAAAATAAAAACAAATTAATGTATACAAATAAAATGACAAAAATGTAAATTAAAAAAAAAGAACCATAAAAATACGCCTCATCCAAGAAAAAAAAATTAAAAACAGAAATTACCATTTGCCACGTAATTTACAAATAAATAAAACACATGAAAACCCATTTTTGAAAAATAAAAACAAATTATTGTGTACCAATAAAAATAAATAAGACAAAAACGTAAATTAAAGAAAAAGAACAAATTAATGTATACAAAAAGAAAAATGAGAAAAACATAAATTAAAAAAAAAACCATAAAAATACGCCTAATTCCCCCCCCAAAAAAAAATAATAATAATAATAATCCGCACCAATGACGCTGACGTGGAGGATGTATGGCAAGAAGTAAAAATATAAAAAATCACTTCAAGGGCAGTTTGGTCATTCACCATGAAGACACCTCACCAAAAAGCCAAAAAGTTAAAAAAATAGCCAAAAAAGTCAAAAAGCTAAAAAGCCAACCCACTTCCTAAACGGAGGCTAAAATATACTTTTACTGATTGATTAAAAAAATAAAAAATATAATAAAAACTATAGATCATGAGACATACCAAAATTTGTTTCTCATAAATAAAAATATATCGAGTATAATGGTGATACCATCCAATATTTATTTACGAGAGAAAAGCACAACAACTTGTTGTGCCTCGGTGAGCCGATTCCAAGTCTATTTCGATAATCCGAATTGTTCATATTGTAAAATTCATCAACAGGTCGTCTACCAAAAAAAAAAAAAAAGCTAATCAAACATTTATAGTCATATAATAAGATCACATTTATTTTTTATAAAAAAATAAACAACAAGCATAATATCAATTTTTTTTAAAAAAAAAATAATTATAATCTGATCATATGTTTATGAATATCTAATTAATTTAATTTTTTTCATATATATTTTGCTTAACAAATTTTATAATATAAACAATTTAAATTATTGACATAAATTCAGAATCATGCCAAGCCCCTGAAGAGATGCATTAGGCTTTTAAAGCAAGACTTGCATTTTGAACCCACTTTAAATTGGGTTGGTAAAGTGCACATTATGTGTGTATGAGCGGCAGCCAATGGAGTAGAAAAAAGACCTATAAAAGTCTTCCATGGTGACCCCTCTCTTTATTGCCCTCAAATTCTCAAAGTTGAGTTCTTGCCTTCAGAAATTTTCATATCCACTAGTCGGATTGGACCCCTCCCCTCATTCCCCTAAACTTTCTTCATATTTTCATCATGTTGGATTCTAGCTTGGGATAAAGATATTATTTGTTCTACCAAAAAATTATTTGTTCTCTATATTGTTGTACTCTAAAAATTAGTACAAATTTATCATCCTTCTCAATTGATAAATTTATAAGGAGGTAAAGTAAGTGTTATAAACTTGTACTTAGATGCACAATTAATTAATGTGCATAAAATTTATTCCGTAACATTACAACTTTTAATTCTTTCAAATGTTTTTTTTAAGCACATATGTTTTATGTTTCGCTGTGACATGTGTTCATTTTCCAACAATGTCAAAAATGTTAATAAAAATATTATTTTTTAATTTGTTTCTTAAAATATTAATTAAAAATATCATTTATAAGCCTCACTTTCGTAGTTAAATTTCACACGAAGGGTTAGTTTGAGAAGTAGCTTTTTAAATAATTTTTTTTTGATTAAAATGTTTTTGTTGTCAAGATTGTAAGATATTAATTTATTAGTAAAATTAGATTACAACTAACTGTCTTCGTTTGGTATTGATTTTTTTAGCTGATTTTTTTGTGTTAGAACTTTTTTAGCCTGACTTTTTTAATCTAGTTTGGTTTAGCTTTTTTAGTTTTTTTTTTTTATTTTTGTGAGAAAAAAATATAATGATTATGGTTTGGATGTGACATTTTATCTTATTGACTTATGTAGCCAATTTTATCTTTTTATACTTTTTTAACCAAAAATCTAAAACCAAATGAAGGTTAAAAGAATTGTCGCTGTTCCATTATCTCAAAGGTCTAATTAAATATTAGTTGAATAAATTTAATATTTTACCAAAAAGTCACGCAAACAATTGTCAATTTTAGAGGTTGTTTGAGAATTGTTAAATAAATATATTTTTTGATTTTTTATAAAAAAATATATAAAAAATAGAGAGTTAATGTGATCCAAAAATAATAAAAAGATAAATATATATATATATTAATATGGCACTATAAAAAGATAAATAAATATATATATATATATATATATATTAATATGGCACTTCGCAAATAATCCCATAGTGTCTCTTCTAATTTTGACTGAAAAATAAAAGTTTTTTTAAATTTATTTTTTGATATTTTACCAGAATTGTAAAAAGGCAATTGTGGAAGTTAAAATTTGACAAAAAGCTGTTTACAGCTTGAAAAACTCAGTATGTGGTGTAAATGCAGCAAATCCTTTTTCTGAGGCTGTTGTTCTTCTCTCTCTCTTTCTCTCTCTTCCCAGGAAAGATTGAAGGTCAGTCTGAGTAGTATTTTGGTGAAATCACAGAGACAGAGCAATGGCAAACAGAGTACCTGAGCCTAACCCTGTGGTCTTGCAAAGTGACCAATTGTATCAGGTAATTCCATTTCCAATCCCAATTTCTAATCAATCAACTTCCATGTTCTTCTCTCTTTCTCTCTCCTCATGATCTTTGAATTCCAGGGTGTTATTTAGATCTGATTCTCTATTTACAAAACTCTGCAGTATATACTGGAGACTAGTGTCTACCCACGAGAGTCAGAGCATCTCAAGGAGATTAGGGATGCCACTGCAACCCATCCAGCGTAACTATATCTCTATCTCTATATCTATGTATTCAGGGACGGGACCAGGATTTCATTACCGGACGGCCAAAAGGCGAATAAATTTTTTTCATGATATACACATGCAAATGTATATGTATAATATGATATATAAATTATATATATATATATGTAAAAAAAATTTAAATACCATGGGAAGTAATCTATGATACAATAAAGAAACTTTTTTGGTGCAAAACAATAAAAGAATGCAGAACAATGATATATATATATATACATATATTAAAGTATTGTGATAAACAGTATAGTATTTCATACAAGCAGGGGGTCATAGCCCCCATAGTCTCACTTAGTTCCATCATTGTATATGTATATAGATATTCACAAATTCAAACACTCAAACTGCAAATTGCTTGTTATGATTCTTTATTGTTTGAATTTATGAATTTGATACTGTTTATTAGAATAGCTTAAATTTAGATTTTCTAGTTTAAATATGAATTTTAAGATTTTGAATTTCAAAGCTTTGTACCATGGATTTGAAATAATGAAGGAAAATTGAAATCTTATCTCTTCAATCTCTGGGTTGGTTTGGATAGAGTGATTTGGTGAGAAATTATAAGAAATGAGGAAAAAAAGAATTTGTTTTCTTCTCGTGTTTGGTTTACAAGTTAAATGAGAAATGATGAAAAACCGTGAGAAATGAAGAGAAAGGGAACTCTCTTATTTTATAGGTTTTATTTGTCAGCAAAAATAATGGTTAAGATTTGGTGAGAAATAAGCTGATTAGTTGTCTGTTTTCTTATAATACCGAGATTGTCTACTAAAAGTGCAAAGGAAGAAAAGGAAAATTTACTCATATCCCTAAATCACATGGGTGAATAGTATAACTTCATTATTTGTAACTTTCATCACAAAAATCGTAACTTTTCTTACAATGTGCAAGTGCACATTGTCATATTTTCCAAAAATTTTTTAAAAAAAATTGAAAAAAAATAAAAATTGATATCTGACATAACATAAGAAGCCACTGTTAGGGAAAATCGATGTGATTCCCCACAAGTAAATCAATCAATTGGAATAAAAACTAATGCGGAAAAATTAAATCAGAAACAACACAAGAATTTTTACGTGGTACGTCCACGGGATCGAAATTCGATTTCACTATCAACCAAATAAGTTCCAAACGATTACAAACGAGACACTAATGGTCTCACAAAACCACCCTTAGGTGAATTCCAAATAATCACAAATAAATAAAAGGAAAGACCTCACCAAATAGATGAATCAAAATCTTCAAAATCAGAGTTGAAGAAGACCCAAAATAACGAACCCAAATCAGCCGAAACAGAGCAACTAACCGAACCAATTTGCTGCCACTGAATTGATTACCCAAGCCGAAACAGAGCACTGAATTAATGTTTTCACAAGGACTTTTGTTAACCCACCAAATTGATTTTTTAATCAATACAACTTGTAGTAGCCGCACGTTTCTCTTGGGGAAAAACAATACACAAAAAATTATATTGTGAATCTAGGGTTTTTTTATCAAAACCTTAGTTATTTCCAAATTGGATTGGGTCTCCACAAATTAAATATAATATATAAAAATATATTATAATTAATACTAAACCAAATTAAACTCTTTTTCCAAAACCAATTGGGTCCCACACTCCAATAAGGAGGTATACCCAACAATTCTTCCCCTACCGACTTAGGTGGAGATATCAACCATACCCGCCAAAGTTCGACACTTCAAATGTTTGTCCCTCGACAAAGTCTTTGTCAACATATCCGAAATATTATCATCTGTGTGAACCTTTTCGAGTTGCAACAATTTCGAATCTAACACATCACGAATCCAATGGTATCTCACATCAATGTGTTTCGATTTCGAATGAAAAGTAGAATTTTTACTCAAGTGAATAGCACTTTGACTATCACAATAAAGCACATACTTTTCTTGCTTCAAACCTAACTCTTGCAAAAATTTCTTCAACCATAACTCTTCTTTGCAAACTTTTGTAATGGCAATAAATTCAGCTTCGGTAGTTAAGAGAGCAACACATTTTTGTAATTTAGATTGCCATGCCACAGCTCCCCCTACAAAAGTCATCAAATACCCCGAAGTAGATTTTCTAGAATCAACATCACCAGCCATGTCAGAATCTGTGAACTCATCAAGCATCGGCTTACCATCCCCAAAACACAAACACACCTTCGAAGTCCCTCGAAGATACTTTAGAATCCATTTTACCGCTGCCCAATGTTCTTTACCCGGATTAGAGAGAAAACAACTCACCATACCAACTATGTGAGCAATATTCGGCCTTGTACAAACCATGACGTACATCAATGAACCAACTGCTGAAGCATAAGGAACTTTCAACATCTCTTCTTCGTCTTTCTCACTTGTAGGACATTGATTCGAATTAAGTTTGAAGTGACCCACAAGTGGACAACCAACCGGCTTTGCTTTATCCATGTTGAACATCTCAAGAACTTTCTTAATGTAGCTCTCTTGAGACAACCAAATCAGCCCCTTTTTGCGATCACGAACAATTTTCATACCAAGTATTTGCTTTGCCGGTCCCAAATCTTTCATAGCAAAAGACTTGCTCAACTCCAATTTCAACCTGTTAATCATGGTAGAATCTTGACCCACAATTAACATGTCATCAACATAAAGCAAAAGAATAATAAATTTGCTATCCGGGAAATTTTTCACAAACACACAATGGTCCGAAGTGGTTTTAGAAAAACCATTATTCATCATGAAAGAGTCAAATTTTTTATACCATTGCCGTGGAGCTTGCTTGAGGCCATACAAACTTTTCTTCAATTTGCAAACAAATTTCTCTTTCCCTTTCTCTACAAAACCTTCCGGTTGCTCATGTAAATTTCTTCTTCAAGATCACCATGAAGAAATGCGGTCTTCACATCAAGTTACTCAACTTCAAGGTTCATACTTGCAGCTATGCCAAGTACAACCCGAATAGAAGACATCTTTACAACCGGTGAGAAAATCTCGTCAAAGTCAATACATTTCTTTTGCCCAAAGCCTTTCACAACAAGACGTACTTTGTACCTCAGATTCTTCCTATCATTCTTCAATTTGAAAACTCACTTATTTTTCAGAATTTTCCTCCCTTTAGGCAACTTCACTAAATCATAAGTCTGGTTTTCAAGCAAGGAATTCATCTCCTTTTCCATAGCCTTTTTCCAATCATCTTTCTTTGCATGCTCAATTGCTTCTTGGTAGCTCTCCGGCTCCCCTTGATCGGAAATCAACACAAATTCATTGGGAAGATACTTTCTTGAAGGTTGTCGGTCCCTTGTAGATTTTCTTAACTCAAGTTGTGGTGGCGGTTCTTGAGTTGGATGCTCTTCCTCAATTTCTGGCTCAACTTCATTAGGATTAGCATCATTCTCTACATCTTCAATAGGTGGCTGCACATCTCCCCCATTTTCATCATCAACTGAAGATGAAGGAGATGGATCCATATCAATGAGATCACTAGCTTTTAGCTCCGGTTGATCACCTTTGCCAAAGTCTTCAATTGTTTGGTCTTCAAGAAACACAACATCACGACTTCGAATGACTTTCTTGTCGACCGGATCCCACAATCTATACCCAAATTCATCACGCCCATAGCCAAGAAAAATACATTGTCTTGACTTACTATCAAGCTTGGACCTCTCATCCTTTGGAATGTGAACAAAAGCTCGGCAACCAAACACTCTCAAGTGCTCATAAGACACATCTTTGCCAGTCCAAACTCTTTCAGGAACATCACCATTCAAAGGATAGCAAGGAGATAAATTGATCACGTCAACCGCTGTACTCATTGTCTCACCCCAAAAGGATCTTGGCAATTTAGCTTGTGAAAGCAAACACCTAGTTCTTTCCACAATGGTGCGGTTCATCCTCTCGGCAACGCCATTTTGTTGAGGAGTCTTCTTAACTGTCTTTTGGTGTCGAATACCTTGGCTGCGACAATACTCATCAAATGGCTCAATGTATTCACCACCATTGTCTGATCGGATGCACTTCAATTTCTGCCCTGTTTCTCTTTCAACCATGGCCTAAAAATGCTTAAATACTTCTAGAACTTGATCTTTAGTTTTTAGTAGAAAAGCCCAAACTTTCCTTGAATAATCATCAATGAAAGTAACAAAATAAAGTGCACCACTATGTGTTCTAACTTTTAAAAGACCACAAACATCTGAATGAATCAACTCCAAAACATTTTCTTTTCTAGAGGCAACATTTTTATGAAAAGAAACTCCATGTTGTTTACCCGCCAAACAATGAACACAAGTTTTAAGATGTGTACCTTTCAAACCGGGTAGAAGCTCTTTCTTGAACAAAACTTGCAGTCCCTTTTCACTCATATGGCCAAGCCGCTTGTGCCACAATTCAGTAGAAGTATCATCTTCAAGTGCATTGACAACACCTTTACAAATTTTTCCTTGCATCGAATAAAGTGTATGAGTCTTCTTGCACTTAGCCACCACCAAAGAACCCTTTGTGAGCTTCCATATTCCATCACCAAATTTGTTGTTGAAGCCTTCATTATCTAGCTTCCCAGTAGAGATCAAATTGAGGCGAATGTCGGGAACATGCCTCACATCTTTAAGCAACAACTTGCAGCCCAAATTTGTTTCCAAACAAACATCACCCATACCGATAATCTTGGACAAACCTTCATTACCCATTTGAACAGAACTATAATCTCCTGCAGTGTAGGTAGTGAAGAAATCAACTCGAGAAGTCACATGAAAAGAAGCACCAGAATCAATCACCCAATGACTCTCTTGGCCCACAAAATTGATACAATCATCTTCACAAACGACCATGAGATCATCGGTAGTAACTGCCGTTGTGTCTTCTTGTTTCTTATCCACACTTTTGTCACGCCTTTTCTCCTTGTTCTTGAGCTTTCGGCATTCCCGCTTCATGTGCTCTTTCTCATGACAATAGTAGCACTCAATGTCTTTCTTTGAAAAAGAACCATCTTTTGATTTGTCACGGCTTTGATCACGACCATGAGGAGTCTTACTCCTCCTCCTTGTTTTGCTTCGGCCTCTCACAACAAATGCTTCCGAATGAGAGGAACCCGCTGATTTTCTTCTGGTTTCTTCATTCAACAGGCTACTAGTGACTTGGCCCATTGTGACAACTCCATCGGGCGTTGAATTACTAACCGTCACAACCAAAGTCTCCCAACTTTCGGGCAAAGAACTAAGTAGCATCAAAGCCTGCAACTCATCATCAAAAATAATTTTCATAAAAATAAGTTGGTTAACAATACTCTTTATTTCATTCAGATGTTCCAGAATAGGGCTGCCCTCTTTATATTTTAAATTAACCAATTTACGAAACAGAAAGGCTTTATTTGTGGCTGATTTTCTATCATAAAGACTCTCTAATTTTTTTCCATAAATCATGTGCCGAAGTTTCAGTGGCAACATGATGAAACACATTGTCATCAATCCATTGACGGATAACACCAACAGCTTTTCGATTTAACCTCTTCCACTCATCATCTTTTATATCATCAGGTTTGCCACTATCGCCCTCAATAGGCCCATACAAGTCTTTACAAAATAATAGGTCCTCCATTTTAGTTTTCCAAGTTACCCAATTGCTTCCATTGAAACTAGACATACGACCCACATTCCCCTCCATTGATTTACACAAATAAATAAACCCCAATAAACCGTAAGCTCTGATACCAGTTGTTAGGGAAAATCGATGTGATTCCCCACAAGTAAATCAATCAATGGGAATAAAAACTAATGCGGAAAAATTAAATAAAAAACAACACAAGAATTTTTACGTGGTTCCCTCAATGTGAGGTACGTCTACGGGATCGAAATCCGATTCCACTATCAACCAAATAAGTTCCAAATGATTACAAACGAGACACTAATGGTCTCACAAAACCACCCTTAGGTGAATTCCAAATAATCACAAATAAATAAGAGGAAAGACCTCACCAAATAGATGAACCAAAATCTTCAAAATCAGAGTTGAAGAAGACCCAAAATAATGAACCCAAATCAGCTGAAACAGAGCAACTAACCGAACCAATTTGCTGCCATTGAATTGATTACCCAAGCCGAAACAGAGCACTGAATTAATGTTTCCACAAGGACTTTTGTTAACCCACAAAATTGATTTTTTAATCAATACAACTTGTAGTAGCCGCACGTTTCTCTTGGGGAAAAACAATACACCCAAAATTATATTGTGAATCTAGGGTTTTTTATCAAAACCTTAGTTGTTTCCAAATTGGATTGGGTCTCCACAAATTAAATATAATATATAAAAATATATTATAATTAATACTAAACCAAATTAAACTCTTTTTCCAAAACCAATTGGGTCCCACACTCCAATAAGGAGGTATACCCAACAACCACACTAGCTTGTACTCAGTTTTTGGTTTTGTCCAGCAATGGAAAACTCTTTCATGCTTAGGGGCCAATTTGACCAGAGCTTAGTAGAGTACAATACGTTATTGAACTTTCGAACCTGTCTTGTTCTCATGGTGGTACTCTCCATCTAGTCATGGAGCAATTATTCATTGCCGGTCTAATTATTCACCATCAATGGTGGCATTCACGTGACAGTGCTACAAAATCAATCTTAACCTTTCATTTATATGATTCCCACGTGGGATGCAAACAAATAAAAGGCTGAGATTAATTTGTGACATGAAATAATTTTTGCTAGTTTTGATGACCTTGTTTTTGCCATTGTCTATCATGGCAGGGCCTTCTTTGGTACAGCACCAGATGCAGGGCAATTAATGGCCATGCTCTTAAAGCTTGTGAATGCTAAAAAGACAATTGAAGTTGGAGTTTTTACTGGCTACTCTCTTCTTCTCACTGCTCTGACCATTCCTGATGATGGCCAGGTTCCTAGATCCATTCATCATCATTCCTTTTAAAATTAAGGGTAGAAGGCAAATTACACTTTGTCCTGCTGCATTTCACTCCAAGTCTCACTTTTTCCTAACCTTTTAATTGTGACAGTCAAGTTGCATTGTGACTCAATTGTGAGTCTCCGTTTAAGAAACTTGCGAAAAATAGTGGCGTGCACATGATTGTCGCATGGCTATCTTCCCTCGTCTTAACAACTGGGTCACAATGTAACTTGATTAGAAATATAAGGGGTTAACTGTCACAATTAAAAGGTTCAAGGCAAGGTGAGAATTGGTGCTAAGTTCACTCCAAAAAAAAAAAAAAAACTCTGTACACCGATCTTACATGAGTTTTTTCGCCACAAAATACGAGGGTCTTGATGCAGAAGGTGGCTGTAAAGAGAAATAATTGAAATGTATTTAGAAGCTCCCTTGTCATTTTTTTTTATAAAAAAATTAACAACAAATTACACTTTTCTTTCTTTGCACTTAACACGTCTCACCTTGCATTGACCTTTTAATTGTGATAGTCAAGTTGCAATGCGACCCAATTGTGAGTCTCCATTAAAGAAACTCACGCAAAATAGCCATGTGACAGCTGCACATGATCATCACTTGGCTATTTTCCGTTTATCTTCTTGATGAAGTGCAGGGAAGCAAATTGCTCTAAAATTAATATCCATCTGTTCAATCAATACTTTGTTGCAGATTGTGGCTATTGATATAAACCGCGAGGCATATGAGATTGGGTTGCCAATTATCCAAAAAGCTGGTGTTGAACACAAAATTGACTTCATCCATTCTCCAGCTCTGCCGGTTCTTGATAAACTCTTAGAGGATGTAAGTACTGCCCATGAAATGATCATCGGGTTTTGGTTAGGAATACGTAACACCTAATCACGATTGGTGAAACATGAAACATGAAACACAAAAATTAACAAACACACAGGAAGATAAATCACATGAACACACAAAGAACAGAAGGTTTACATGGTTCACCTCAAACTAGGGCTATGTCCACGACTACAACAATTTTCAATATGATCAAAAAGGTTACAAGAGATAGTAGCCTTCTCTCAATTATAAAAGACAAATAAAATTAGGTTGACAGCCACAAGTGCAAAAATACTAGAAATAAATTTGGGGTCGATTGGTTAGAGGCCTCCCAGTACTTATCAAGATCCACAGTAACAGTTTTATCATGCTTTAGTTGAAACTTGAAACTCGTTTTCTTTTATTTTCTTTTTGAATAATTTTCTACTCAATTTTGTCACTTCACACGAGTTCAATGTTGTGTTTTTGTTTTGGGTTTTGTTGCAGAAAGAAAATGAAGGGGCTTTTGACTTTGCTTTTGTTGATGCTGACAAAGGAAACTATTTAAACTACCATGAGAGGTTGATGAAACTGGTGAAGGTTGGGGGTTTACTTGTCTATGATAACACCCTTTGGGGAGGAACTGTTGCTAAGCCTGAAGAGTCTGTTCCGGTTTACAAGAGACAGTGGAGGAAGGCTACGATTGAATTCAGCAAATCAATCACAGCCGATCATCGCGTTGAGATATCACATGTTCCATCTGGTGATGGGGTCATTATCTGCAGGCGCATCTGCTGAACTTTCACTGGTGGCATTGTGGTGGTGGTGTCGACGGAGGTGTTTGTTTTTGTTGTTGTTGTTGTTGTTGTTGGGGTGGCGGTGGTAGTGGTCGTGGTGATTATTAGTATAGACAAGTACTCTTTACATTTCACAATGGTTATCACAATTTTGTGAAGTTTCCACAAAGTATGCCTCTGTTTGGCTTTTCTTTTCTGTGTTTTTTTTTTTTTAATGTGAAGAATTGGGTACCCCTTTCATGCCTCATTGAGTATTTTGGGATTAATGGAGATTTGGGCACTCCAAAACTTTGTATCAAGTCATTTTCCATAATGGGTCATTGATCTTTGTTATACTTAATTATGTTTACTGGGACATCCAACATCCACTAAAATGTCACATATCACCATAATACTAACATTTATGAGACACTGACATCTCTATCGAGGTCATATATTGGTGTCCAACACGTGTCAGATACGTTGAGAATATGTGGGAAATACAGTGTCCCTTATATGTATAATTTCTGAAAAATTTTATTTTTACATAAAATTTATAAAAAAAAAAACTCTATGAGAATGATGTGATAATGCCATTATTATAAATAAACTTATCTTCAATGGTATTTTGTTTTGAAGTAAAAGATTTACAATGAGTCACATCATTATATATGAAAATTATGTATGAATTTTTTGTTTGTATAACATTACTCATAATTTGTTTTCAATGAAGTAGCATACCTAAGGTTAATGAGTTTGATGATAATAAATATTTAACAGAAAATAGATATATAAATTTTAAAAAGTATGACATCATAAATTTATAAAATTATATACTTTACACATGTCTCTCGTTGTTTGTTGTGTCCTATATTAAAATTAAAAAAAAAAAAAAAAAACTGTTTTTCATGTCTCTGCATGTTTTTTAGACTAATGTAATGTAATATTTCAATTTTGAATTTGTAAAGGAAAAGAAAGAAGGTAAAGAGAATGTAGAAGTAAAAGAATATGAGTTCATTTTTTTGTTGGGTTGGTTAGGTAAATTAGAAAAGAAAATGAATAGGTATCTGTTGTGTGGTGTTGGATGATGAGACAAACATGACCCTATGGCACTACCCTCAAAGAATTTGTGTTTTTTTTTATCCTCACATAATTGAAATTGAATGGTTACTTAGCCATTGTTTGGGAAGGTTGGTGGAGGTTAAATTAGTCACTAAATGACAAAAGAGACTTATTTAGCCACTAAAGGACAAAAAAGCCACAGCTGCTTGGCAAGAAGAAACGTTAAGGAAAATTTACGAAACTACCCCTCATGAAAGAGGGGCATGCGGCAGCACACAAAGAAAAAAAAAAAAAAATCCCAAAAAACCCGTTTTCCCAGAAAAAACAAAAATTAAAAACATTTTTTTGTTTTTTGTTAAAATATTTTATAAAAATAAATTCAAACTCTATTTCATAAAAATAGTTTTAAATATTTGAATTTTTTTGTTATGTCTTTGGTTATGATTTGAGTGTAGAGTTGTGAAAGTAGTATGGAGTTTCAAGTTATGTGTTTGGTTATGAGTTTTAAAAATAATTTATTACTTGAGTTTTATTTTATGTGTTTGGTTACGATTTGAGTGTAGAGTTGTTTTTAAATTTAAAATATTAACATTTTAAATTATTTAAAACTCATAACTTGAAACAAATGCACAGTAATGTTCCATCATCATGCTCCTTTATAGATACAATTTTGTTAATTTTGTACAAAAAAAATAATTCAATTTTTTTAATTTTTTCAAAAAATAATAATTATTATATATATTTTTTTGTGCACATAATTTATTTTTAGTTTTTTCAATTGAAAAATTGATGTTTTAAAGTTTTTAAAATCAAAATAAATATCAAATCATCATGTTCCTTTATAAATAATCATAAATAATGAACAATTATTGTTTAAAGGACAATTCTGACTATTAAAAATTTAATAGGACTTGAAGGTCCAAAAAATCTTAATTAAGAAATGGAATATAAGTTTATAAATTAGAACTTGTGTGTAATTACCACTAATTTTTTTTATATTTTATTTTAAGATAAATTATAAATATACTCGAGATTTGTTTAAAATATATATTGTGATTTGTGATTGATGTTAGGCTTATATGTATTCTAGACTTTCTTAATTTATATATATATATATATATATATATAAAATATTTTCTTACCAATTGACTTAAAAAAAAAAAAAAAAAAATTGTAAAGCATCATCATTCTAGAGTTTCATAAATTTTTTAGGATAAATTATCAATAGGTTTTAATAGTTGAATTTAATTTCCATCAAGTCCTAGTCAAAACAAGTCCTAATAAAATCGTCACTAAAAATAATTTTGTGAACATTTTTTTGCATACGTCGTTAAAAATTAATGATTAGTGATTTTTTTTTGTCACGATTTTTATTAATGGTTTCTAAAACTTATAATTAGTGACGTTTTCTGTGACGAATTTTTCAAATTGTCGCTAAAAATTTAAAATTAGTGATATTTTTTGTGAGTATTTTTTTATATTGTCGCTAAAAATTATAATTAGTGACTTTTTTATGATAAAATTTTAAAATTATTACTAAAAATTAATAATTAGTGACTTGATGAACTTTACGGGGCCAAACAACCCTCCTCAGTCTAGATTTTAGATGGAAAAGAATCCCCTCCTAGTAAGAAATCGAAGATTATTGGATGTGAATGTGTGGCTAAGATAAATTAATGTGCTTTTGAAAAAGATAGAACCTTGAATTTATCAGAGAGAAAAAAAAAAAAAAAGAAGCATATTATTGCTTTAAGTTTATTTATATTTTTATAACATTTGAATTCATAAAAAAAAAATAATTAAAAGTTCCTTCTAATTTACTTTACAAAGTCAAAAATTCATTGTCATTAATTTTATTTTTTGTATATTTTTTTTATATGAACTCAAAAAGTCTTTTTTAAAAATATTAATTTTTTTATTTTATATTTTAATTAAAAAAATTTAAAAATCACTAAAAATATCACTTTCTAAAACTAGGCTCTAACGAAGTATACTACAGTAAGAGACGGGCTATTGATTGACCCAAAAAAAAAAAAAAAAAAAAAAAAAGAAAAACACAAAGTCAAGATTCCCTTCTAGAGAGGTTAACATTTTCTACACCGTAGAATTCTAATTGACGTTGAGTGATCAAATAAGCCTCTTTTGAAATATTTTATTCAAAGTTTGATCACTCAACGTCAATTAGAATTCTACGGTGTAGAAAATGTTAACCTCTCCAGAAGGGAATCTTGACTTTGTGTTTTTCTTTTTCTTTTTTTTTTGGGTCAATCAATAGCCCGTCTCTTACTGTAGTATACTTCGTTAGAGCCTAGTTTTAGAAAGTGATATTTTTAGTGATTTTTAAATTTTTTTAATTAAAATATAAAATAAAAAAATTAATATTTTTTAAAAAGACTTTTTGAGTTCATATAAAAAAAATATACAAAAAATAAAATAAATGACAATGAATTTTTGACTTTGTAAAGTAAATTAGAAGGAACTTTTAATTATTTTTTTTTTTATGACTTCAAATGTTATAAAAATATAAATAAACGTAAAACAATAATATGCTTTTTTTTTTTTTTTTTTCTCTGATAAATTCAAGGTTCTATCTTTTTCAAAAGCACATTAATTTATCTTAGCCACACATTCACATCCAATAATCTTCGATTTCTTACTAGGAGGGGATTCTTTTCCATCTAAAATCTAGACTGAGGAGGGTTGTTTGGCCCCGTAAAGTTCATCAAGTCACTAATTATTAATTTTTAGTAATAATTTTAAAATTTTATCATAAAAAAGTCACTAATTATAATTTTTAGCGACAATATAAAAAAATTCTCACAAAAAATATCACTAATTTTAAATTTTTAGCGACAATTTGAAAAATTTGTCACAGAAAACGTCACTAATTATAAGTTTTAGAAACCATTAATAAAAATCGTGACAAAAAAAAATCACTAATCATTAATTTTTAACGACGTATGCAAAAAAATGTTCACAAAATTATTTTTAGTGACGATTTTATTAGGACTTGTTTTGACTAGGACTTGATAGAAATTAAATCAAATTATTAAGACCTATTGATAATTTATCCTAAAAAATTTATGAAACTCTAGAATGATGATGCTTTACAATTTTTTTTTTTTTTTTTTTTTTAAGTCAATTGGTAAGAAAATATTATATATATATATATATATATATAAATTAAGAAAGTCTAGAATACATATAAGCCTAACATCAATCACAAATCACAATATATATTTTAAACAAATCTCGAGTATATTTATAATTTATCTTAAAATAAAATATAAAAAAAATTAGTGGTAATTACACACAAATTCTAATTTATAAACTTATATTCCATTTCTTAATTAAGATTTTTTGGACTTTCAAGTCCTATTAAATTTTTAATAGTTAGAATTGTCCTTTAAACAATAATTGTTCATTATTTATGATTATTTATAAAGGAACATGATGATTTGATATTTATTTTGATTTTAAAAACTTTAAAACATCAATTTTTCAATTGAAAAAACTAAAAATAAATTATGTGCACAAAAAAAAAAATATAATAATTATTATTTTTTGAAAAAATTAAAAAAATTGAATTATTTTTTTGTACAAAATTAACAAAATTGTATCTATAAAGGAGCATGATGATGGAACATTACTGTGCATTTGTTTCAAGTTATGAGTTTTAAATAATTTAAAATGTTAATGTTTTAAATTTAAAAACAACTCTACACTCAAATCGTAACCAAACACATAAAATAAAACTCAAGTAATAAATTATTTTTAAAACTCATAACCAAACACATAATTTGAAACTCTATACTACTTTCACAACTCTACACTCAAATCATAACCAAATACATAACAAAAAAATTCAAATATTTAAAACTATTTTATATGAAATAGAGTTTGAATTTATTTTTATAAAATATTTTAACAAAAAACAAAAAAATGTTTTTAATTTTTGTTTTTTCAACTTTCTTTGTTTTTTCTGGGAAAATGGGTTTTTTGGGAAACTTTTTTTTTTTGTATGTGCTGCCGCATGCCCCTCTTTCATGAGGGGTAGTTTCGTAAATTTCCCTTAGCGCTTCTTCTTGCTAAGTAGCTATGGCTTTTTTGTCCTTTAGTGGCTAAATAAGCCTCTTTTGGAGGCTTTTCCCAAAATAAGCCTTTTTTGTATTTTATTTCCCAAACTAGGCCAACTTTTGATGTATTTTCCAAACTAAGCTAAAGCGCCATTCCGATTCGCGCTTTTACTGTTAGGAGGCGAAAACCTGATGAACAGGAAAATCGCTATTAGAAATAGCGATTTTAATTAAGAAATCGCTGTTGTAAATAGCGCTTCTAACATAAAAAAAATTTGTGAAGAAAACGCTATTACTAATAGCGCTTTTACTGTACATATAATTTATTTATTTATTTTTTTTTTTTAAAAACGCCATTTGAAATGGCGTTTCTATGTTCTTTATTCAAAGCCAACCACACTCTCTCACACACACACACACCAATGGCACACCCACACCACTCAAACATTAAAATAATATAATTTATATATATAATAATAATTTATAATAATCAATTATATAATTTTTATAATTTTCGTAAATATAAATTATTTTTAGGTTATGGATGGTTTGATTTATAATACGTATGTATGTAAGGGCAAAAATTTTTATTATCAAAAATAATTTTTGCAATTTTTATTATCAAAAATAATTTATAATACGTATAATTTATTTAAATCTTTACATTTTTTATTTAAAATTTTTATACAGCAAATCCATTTTAAAAATAATTTATAAAAATTTATAATTAATACGTATGTAAATAATTTAATACGTATCTTCACATTTACATTTACAGTAAACCCATCTTCACATTTACATACGTATGGTTTAAGGGTAAATTTTTTTGATAAATGACTTAAATGATAAATCAAACCATCCATAACTTAAATTTTTTTACTCTTACATACGTATGGTTTAATTAATTTATAAAAATTATTGCCATACGTATATAAAAATTGATTATAAAAATTGTAAAAATTATTTATAAATTGATTATAAATTATTTAAAAATTATTATCAAAAATTAATTATAAATTATTATAATCTTTAGCCCCTCTCTCCCTCTCGCAAAGATTATTTAAAAATTATTATTAAAAATTGTAGATGGGTAAAAAAATTTATAATAATTTATATTTACATACGTATGACAATATTTATACGTATGACAATAAATTATTATACGTATGACAATATTTACATACGTATGACATACGTATAATAATTATAATAATAATAATTTATAATAATAATTTATAATCAATTTATAAATAATTTTTGCAATTTTCATAATCGATTTTTACATACGTATGACAATAATTTTTATAAATTATTTAAACCATACGTATGTAAGGGTAAAAAAATTTAGGTTATGGATGGTTTGATTTATCATTTAAGTCATTTATCAAAAAATTTACCCTTAAACCATACGTATATAAATGTGAAGATGGGTTTACTGTAAATGTAAATGTGAAGATACGTATTAAATTATTTACATACGTATTAATTATAAATTTTTATAAATTATTTTTAAAATGGATTTGCTGTATAAAAATTTTAAATAAAAAATGTAAAGATTTAAATAAATTATACGTATTATAAATTATTTTTGATAATAAAAATTGCAAAAATTATTTTTGATAATAAAATTTTTGCCCTTACATACATACGTATTATAAATCAAACAATCCATAACCTAAAAATAATTTATATTTACGAAAATTATAAAAATTATATAATTGATTATTATAAATTATTATTATATATATAAATTATATTATTTTAATGTTTGAGTGGTGTGGGTGTGCCATTGGTGTGTGTGTGTGTGAGAGTGTGGTTGGCTTTGAATAAAGAACATAGAAACGCCATTTCAAATGGCGTTTTTTAAAAAAAAAAAAAAAAATTATATGCACAGTAAAAACGCTATTAGTAATAGCGTTTTCTTCACAAATTTTTTTTATGTTAGAAACGCTATTTACAACAGCGATTTCTTAATTAAAATCGCTATTTCTAATAGCGATTTTCCTGTTCATCAAGTTTTCGCCTCCTAACAGTAAAAGCGCGAATCGGAATGGCGCTTTAGCTTAGTTTGGAAAATACGTCAGAAGTTGGCTTAATTTGGGAAATAAAATACAAAAAAGGCTTATTTTGGGAAAAGCCTCCCTCTTTTGTCATTTAGTGGCTAATTTAGCCCCCACCAACCTTCCCAAACGATGGCTTAATTTAATTGGACTTGGTGTGTATATGTGTAATCATATGAATTCTGATTTGCTACTCCCACAGGGTAAATAATTACGGTGTGAATCAAATTGAGCAAAATTCAGTTAGATGATACTTTTTCTTTATTTTGTTAATTTCTTGTATGCTTAGTGAGCCATGTTTAATCATGTAAGCAGATTTAAATCACCATTACTTTATTTATTCTTAAGTACATAGTATGTTTCCTCTTATCAGGTTAAAAACGATTCAAAATATTTTATATTTATAAAGAAAGTATTGGTGTCTCATCTACTAAGAGGCCCCAAGTCAAAATGACGTTGCAAGTGAGCAACCTAGAGGGCGCTTGGTGGCAGGCTCTGGGTACTTTGGACGGGGTGTTTTGACTATCCATGGACTCAAGAGCTCCATAGACTAGCCAAGGCGATGGTAGAAAATGTCAACATTATGCAACATGTTTACTCATTTTGCCCTCTGTGGGCTACTCTTTGGCTGTTATCCTAAGTTGATTAAGCCTCTTGCGCCAAGTCATGTACAGTGATAGAGGCTCTGGATGTTTACTCATTATGACCTATGGGCTACTCTTTATTTGTCGTCCTAATTTGTGTGAGTTATTTAGGTGACACCATGACCTCTTGTTGCCAAGTCATGTACAATGACTTGTTCCACCATGCTTTTGGGCATGGGCGGGGCTATGCTAAGCTTAGTAGTGTCACTTGACACCACTGAAGTTAAAAAAAAATTTTAGAGTACATATAATATTTTATCTTAAGTTTTGAGATTTTACAAATTAACCCTGTTGAGCATAAGAAGAAAAGGTTGAAATTTTGAAATTTTACAAATTGATCTAGTAAAGTTAAAAAATAAAATCAATTGGGCTAGTGTAGACACCCTATTTTGATTAATCCTAAAACTTGAGCACTTTCTTTTGAACATCCGATGATGAAAATTGGAATATGCTATATTACGAATTTCTCAACAGAAAAGTCAAATTTAAGCTTTAATCTCAACCTTCAATTGTTTTGGCCAAATTGTTATAGACCGTGTTTGTACATATTTTTGGTATTTTTATATTTGAAAACTAATATTAATAAAAAAAGAAAAAAGGAAGTGCGCGGCGCAGACGTACCTAATTCAATCATGCATATATATATATATATATTATATAAATAAAGAAAGGATGAAGTGTGTGGCTGAGGCGTACTTGATTCAATCATGTATATCTTTATATATAATAATAATTAATATAATATATATAAATATGTTTCTTTGATGATGGGTGTCGGCCATTTTGTTTATTTTTTATTTTTTGCTTTTACTTTACATAGCTATAAATGGTGTAAGACTTCAGACGAAAAGAGGAGAGAGGCTTAAAGGGGGAACAAGAGAGAATAATGAGCTGGAGGAGTTCAACATGGAGAGGAGAGAAAGGAGAAAGAAAAGAGAAAAAAGAGAAGGAAATAAATTGTGTTATTCTTGAGAGAATTGATCAAAAATTGTTTTAATCAACCTACCCATCCATTGATAAACACCATCCACAACCACATTAAAGTTACAATTTGACATATCTTGCTGAGATTTCAAAGAATACTCCATAATCGTGAGGGTATAATAAAGAAAGTTTGACAATAAAAAAAAATTCATTATTTTCTCCAAAAGTAAATTTTTATAATTTTCTCATTTATTTTCTTTCTATTTCTCATGTTTTAAATATGTGATTTAGGTTATTAAAAATATTTTTCTTATTTTAAATATGTGATTTAGATTGTTAAAAATGATTAGCTGAATCACCTAATATAATTTGTTTACTAAGTGTATATTTTTTTTGGGTGTAGTGGTTGGTAAAACCACCACGCACATCATGTTTCATAAAATGAAAAAATGTAAAAGCTAGTGGATCTTTCTTTACTAATTCTAGTGTTTAAATATTATCAGTGGGAAATTTAAATCACGACTTGGTTTGGCTCAATGGTTAAGGTTGTGGAATTTGAAGTTCAGGTTAAGGGTTCAAACCTTCCGTGTTAACATATATGTCTTTCTGTTTCATATTTTTTTATTTTGTATATTACAATTTATGGATGGTGATGTCAGCATGATGGACCACTGACATCAGCAAATGGAATATTCCTTTGCTGTTTCATTTTTTTTGGTATATTACAATTTGTGGACGATGATGTCAGCATGACGCACTGCTGACATTAGCAAATGGAATATTCCTTGTTTCACGGAATATTCCTTGGTGTTAACGGAATATTTCCTGAATTCTAAAAATTGAACTATGGCCCAAAATTTTCAAATAATTGTAGTGTGGCCCGACTTTCTAGAAGGATTTTCAGTAAGGCCTCTAGAAATGCAGTGAAGTTATTTGTGGCTAAAAAGACTGTTTCGAACACAACTGTGAAGTTAGAATTGTGAAATTCTGAATGATTTTTAAAGATTGCCAGATTAAGCTTTAATTTTGGCCACACAAACAAAATGAGACAATTTGTGAATATTTTTTAGATTTTTCAATTGATAATTTTTGTGTGTATTATATCATTTCTCTTGGAAATGTTTTGTTTGCTTTGTTTTGGTCTTGTTGCATGAAAAACAGAAATTCCCAAAAGATTTTCCAAAGGCGAAATAGAGCAGCAGACAAATTTTCGGTGGATGATCTCCAAGGCCTATGCAGTTTCTATTTTTCTGTTAATTTGAGTATTTTGTGAGGTTTTCATTTTGTTGTAATTTTGCTTCATCTCTCTCATTTGGTTTGTAATATTTAAAGTGTTATAATAATTCTCCATCCTCACTTATTATCTATTCCATTCTTTAATCTCTTTTCCTAATTGTACATACGTATATAACTTGCATGCCATGCATATCTATGCTTTTACATATATAATTCATGCCTAGATCCAGCTAAATTTGTATCTTTGTGCTTTAATTGATTATTACATGATTTTGTGCGCTATCGCATGTTTTGCAAGGTTTCATATGTCATGTTTTAGAAGCCGGATCTTTAGAAGCATTCTTGTGTATGTATTACAATAGGATTTTGTATATAGAATTATGCATATTTTATTAATTTTGTTTCGTAGCTGTTCGCGAGACGTCAATAAATATGTAAGTTATTATGCTTTAGCATCCCGCTTGTACATAATTTTCTTATTATGTTTAACATCCTACCATGTGGCTATTTGCTTACTTGATATGATTGTATGAATTGCCAGTGGATGGGGATTGTGTCGCTTAATTTGGAATAATGTTGATTTTTCATATTTGTAAACTCAATTTATTTGTGTTGTACATATTCAAAATTATTTCAAACTGCATGAAATCAAGTTGTTCCAAAGTGGGTGACATAGTCTATACTTGTATGCTTCACATAGTAATTTTTTTTTTTTAGGATTTATTAAATAATTGGAATATGAACACATAAAGGAAATAAAAATCATATCATGATTAGTAAAGGCTGATCTTCTGATTGAGTGAGCGACGGTGCTCAATTAATGACCTTTCCCTTTCATACCTAAGGTTCCGAGCCAAGCATCCTTGGTTACGACGAACAATGGCCTTGGCACGAGTCATGGGTTTCCTAATTTCCCAAAATATTAGGTGGCGACTCTGAAATCTGATGACGTGGTCCATTTTTGACAAAATTGCAATAAAATGGATTTTCAATAAAAGTTTTCAAATTTGGACTCTCGTTTACGTTTCACATTGCACTCGTGAGACTAGATCAAAGAGACCGAGGGTTCGAACTGTTTAATACGCACGGGTACCCCCCGGGCATATTACAGTTTCTGGCGATTTTGCTAGGGATTTTATGAAACCTTGACTCGAACTCCATTATATGACTTTTATTTTCAATTATATGTTTATTGCATTGCATGCATTGGTGCACTTAAAGTCCCTGTGTAGCCCAGATACTGGTGGGAGCACATAGACACTTTTTGTGACACTATACCTATCTTTACGCTACTTTGGAGGCCTTGTGTTATAACCTTTTGAGATCTAGCAAAAAGGTAGCTTCGTTATCTAAGGTTCTCAGACTTCGAAGAGAGGCTATATTAACTTTTCTGACTTCCTAGGATCTTCATTGGTTATTACTCAAAGGACTCTTTACTGACATGACCTTGACTTCAATCCCTAAAGTAGAGCTGACCTTATGCATAAAGTGAGCTATAGTGCCTTCCAAAAATAGGACATGATACTCTCCCATGTCTAAGTTGTATCATACCACTTGTTTGAATAGTGAAACCCTAGATCATTTCAAAGCTAGGACAGGGTAACCTTAGCCCCCATAGGGGTGTTTGTTCTTTTTCCTGCTATGTGCAATGTATGGAATCTGGGGTTCTCAAATTCTGAACAGTGGTTCAGGTATGTCAGTTTGTTGGGTTCAAAATTTTTTTTTTTTTTTTTAGTAGGGGCATACAACAATCAGTTGTGCAAATTGGGCCAAAATGTTACTATAGTTTTGATTGGAAGTTCCGTTTTGTTTTTGCTAAGTTGTTGTAGCACTATTGCTTCAGAAAAGTCTGATATCCCACAAAGTCTACCAATGTAAATAAATAGAACTTGTGGAATATCTGACCATTTCTGTGATTGGGGAGTGACCACCTGTTGATTGCACAGGCTTTATTTTGAATGTGGTGGATGGCCCACACTTTGACTAGAAATTTGAGAATGGTTTTATTCTGAGTTCTAAATTGAGTATTGAGTCTAAGTTTAATTCCACTAAGTTTGTAGAGTTGGGATCAAGCTCGAGTCATTCTAGTGAGTCAGAGTTTATTAATTTCGAGAGTGCTAACCTAGACATTTTTGTCTTGTCTAGGTCTTCTTTGTCATTTTCTTTTGAGTCTGTTGTCATCGTTGAGTCATAGTTTCTTTTCAATAAAAGTGCCATACATTCTGCCTACTTTTCTGTGCCTTTAATTGCATTGATCAAAAATTACAAAACTTTTTTTCCAAAACTCTTATAAAAACAAAGAGGAAGAAATTCCTCGGTATTTGCAAATTTTGATCAACTGAGAGGAAGAGAGGTATGCTAAACTGTGATAACCCTGTTCCGCATTATGCTAATTGATCTTAATTATGATTGTGATTATGTGTTTAGTATGATTTTGAGTACCATTTATATGATTATATGTAGTTTTTAATTTCTATCTGTCCACCGTAGGAAAATCTGTTCAACTTACTGTTATGAACTGAAAATTGAAGGCCTTATCGGCCACAGAAACTAAAATTGACTACGCCGTTGTGATTGGCGTAATTTTTAGAGCCTATGGTGAAATTTAATTGAAAATTTATTCGGATCAAAATAATTAGATTCAGAATGATTAATTGGAGTACCATTACTTAGTCTTAGGCCCCGTTTGGGAACCCTCACATTTAGCCAAAAAGTCAAAAAGTTACTAAAAAAGCCAAAAAGCCAATAATTCATATCAAAAAGTCAAAGATTCTTTTTTCTATCTACTTTTTGCACATCTTTTCGTAAAAAGCCAAAAAGTCATCCCAAACATACTAGTTTTTTTTAGCTCATATTTTAGCCAAATAGCCAAAAAGTTACTAAATTAGCTTGTTCCCAAACGAGGCCTTAATCTATTTGATTAAGAGAACCTATAAATAAGCCAACTTACACTCATATACATCTTGCTATGAGCTTAAAATCTGAATTAGCTCTCTAGAGAGAGAAAGAGAGAGAACCGAATTTGAGAGAGAGAGAAGACATCTTTGTGCATTTTGGCTAAAGGTTTGTGAATTTGGAAGCTACACTCAAGAATTAATTATAATTTGTGAAGATTGGAGATCCTAGGTGAGTAAATTCATAAGTTAAGTTTGTAATTTTGATGGAATCAAAGTTAGATTGTGATCGAAAAGTGTAATTTGAGTTGTATATAGAGTTACATACATGAATTAAGCTAAGCTTGATAAATTTGAGATCATTGGATGTATGCATGTAAGGATTGATCATAATTTTGCATGTTTAAATGTAAAACATGTTGATCATGTTGTTTTGATGGTTGTTTGATACACGCATGCAATAATTTCCATGCATTGGAACTTAATTTCAAGCTTTGAAGCTTGTTCATGCTGAATACAAACATGACTTGTATATATATAAAATTTATGGTTTGAAAGTTGTTGAACCCATGGAATTTTGAGCTATGGTTGCTAATTATCTTCAATTGTATGTTTTGGGAGTGTACCTGCATATTTGAATGTTTTATACATGAACTGGACCCTTGGGATGTGGATTTGAACTTCAAATAGAATTTTGGAAAACCCAGAATTCGTCACGGCCGCTCGAGTGTAAAATGTTAACTCCTAGAACTTTTGCACACATGGATGTCTGCTCGAGCGGGGAGAGTCACGCTCGAGCTCCCAGTCACATGTTTCAACTCTTAGCTCGAGTGTCCTATGTCACGCTCAAGTGTAAAAATGAGGCAACCAGTACTTTTGCAGACCAAGGGGGGGTCCGCTCGAGCGGCAGAAACCTCGCTCGAGCGGGGAGCCCTGTTTCAGAAATTTTGAAAAGTCGTTTCATGTTTCGTTTCCCGTTCTGTTTCATTCCTAAACACTCTTAGGCATGCATTGGGCATTGAAAATGGATTAAGAAGATATGAAATAGGCATAAGAAGAATATATGAATTTCGAATGGATTGAATTGCTTGTGACCCATTGTGTCTATGAAATGTGTAGGATCAAGCACAAGGGCAAATCATCCAGCGGATCACTGTGAGTAATATCTTAATAAAGATATTTTGAAATATGCTATTTGTCCCATTGCTTACTCTTATTTGAATTTCGTAAGTTTGTTAATTTGAATTATGGACAAATGTTCGTTATGCCGAATGATTGGGCCAAAGGCCGTTTGATATGAACAAATGGGCCAAAGGCCGTTGGATATGAATGATTGGGCCAAAGACCGTTTGATATGAATAAATGGACCAAAGGCCGTTGGACATGAACGATTGGGCCAAAGGCCGTTGGACATGAATGAATGGGCTAAAGGGCGTCGGACATAAATGATTGGGCCAAAGGCCGTTGGATATTAATGATTGGGCCAAAGGCCGTCGGACATGAATGAATTGGGCCGAGGTCATTTGATATGTCTGGATCTGTAGTTACTTGATACAATGGATAGAAACATAAATTGGGTCTAAGGCCGTCTGATGTATTTGATTCGAATTCCATTCTTGTACCTTCTTTAATTGATATTATTCACTGGGCTTTCGCTCACTCTCATTCATGTGTCTGTAGGTGAGCCAAGAGATGTCCAAACCCAGCCTTAGTGAAGTAGGTGAGAGACAGTCAAGTTTTGAGGAGTCAGCTCATACGTCTCACGCATGAGACTTGTTTTCGCCCTTTTGTTCTTTTGTTACATTTTTGCTATGTTGGCGAGAACTTTGGATCACTTTTGTATATAAGCTTTTGGTTTGGCTGACTATGAGCTGAATGATCCTGTTGCGTAAAGCTTATATGTTAACTTCCTTTGTGTGAGTTATTATAGAATACTTTTGGAATGATTTTGTTATGCCATGTAAGCACAGTTCTATGGACAAAGTTTTAAATTGCTTCCGTTTTGGCCCCTTTACTCTGTTGTCATGCGTTTTATTTGCTCTGAGGGCGTAGGTAATCTCATGATTACTGGCCGGTTATGTCCTTAACCGATAAGGGCTGGTTCGGGTCATGACATAAGCCCTTGATGAATGAGATTATTTATGTTAATGTGGGTATTGAGAAGGATCCTACTTGGTCCAGATTGGTTCTATATTGTCTTCGTAAGAGCACGAGTGATTAGTCACTTTGTTAAAAGATTTCAAAAAATATTTTTGCATGGTCCTATGAAGACATGGCTGGAATTGATCTTGAGATTATATAGCATAGGATCCCTCTCGACTTGAGGTCTGACCTCTTTAGTTTTCAAACCTTAATTCAGAATGTTCAGTAATTAACCAAAGTATAAGGCTTGCATAGCCAGAATAGAGCAGCCCTTGAACTAGGGGCAATAAGGTCGGATGTGATTCAAATTGGAAGTAGCCCTTGAACTAGGGACAGTAAGGTTGGATGTGATCAAAGATTTAAAACTGGATCGTTTCCTAATGAAGATCGCCCAGAAAGTCAAAACCCAAAATTTAGGAGAAGGAGATTTATTGTTAAAGGACAATCAAGTTCCTATCCGCCACACTAGGGGAAAATTCGGACTCAATTGAATGGGTCCCTACGTCGTCAAGACTATCTGGTCAGGACGAGCAGTCATTCTTATGGATTTGGACGGTTTAAAGTTTTTACAACCAATCAACATGGACAAGCTGAAAAAGTACTATCCTTGAGAGGCTCGCTGGGCCAAAAACCTGGAAAGGCAACCTAGGCAAAAATTAGAGCATAAAAAAAAATGAAATAAATAGAAAAATAAAAAAATGAAAAGCACGCAAGGTTGAAAATCCAAAAGGACAGCTTTGGCAAAAGTTAGAGCACAAAAGGAGAGTGTCACTACCCTAGTGAACCTTAGCCGAAACTACATATGGCCTGATTCCTATCTTTGGGATACGTAGGTAGCTTCATCTTGAAGTTCGGTCCTAATCATTTTCAACTCACTCATCCCGTCCATGTTGTCTGATATATCTTTAGTAGACTTGGCTGTCTTATTTACGTTTGCTTGGCTCATCTCCGTTTCGCTCGGTTCGGTTCGGTTCGATTCAACTTGGCTCTGTTCAGTTCGATTCAGTTCAGTCCAGTTTTGCTCGGCTTCATTCGGTTCGGATCGGCTTGGTTCGATTATCACCATTGTTACAACAAAACCAGTTCGGGATTATTTGGCTTGGGACGATGCAACCCAAGGGTTGATTCTATATTGGTCGGGTAGAGCCCATTTGCAAAAATAGGTTTTGATGATTTTTTAATAAAGTAGACTAGTTTTTCTCGAAAATTATTCCATTTTTGCAAAACCAAACCACTCTTTGGACCAAAAAAGGAAAACTTTTCAGTGTTTACAGCTTGACTTACATGATTTCAAAAAAGAAAACGGAACAAACATGCTAATGTAACTCTTATGTTGATCAAAATGTTTTTACAAAAAAAAAAAAAAAAAAAAAGAGGTCAAAGCAATGAACTAGGGGCATAGTCGAGTTAGAAATTCTATCTTCTCCCCGCACTCTCGAGTCCTATGTTCATATTTCAACTGGTCGGCTAACATTCAATCGACCATCCAGATTTTAGTTGACTCCAGGTGTGTTTCCTGTTTGTGTCTACCGGCCAGTCACTTAATCTGCCGGTAGGCCAATATATGAACCTAGAATGGAAAAACTGCAGAATTTGTGTAAAGCTCAATGGCTTGTCTTTTAGAGTCTTGTTTTGAGTCTCTTTCATTCCAGTGAGTGTAAATAGGTTTGTTTCAATTGTTTTTGCTTTGTTGTTCTTCCATTGAGTCATTCTTTGATTTCTAGTCAGTTGAGGGCTAAATGTCTAATTCAGAAATCATTTAAATTCGATCATTCTCAAATACAAATTCAATATAATATTTTCAAAGTCAAGTGCAAATCCATTGACGCCATGATGTGCAAAAACAAAATTTCTTTTATTCAAATTCCAGGGTAAACCCCCCCGATTATAGCATTACAAAAAGAAGAAGAAATTTCGAAACAAAAAAGAGAAATTTTTGAAGGATTGGTGCTCCTTTCTAAGCAAAAACAGAAGCAAAAACAACAAGAAAAAAAAAGAAAAAAAGAAAAGAGAAGGGTATTTCCTCAGTTTCCTACAGTAGCTTGGCGGTGAAGATTACAACCGATTTCATTTGCACACAGCTTCGTTGCCCGACTCTACCAATGACGCTGACATGGAGGATGTATGGCAAGAAGTAAAAATATAAAAAATCACTTCAAAGGCAGTTTGGTCATTCACCATGAAGACACCTCACCAAAAAGCCAAAAAGTCAAAAAAGTCAAAAAATCCTTCCCAAACCAGGCTTTTTAGCCCTAGGCTAAAATAGCCAAAAAAGTCAAAAAGCCAAAAAGCCAACCCACTTCCTAAACGGAGGCTAAATATACTTTTACTGATTGATAAAAAAAATTTAAAAAATAATAAAAAATATAGATCATGAGACATACCAAAATTTGTTTCTCATAAATAAAAATACATTGAGTATAATGGTGATACCATCCAATATTTATTTACGAGAGAAAAGCACAACAACTTGTTGTGCCTCGGTGAGCCGATTCCAAGTCTATTTCGATAATCCGAATTGTTCATATTGTAAAATTCATCAACAGGTCGTCTACCAAAAAAAAAAAAAAAGCTAATCAAACATTTATAGTCACATAATAAGATCACATTTATTTTTTATAAAAAAATAAACAACAAGCATAATATCAATTTTTTTTTTAAAAAAATAATTATAATCTGATCATATGTTTATGAATATCTAATTAACTTAATTTTTTTCATATATATTTTGCTTAACAAATTTTATAATATAAACAATTTAAATTGTTGACATAAATTCAGAATCATGCCAAGTCCCTGAAGAGATGCATTAGGCTTTTAAAGCAAGACTTGCATTTTGAACCCACTTTAAATTGGGTTGGTAAAGTGCACATTATGTGTGTATGAGTGGCAGCCAATGGAGTAGAAAAAAGACCTATAAAAGTCTTCCATGGTGACCCCTCTCTTTATTGCCCTCAAATTCTCAAAGTTGAGTTCTTGCCTTCAGAAATTTTCATATCCACTAGTCGGATTGGACCCCTCCCCTCATTCCCCTAAACTTTCTTCATATTTTCATCATGTTGGATTCTAGCTTGGGATAAAGATATTATTTGTTCTACCAAAAAATTATTTGTTCTCTATATTGTTGTACTCTAAAAATTAGTACAAATTTATCATCCTTCTCAATTGATAAATTTATAAGGAGGTAAAGTAAGTGTTATAAACTTGTACTTAGATGCACAATTAATTAATGTGCATAAAATTTATTCCGTAACATTACAACTTTTAATTCTTTCAAATGTTTTTTTTAAGCACATATGTTTTATGTTTCGCTGTGACATGTGTTCATTTTCCAACAATGTCAAAAATGTTAATAAAAATATTATTTTTTAATTTGTTTCTTAAAATATTAATTAAAAATATCATTTATAAGCCTCACTTTCGTAGTTAAATTTCACACGAAGGGTTAGTTTGAGAAGTAGCTTTTTAAATAATTTTTTTTGATTAAAATGTTTTTGTTGTCAAGATTGTAAGATATTAATTTATTAATAAAATTAGATTACAACTAATTGTCTTCGTTTGGTATTGGTTTTTTTAGTTGATTTTTTTGTGTTAGAACTTTTTTAACTTGGTTTTTTTAGTCTAGTTTGGTTTAGCTTTTTTAGTTTTTATGAGAAAAAAATATAATGATTATGGTTTGGATGTGACATTTTATCTTATTGACTTATGTAGCCAATTTTATCTTGGAAAATGAGCCGTAGCTCGAAAATCTTGGTTCAAAATTGGCTCAAATGTCGTTTTGGGCGTTTTGGGTGGTTTGAAACAGAGGAGAAAGAGGAGAGAAGAGAGGAAGAAGAGAGGAGAAGAGAAAGAGAGGGGAAGAGGGAATGGAGAGAAGAGAGAGCCCCTCCGCTTCTGCCGTCGGCCGAGCCCCTCCGCTTCGTCACAGCACCAGCGATCGTCGCAGCACCACCGTCGTCGCCTCCGGTCCCGCCGAGCCCCTCCCCTTCATCGCAGCACCACTGCCGTCAGTCGAGCCCCTCCATTTCCTCCTTCCTCCTCTTCCTCCTTCTCCTTCCTTCTCTTCTCCCCCTGTGATTATGCCCCCTCCAGTCCTCCTCCTTCTCCTCCTCCTCCTCCTCCTCCTTCCTTCTCTTCTCCTTCTCTGCTTCTGAAATTGGATTCGAGCCAATTTCGAGCTCGACAATTCGAGCTACGTAGCAGTTCCATTTTATCTGTTTGTACTTTTTTAACCAAAAACCTAAAACCAAATGAAGGTTAAAAGAATTGTCGCTGTTCCATTATCTCAAAGGTCTAATTAAATATTAGTTGAATAAATTTAATATTTTACCAAAAAGTCACGCAAACAATTGTCAATTTTAGAGGTTGTTTGAGAATTGTTAAATAAATATACTTTTTGATTTTTTATTAAAAAGATATATTAAAAAATAGAGAGATAATGTGATCCAAAAATAATAAAAAGATAAAAATATATATATATATATATTAATATGGCACTATAAAAAGATAAATATATATATATATATATATTAATATGGCCCTGCTCAAATAATCCCTAGTCTCTCTTCTAATTTTGACTAAAAAATAAAAGTTTTTTTTAATTTATTTTTTGATATTTTACCAGAATTGAAAAAAGGCAATTGTGGAAGTTGAAATTTGACAAAAAGCTGTTTACAGCTTGAAAAACTCACTATGTTGTGTAAATGCAGCAAATCCTTTTTCTGAGGCTGTTGTTCTTCTCTCTCTCTCTCTCTCTCTCTTCTCTCTCTTCCCAGGAAAGATTGAAGGTCAGTCTGAGTAGTATTTTGGTGCAATCACAGAGACAGCAATGGCAAACAGAGTACCTGAGCTTAACCCTGTGGTCTTGCAAAGTGACCAATTGTATCAGGTGATTCCATTTCCAATCCCAATTTCTAATCAATCAACTTCCGTGTTCTTCTCTGTTTCTCTCTCCTCATGATCTTTGAATTCCAGGGTGTTATTTTGATCTGATTTTCTATTTACAAAACTCCGCAGTATATACTGGAGACTAGTGTCTACCCACGAGAGTCAGAGCATCTCAAGGAGATTAGGGATGCCACTGCAACCCATCCAGCGTAACTAAATCTCTATCTCTATATCTATGTATTCAGGACAGAACCAGGATTTCATTACCGAACGGCCAAAAGGCGAATAAATTTTTTTCATCATATACACATGCAAATATATATGTATAATATAATATATAAATTATATATATACGTAAAAAAATTTAAATACCATGGGAAGTAATCTATGATACAATAAAGAAACTTTTTTGGTGCAAAACAATAAAAGAATGCAGAAGAATGATATATATATATATATATATATTAAAGTATTGTGATAAACTGTATAGTATTTCATACAAGCAGGGGGTCATAGCCCCCATAGTCTCACTTAATTCCATCATTGTATATATATATATTCACAAATTCAAACACTCAAACTGCAAATTGCTTGTTATGATTCTTTATTGTTTGAATTTTTGAATTTGATACTGTTTATTAGAATAGCTTAAATTTAGATTTTCTAGTTTAAATATTGTTAGGGAAAATCTAAAATTTCCCACAAGTAAATCAATCAATGGGAATAAAAGTTAATGCGAAAAATTAAATCAAAGGCAACACAAGAATTTTTACGTGGTTCCCTTAATGTGAGGTACGTCCACGGGATCGAAATCCGATTCCACTATCAACCAAATAGTTTCCAAACGATTACAAACGAGACACCAATGGTCTCACAAAACCACCCTTAGGTGAATTCCAAATAATCACAAATAAACAAGAAGAAAGACCTCACCAAATAGATGAACCAAAATCTTCAAAACCAAAATTGTAGAAGACCCAAAACAAGTTCCCCAAACCTGCCGAAAAAGATCCAAAGCTTTATAACAACTACCAATGAAAATATCCGCCGAATGCATAGGATGAAGCAATTACTATGGCTGTAGCATAAACCAAGAACCATCAAATTTATTTTCAATGTTGTTCACACAGCTACCCCTTCGGAACAATATATATATATATATATATTGTGAATCTAGGATTTTTTTATCAAACTCCTAGTTGTTACCAAACTGAATTGGGTCTCCACAAATTAGATATAATATATTAAAATATATTATACCTAAACCAAACCAAATTAGAATTCTTTTAACAAACCAATTGGGTCCCACACTCCAATAAGAAGGTATACCCAACAATTCTCCCCCTGTCGACTTAGGTGGAGACATCAACCATGCCCGCCAAAGTTCGACACTTCAAATGTTTGCCCCTTGACAAAGTCTTAGTCAACATATCCGAAATATTATCATCCGTGTGAACCTTTTCGAGTTGTAACAATTTCGAGTCTAACACATCACGAATCTAATGGTATCTCACATCAATGTGTTTCGATCTCGAATGAAAAGTAGAATTTTTACTCAAGTGAATAGCACTTTGACTATCACAATAAAGCACATACTTTTCTTGCTTCAAACCCAATTCTTGCAGAAATTTCTTCAGCCATAACTCTTCTTTGCAAGCTTCCATAATAGCAATAAATTCAGCTTCGGTAGTTGAGAGAGCAAAACATTTTTGTAATTTAGATTGCCATGCCACAGCTCCCCTTGCAAAAGTCATCAAATACCCCGAAGTAGATTTCCTAGATTCAATATCACCGGCCATGTCAGAATCTGTGAACCCATCAAGCATCGGCTTACCATCCCCAAAACACAAACACACCTTCGAAGTCCCTCGAAGATACCTTAGAATCCATTTTACCGCTGCCCAATGTTCTTCACCCGGATTAGAGAGAAAACGACTCACCACACCAATGGCGTGAGTAATATCCGGCCTTGTACAAACCATGGCATACATTAAAGAACCAACTGCTGAAGCATAAGGAACTTTCAACATCTCTTCTTTGTCTTTCTCACTTGTAGGACATTGATTCGAACTAAGCTTGAAGTGACCCGCAAGTGGACAACCAACCGGCTTTGCTTTATTTATGTTGAACCTCTCAAGAACTTTCTCAATGTAGCTTTCTTGAGATAACCAAATCAGCCCCTTTTTGCGATCACGAACAATTTTCATACCAAGTATTTGCTTTGCCGGTCCCAAATCTTTCATAGCAAAAGACTTGCTCAACTTCAATTTCAACCTGTTTATCATGGTAGAATCTTGACCCACAATTAACATGTCATCAACATAAAGCAAAAGAATAATAAATTTGCCATCTGGGAAATTTTTCACAAACACACAATGGTCTGAAGTGGTTTTAGAAAAACTATTATTAATCATGAAAGAACCAAATTTTTTGTACCATTGTCGCGGGGCTTACTTGAGACCATACAAACTTTTTTTCAATTTGCAAACAAATTTCTCTTTCCCTTTTTCCACAAAACCTTCCGGTTGTTCCATGTATATTTCTTCTTCAAGATCACCATGAAGAAATGCGGTCTTCACATCAAGTTGCTCAACTTCAAGGTTCATACTTGCAGCCATGCCAAGTACAACCCGAATAGAAGACATCTTTACAACCGGTGAGAAAATCTCGTCAAAGTCAATACATTTCTTTTGCCCAAAGCCTTTCACAACAAGACGTGCCTTGTACCTCAGATTCTTGCCATCATTCTTCAATTTGAAGACCCACTTATTTTTCAAAATTTTCCTCCCCTTAGGCAACTTCACTAAATCATAGGTGTGATTTTCAAGTAAAGAATTCATCTCCTCTTCCATGGCCTTTTTTCAATCACCTTTCTTTGCATGCTCAATTGCTTCTTGATAGCTCTCAGGCTCCCCTTGATCAGAAATCAACACAAACTCATTGGGAGAATACTTTCTTGAAGGTTGTCGGTCATTGTAGATTTCCTCAACTCAAGTTGTGGTGGCGGTTCTTGAGTTGGATGCTCTTCCTCAATTTCTGGCTCAACTTCATTAGAATTAGCATCATCCTCCACATCTTCAATAGGTGGTTTTACATCTCCCCCATTTTCATCATCAACTGAAGATGAAGGAGATGGATCTATGTCAATGAGATCACTAGTTTTTGGCTCCGGTTGATCACCTTTGCCAAAGTCTTCAATTGTTTGGTCTTCAAGAAACATAACATCACGGCTTCGAATGACTTTCTTGTCGACCGGATTCCACAATCTATACCCAAATTCATCACGCCCATAGCCAAGAAAAATACATTGTCTTGATTTACTATCAAGCTTGGACCTCTCATCCTTTGGAATGTGAACAAAAGCTCGGCAACCAAACACTCTCAAGTGCTCATAAGACACATCTTTATCAGTCCAAACTCTTTCAGGAACATCACCATCCAAAGGATAGGAAGGAGACAAATTGATCACATCAACCGCTGTCTTCATTGCCTCACCCCAAAAAGATCTTAGCAATTTAGCTTGTGAAAGCAAATACCTTGTTCTTTCCACAATGGTGCGGTTCATCCTCTCGGCAACGCCATTTTGTTGAGGAGTCTTCTTAACTGTCTTTTGGTGTCGAATACCTTGGCTGCGACAATACTCATCAAATGGCTCAATGTATTCACCACCATTGTCTGATCGGATGCACTTCAATTTCTGCCCTGTTTCTCTTTCAATCATGGCCTGAAAATGCTTAAATACTTCTAGAACTTGATCTTTAGTTTTTAGTAGAAAAGCCCAAACTTTCCTTGAATAATCATCAATGAAAGTAATAAAATAAAGTGCACCACTATGTGTTCTAACTTTTAAAGGACCACAAACATCTGAATGAATCCACTCCAAAACATTTTCTTTTCTAGAGGCAACATTTTTATGAAAAGAAACTCTATGTTGTTTACCCGCCAAACAATGAACACAAGTTTTAAGATGTGTACCTTTCAAACCGGGTAAAAGCTCTTTCTTAAACAATACTTGCAGCCCCTTTTCACTCATGTGGCCAAGCCGTTTGTGCCACAATTCGGAAGAAGTATCATCTTCAAGTGCATTGACAACACCTTTACAAATTTTTCCTTACATCGAATAAAGTGTATGAGTCTTCTTGCACTTAGCCACCACCAAAGAACCCTTTGTGAGCTTCCATATTCCATCACCAAATTTGTTATTGAAGCCTTCATCATCTAGCTTCCTAGTAGAGATCAAATTGAGGCGAATGTCGGGAACATGCCTCACATCTTTAAGCAACAACTTGCGGCCCAAATTTGTTTCCAAGCAAACATCACCCATGCCAATAATCTTGGACAAACCTTCATTACCCATTCGAACAGAACCATAATCTCCTTCGGTGTAGGTAGTGAAGAAATCAACTCGAGAAGTCACATGAAAAGAAGCACCGGAATCAATCACCCAATTGCTCTCTTGGCCCACAAAATTGATACAATCATCTTCACAAACAACCATGAGATCATCGGTAGTAACTGCCGTTGTGTCTTCTTGCTTCTTATCCACACTTTTGTCATGCCTTTTCTCTTTATTCTTGAGCTTTCGGCATTCCCGCTTCATGTGCCCTTTCTCATGGTAATAATAACACTCAATGTCTTTCTTTGAAAAAGAACCATCTTTTGATTTGTCACGGCTTTGATCACGACCATGAGGAGTCTTACTTCTCCCCCTTGTTTTACTTCGGCCTCTCACAACAAATGCTTCTGAATGAGAGGAACCCGCTGATTTTCTTCTAATTTCTTCATTCAACAGGCTACTAGTGACTTGGCCCATTGTGACAACTCCATCAGGTGCCGAATTACTAACCGTCACAACTAAAGTCTCCTAACTTTCGGACAAAGAACTGAGTAGCATCAAAGCCTGCAACTCATCATCAAAAATAATTTTCATAGAAGCAAGTTGGTTAACAATACTCTTTATTTCATTCAAATGTTCTGGAATGGGGCTGCCATCTTTATATTTTAAATTAACCAACTTACGAAACAGAAAAGCTTTATTTGTGGTTGATTTTCTATCATAAAGGCCTTCTAATTTTTTCCATAAATCATGTGCTGAAGTTTCAGTAGCAACATGATGAAACACACTGTCATCAATCCATTGACGGATAACACCAGCGGCTTTTCGATTAAGCCTCTTCCACTCATCATCTTTTATACCTTCGGGTTTGCCACTATCATCCTCAATGGGTCCATACAAATCTTTACAAAATAATAAGTCTCCATTTTAGTTTTCTAAGTTACCCAATTGCTTCCATTGAAGCTAGACATACAACCCACATTCCCCTCCATTGATTTACACAAATAAATAAATCCAAACAAACCGTAAGCTCTGATACCAGTTGTTAAGGAAAATCTAAAATTTCCCACAAGTAAATCAATCAATGGGAATAAAAACTAATGCGGAAAAATTAAATCAAAGGCAACACAAGAATTTTTACGTGGTTCCCTCAATGTGAGGTACGTCCACGGGATTGAAATCCGATTCCACTATCAACCAAATAGTTTCCAAACGATTACAAACGAGACACCAATGGTCTCACAAAACCACCCTTAGGTGAATTCCAAATAATCACAAATAAACAAGAGGAAAGACCTCACCAAATAGATGAATCAAAATCTTCAAAACCAAAATTGTAGAAGACCCAAAACAAGTTCTCCAAACATGCCGAAAAAGATCCAAAGCTTTATAACAACCACCAATGAAAATAGCCGCTGAATGCATAGGATGAAGCAATTACTATGGCTGTAGCATAAACCAAGAACCACCAAATTTATTTTCAATGTTGTTCACACAGCTACCCCTTCGGAACAATATATATATATATATATATATTGTGAATCTAGGATTTTTTTTATCAAACCCCTAGTTGTTACCAAACTGAATTAGATCTCCACAAATTAGATATAATATATTAAAATATATTATACCTAAACCAAACCAAATTAGAATTCTTTTAACAAACCAATTGGGTCCCACACTCCAATAAGGAGGTATACCCAACAAATATGAATTTTAAGATTTTGAATTTCAAAGCTTTGTACCATAGATTTGAAATAATGAAGGAAAATTGAAATCTTATCTCTTCAATCTCTGGGTTGGTTTGGATAGAGTGATTTGGTGAGAAATTATAAGAAATGAGGAAAAAAAGAATTTGTTTTCTTCTCGTGTTTGGTTTACAAGTTAAATGAGAAATGATGAAAAACCGTGAGAAATGAAGAGAAAGGGAACTCTCTTATTTTATAGGTTTTATTTGTCAGCAAAAATAATGGTTGAGATTTGGTGAGAAATAAGCTGGTTGGTTGTCTATTTTCTTATAATACCGAGATTGTCTTCTAAAGTACAAAGGAATAAAAGGAAAATTTACTCATATCCCTAAATCACATGGGTGAACACTATAATTTCATTATTTGTAACTTTATCACAAAAATCGCAACTTTTCTTACAATGTGCAAGTGCACATTGTCATATTTCCCAAAAAATTTTAAAAAAAAATAAAAATTGATATATGACATAACATAAGAAGCCACACTAGCTTGTACTCAGTTTTTGGTTTTGTCCAGCAATGGAAAACTCTTTCATGCTTAGGGGCCAATTTGACTAGAGCTTAGTAGAGTACAATAAGTTATTGAACTTTCGAACCTGTCTTGTTCTCATGGTGGTACTCTCCATCTAGTCATGGAGCAATTATTCATTGCCGGTCTAATTATTCACCATCAATGGTGGCATTCATGTGACAGTGCTACAAAATCAATCTTAACCTTTCATTTATATGATTCCCACGTGGGATGCAATCAAATAAAAGGCTGAGATTAATTTGTGACATGAAATAATTTTTGCTAGTTTTGATGACCTTGTTTTTGCCATTGTCTATCATGGCAGGGCCTTCTTTGGTACAGCACCAGATGCAGGGCAATTAATGGCCATGCTCTTAAAGCTTGTGAATGCTAAAAAGACAATTGAAGTTGGAGTTTTTACTGGCTACTCTCTTCTTCTCACTGCTCTGACCATTCCTGATGATGGCCAGGTTCCTAGATCCATTCATCACCATTCGTTTTAAAATTAAGGGTAGAAGGCAAATTACACTTTGTCCTGCTGCATTTCACTCCGAGTCTCACTTTTTCCTAACCTTTAATTGTGACAGTCAAGTTGCATTGTGACTCAATTGTGAGTCTCCGTTTAAAAAACTTGCGAAAAATAGTGGCGTGCACATGATCGTCGCATGGCTATCTTCCATCTTCTTAACAACTGGGTCACAATGTAACTTGATTAGAAATATAAGGGGTTAACTGTCACAATTAAAAGGTTCAAGGCAAGGTGAGAATTGGTGCTAAGTTCACTCCAAAAAAAAAAAAAAAAAACTCTGTACACCGATCTTACATGAGTTTTTTCCCCATAAAATACGAGGGTCTTGATGCAGAAGGTGGCTGTAAAGAGAAATAATTGAAATGTATTTAGAAGCTCCCTTGTCCTTTTTTTTTTATAAAAAAATTAACAACAAATTACACTTTTCTTTCTTTGCACTTTACACGTCTCACCTTGCATTGACCTTTTAATTGTGATAGTCAAGTTGCAATGCGACCCAATTGTGAGTCTCCATTAAAGAAACTCACGCAAAATAGCCATTGGACAACTGCACATGATCATCACTTGGCTATTTTCCGTTTATCTTCTTGATGAAGTGCAGGGAAGCAAATTGCTCTAAAATTAATATCCATCTGTTCAATCAATACTTTGTTGCAGATTGTGGCTATTGATATAAACCGCGAGGCATATGAGATTGGGTTGCCAATTATCCAAAAAGCTGGTGTTGAACACAAAATTGACTTCATCCATTCTCCAGCTCTGCCGGTTCTTGATAAACTCTTAGAGGATGTAAGTACTGCCCATCAATGATCATCAGGTTTTGGTTAGGAATACGTAACACGTAATCACGATTGGTGAACATGAAACATGAAACACAAAAATTAACAAACACACAGGAAGATAAATCACATGAACACACAAAGAACATAAGGTTTACATGGTTCACCCCAAACTAAGGCTATGTCCACGACTACAACAATTTTCAATATGATCAAAAAGGTTACAAGAGATAGTAGCCTTCTCTCAATTATAAAGACAAATAAAATTAGGTTGACAGCCACAAGTGCAAAAATACTAGAAATAAATTTGGGGTCGATTGGTTAGAGCCCGCCCAGTACTTATCAAGATCCACAATAACAGTTTTATCATGCTTGAGTTGAAACTTGAAACTCATTTTCTTTTATTTTCTTTTTGAATAATTTTCTACTCAATTTTGTCACTTCACATGAGTTCAATGTTGTGTTTTTGTTTTGGGTTTTGTTGCAGAAAGAAAATGAAGGGGCTTTTGACTTTGCTTTTGTTGATGCTGACAAAGGAAACTATTTAAACTACCATGAGAGGTTGATGAAACTGGTGAAGGTTGGGGGTTTGCTTGTCTATGATAACACCCTTTGGGGAGGAACTGTTGCTAAGCCTGAAGAGTCTATTCCGGTTTACAAGAGACAGTGGAGGAAGGCTATGATTGAATTCAGCAAATCAATCACAGCCGATCATCGCGTTGAGATATCACATGTTCCATCTGGTGATGGGGTCATTATCTGCAGGCGCATCTGCTGAACTTTCACTGGTGGCATTGTGGTGGTGGTGTTGACGGAGGTGTTTGTTTTTGTTGTTGTTGGGGTGGCGGTGGTAGTGGTCGTGGTGGTTATTAGTATAGACAAGTACTCCTTACATTTCACAATGGTTATCACAATTTTATGAAGTTTCCACAAAGTATGCCTCTGTTTGGCTTTTCTTTTCTGTTTTTTTTTTTTTTTTAATGTGAAGAATTGGGTACCCCTTTCATGCTTCATTGAGTATTTTGGGATTAATGGAGATTTGGGCACTCCAAAACTTTGTATCAAGTCATTTTCTGTAATGGGTCATTGATCTTTGTTATACTTAATTATGTTTACTGGGACATCCAACATCCATTAAAATGTCACATATCACCATGAGACACCGACATTTCTATCGAGGTCATATATTGGTGTCCAACACGTGTCAGATACGTTGAGAATATGTGGGAAATACAGTGTCCCTTATATGTATAATTTTTGAAAAATTTTATTTTTACATAAAATTTATAGAAAAAAAACTCTATGAGAATGATGTGACAATGCCATTATTATAAATAAACTTATCTTCAATGGTATTTTGTTTTGAAGTGAAAGATTTACAATGAGTCACATCATTATATATGAAAATTATGTATGAATTTTCTGTTTGTATAACATTACTCATAATTTGTTTTCAATGAAGTAGCATACCTAAGGTTAATGAGTTTGACGATAATAAATATTTAACATAAAATAAATATATAAATTTTAAAAAGTATGACATCATAAATTTATAAAATTATATACTTTACACATGTCTCTCGTTGTTTGTTGTGTCCTATATTAAAATTAAAAAAAAAAAAAAAAAAAAAACTGTTTTTCATGTCTCTGCATGTTTTTTAGACTAATATAATGTAATATTTCAATTTTGAATTTGTAAAGGAAAAGAAAGAAGGTAAAGAGAATGTAGAAGTAAAAGAATATGAGTTCATTTTTTTGTTGGGTTGGTTAGGTAAATTAGAAAAGAAAATGAATAGGTATCTGTTGTGTGGTGTTGGATGATGAGACAAACATGATAGAAAATGTGCTTTTTTTTTATCCTCACATAATTGAAATTGAGTAGTTACTTAATTTAATTGGACTTGGTGTGTATATGTGTAATCATATGAATTCTGATTTGCTACTCCACAGGGTAAATAATCACGGTGTGAATCAAATTGAGCAAAATTCAGTTAGATGACACTTTTTCATTATTTTGTTAATTTCTTGTAGGCTTAGTGAGCCATGTTTAATCATGTAAGCAGATTTAAATCACCATTACTTTATTTATTCTTAAGTACAGAGTATGTTTTCTCTTATCAGGTTAAAAACGATTCAAAATATTTTATATTTATAAAGAAAGTATTGGTGTGTCATCTACTAAGACCCCCCCAAGTCAAAATGACGTTGCAAGTGAGCAACCTAGAGGGCGCTTGGTGGTAGGCTCTGGGCACTTTGGACGGGGTGTTTTGACTATCCATGGACTCAAGAGCTCCATAGACTAGCCAAGGCGATGGTAGAAAATGTCAACATTATGCAACATGTTTACTCATTTTGCCCTATGTGGGCTACTCTTTGGCTGTTATCCTAAGTTGATTAAGCCTCTTGCGCCAAGTCATGTACAGTGATAGAGGCTCTGGATGTTTACTCATTATGCCCTATGGGCTACCCTTTATTTGTTGTCCTAATTTGTGTGAGTTATTTAGATGACACCATGACCTCTTGTTGCCAAGTCATGTACAATGACTTTGTTCCACCATGCTTTTGGGCATGGGCGGGGCTATGTTAAGCTTAGTAGTGTCACTTGACACCACTGAAGTTAAAAAAAAATTTTAGAGCACATATAATATTTTATCTAAAGTTTTGAGATTTTACAAATTAACCCTGTTGAGCATAAGAACAAAAGGTTGAAATTTTGAAATTTTACAAATTGATCTAGTAAAGTTAAAAAATAAAATCAATTGGGCTAGTGTAGACACCCTATTTTGACTAACTTAAAACTTGAGCACTTTCTTTTGAACATCCGATGATGAAAATTGGAATATGCTATATTACGAATTTTTCAACAGAAAAGTCAAATTTAAGCTTTAATCTCAACCTTCAATTGTTTTGGCCAAATTGTTGTAGACCGTGTTTGTATATATTTTTGGTATTTTTATATTTGAAAACTAATATTAATAAAAAAAGAAAAAAGGAAGTGCGAGGCGCAGACGTACCTAATTCAATCATGCATATATATATATATATATATAATATAAATAAAGAAAGGACGAAGTGCGCGGCTGAGGCGTACTTAATTCAATCATGTATATCTTTATATATAATAATTAATATAATATATATAAATATGTTTCTTTGATGATGGGTGTCGGCCATTTTGTTTATTTTTTATTTTTTGCTTTTACTTTACATAGCTATAAATGGTGTAAGACTTCAGAAGAAAAGAAGCGAGAGGCTCAAAGGGAGAACAAGAGAGAATAATGAGCTGGAGGAGTTCAACACGGAGAGGAGAGAAAGGAGAAAGAAAAGAGAAAAAAGAGAAGGAAATAAATTGTGTTATTCTTGAGAGAATTGATCAAAAATTGTTTTAATCAACCTACCTATCCATTGATATACACCATCCACAACCACATTAAAATTACAATTTGACATATCTTGTTGAGATTTCAAAGAATACTCCATAATCGTGAGGGTATAATGAAGAAAGTTTGACAATCAAAAAAATTCATTATTTTCTCCAAAAGTAAATTTTTATAATTTTCTCATTTATTTTCTTTCTATTTCTCATGTTTTAAATATGTGATTTAGGTTGTTAAAAATATTTTTCTTATTTTAAATATGTGATTTAGATTGTTAAAAATGATTAGCTGAATCACCTAATATAGTTTGTTTACTAAGTGTATATTTTTTTTTGGGTGTAGTAACCGGTAAAACCACCATGCACATCATGTTTCATAAAATGAAAAAATGTGTGGATCTTTCTTTACTAATTCTAGTGTTCAAATATTATCAGCAAGGAAATTTAATACACGGCTTGGTTTGGCTCAATGGTTAAGGTTATGGAGTTTGAAGTTTAGGCTAAGGGATCAAACCCTTCACATTAACATATATGTCGTTCTGTTTCATATTTTATTTTTTTGTATATTACAATTTATGGATGATGATGTCAGCATGATGCACTGCTGACATCAGCAAATGGAATATTCCTTGTTTCACGGAATATTCCTTGATGTTAACGGAATATTTCCTGAATTCTAAAAATTGAACTATGGCCCAAAATTTTCAAATAATTATAGTGTGGCCCGACTTTCTAGAAGGATTTTGAGTAAGGCCTCTAGAAATGCAGTGAAGTTATTCGTGGCTAAAAAGACTGTTTCGAACACAACTGTGAAGTTAGAATTGTGAAATTCTGAATGATTTTTAAAGATTGTCGGATTAAGCTTTAATTTTGGCCACACAAACAAAATGAGACAATTTGTGAATATTTTTTAGATTTTTCAATTGATAATTTTTGTGTATATTATATCATTTCTCTTGGAAATGTTTTGTTTGCTTTGTTTTGGTCTTGTTGCATGAAAAACAGAAATTCCCAAAAGATTTTCCAAAGGCGAAATAGAGCAGCAAACAAATTTTCGGTGGATGATCTCCAAGGCCTATGGAGTTTCTATTTTTTTGTTAATTTGAGTATTTTGTGAGGTTTTTATTTTGTTGTAATTTTGCTTCATCTCTCTCATTTGGTTTGTAATATTTAAAGTGTTGTAATAATTCTCCATCCTCACTTCTTATCTATTCCATTCTTTAATCGCTTTCCCTAATTGTACATATGTGTATAACTTGCATGCCATGCATATCTATGCTTTTACATACATAATTCATGCCTAGATCCAGCTGAATTTGCATCTTTTTGCTTTAATTGATTATTACATGATTTTGTGCGTTATCACATGTTTTGCAAGGTTTCACATGTCATGTTTTAGAAGCCGGATCTTTAGAAGCATTCTTGTGTATGTATTACATTAGGATTTTGTATATAGAATTATGCATATTTTACTAATTTTGTTTCGTAGCTGTTCGCGAGACGTCAGTAAATATGTAAGTTATTATGCTTTAGCATCCCGCTTGTACATAATTTTCTTATTATGTTTAACGTCCTACCATGTGGCTATTTACTTGCTTGATATGACTGCATGAATTGCCAGTGGATGAGGGTTGTGTCGCTTAATTTGAAATGATGTTGATTTTTCATATTTGTAAACTCAATTTATTTAGGTTGTATATATTCAAAACTATTTCAAGACTGCATGAAATCAAGTTGTTCCAAAGTGGGTGACATAGTCTCTACTTGTATGCTTCACATAGTAATTTTTTTTTTAGGATTTATTAAATAATTGGAATATGAACATATAAAGGAAATAAAAATCATATCATGGTTAATAAAGGCTGATCTTCTGATTGAGTGAGCGGCGGTGCTCAATTAATGACCTTCCCTCTTCATACCTAAGGTTCCGAGCCAAGCATCCTTGGTTACGACGAACAATGGCCTTGGCACGAGTCATGGGTTTCCTAATTTCCCAAAATATTAGGTGGCGACTCTGAAATCTGATGACGTGGTCCATTTTTGACAAAATTGCAATAAAATGGATTTTCAATAAAAGTTTTCAAATTTGGACTCTCGTCTACGTTTCACATTGCACTCGTGAGACTAGATCAAAAAGACCGAGGGTTCGAACTGTTTAATACGCACGGGTACCCCTCGGGCATATTACAGTTTTTGGCAATTTTGCTGGGGATTTTATGAAACCTTGACTCGAACTCCATGATATGACTTTTATTTTCAATTATATGTTTATTGCATTGTATGCATTGGTGCACTTAAAGTCCCTGTGTTGCCCAGATACTGGTGGGAGCACAGAGACACTTTTTGTGACACTATACCTATCTTTACGCTACTTTGGAGGCCTTGTGTTATAACCTTTTGAGATCTAGCAAAAAGGTAGCTCCGTTATCTAAGGTTCTCAGACTTCGAAGAGAGGCTATATTGACTCTTCTGACCTCCTAGGATCTTCATTGGTTATTACTCAAAGGACTCTTTACTGCCATGACCTTGACTTCAATCCCTAAAGTAGAGCTGACCTTATGCATAAAGTGAGCTATAGTGCCTTCCAAAAATAGGACATGATACTCTCCCATGTCTAAGTTGTATGATACCACTTGTTTGAATAGTGAAACCCTAGATCATTTCAAAGTTAGGACAGGGTAACCTTAGCCCCCATAGGGGTGTTTGTTCTTTTTCCTGCTATGTGCAATGTATGGGATCTGGGGTTCTCAAATTCTGAACAGTGGTTCAGGTATGTCAGTTTGTTGGGTTCAAATTTATTTATTTTTTAGTAGGGGCATATGACAATCAGTTGTGCAAATTGGGCCAAAATGTTACTATAGTTTTGATTGGAAGTTCCGTTTTGTTTTTGCTAAGTTGTTGTAGCACTATTGCTTCAGAAAAGTCTGATATCCCATAAAGTCTACCAGTGTAAATAAATAGAACTTGTGGGATATCTGACCATTCTGTGATTGGAGAGTGACCACCTGTTGATTGCACGAGCTTTATTTTGAATGTGGTGGATGGCCCACACTTTGACTAGAAATTTGAGAATGGTTTTATTCTGAGTTCTAAATTGAGTATTGAGTCTAAGTTTAATTCCACTAAGTTTGTAGAGTTGGGATCAGGCTTGAGTCATTCTAGTGAGTTAGAGTTTATTAATTTCGGGAGTGCTAACCTAGACATTTTTGTCTTGTCTAGGTCTTCTTTGTCATTTTCTTTTGAGTCTGTTGTCATCGTTGAGTCATAGTTTCTTTTCAATAAAAGTGCCATACATTCTGCCTACTTCTCTGTGCCTTTAATTGCATTGATCAAAAATTACAAAACTTTTTTTCCAAAACTCTTATAAAAACAAAGAGGAAGAAATTTCTCGGTATTTGCAAATTTTGATCAACTGAGAGGAAGAGAGGTATGCTAAGCTGTGATAACCCTTTTCCGCATTATACTAATTGATCTTAATTATGATTGTGATTATGTGTTTAGCATGATTTTGAGTACTATTTATATGATTATATGTAGTTTTTAATTTCTATCTGTCTACCTGTGATACCCCTGTTCCGTAGAATGCTAATTGGTCCTTAATTTGAGTATGATTATGTGTTTAGCATGATTTTATGTGCCATTATGTGAATATATGCGATTTTGAAATTGTATTTGTCACCGTAGGAATATCTGTTTGAATAATCTGTTTTGGAAATTAAATTGAGGGCCTTATCGGCTACAGAACCCTGAATTGATTTCGCCATTGTGATTGGCATAAATTTTAGAGCCTACGGTGAAATTTAATTGAAAAATTGATTCGGACCAGATTAAGCTGAGTTAAGTGATGAATTGGTGCCCAATTATTTTATTCTTATTATATTGACTTAGTGGGATTTGTTATGTTTTAGCATTACACCTCATTTCTCTCCCTTAGATGATTTAGGCTGATCAAACTCTAAGAAAAGAAAAGAGAGGGCCGGCTGTTAGAGAGAGAGAGAGAGAGTTTGGGTGATTTTGGCTCTAGATTTGGGGAACTTCAAGATTAAGCCCAAGATTTTGTTATAGTTGGGAGATTGAACTCTTGGGTAAGTAAACTCATGGATTTTTGTTTGTAAATTGTAAATTTAAGATTTATTAATGGCCAAGAACATGAGTTAGCTGATTATAAGAAAATTGAATTGGTTTTGTTGAAATGAAGACCCATATGTGCATGCATGTGTGTAATTGCTTTGAATATTGCATGTTTGAGCTCAAAGGGTATGATCCTTGTGAATTTGTAGTTGAAGCTCATGTTTTGATTACCTTTTCATCATCTAAGTTGAGAGTGAGGGTTGTATAGCACATGCATGTACAATTCATGAGAATATGAGCTTGAATGCATGAATTTGTTATGTTAGAATGAGTTTGATGGGAGATTGGGGCATGCATGTGATTTATTTATGAAATTAAGCTTCATTGAGTTGTAATTTGGGGTTTATACCATGTTAGTATAATTATATTTGAGATTTGAGCCATTGCATGCAAGAAATGTTGGCTTGAAGGTCGAATTGGAGTTCAAGAACACAATCTGGGAAACCAGAATTTTGAGGTCCGCTCGAGCGGGGGACCTGCCGCTCGAGCGTGAAATGCGTGCTTCCAGTACTTTTTGCAGACTTGATGTCCGCTCGAGCGGGGTATTTAACGCTCGAGCGAGAGAGCTATTTTGACAGGCCTTCTGCTCGAGCGCTTTATTTAACGCTCGAGCGTATTTTTGATGCAACCAGCACTTTTGCAGGCCTTAAGGGTCCGCTCGAGCGGGGTATTTCACGCTCGAGCGGGGACCCTGTTTTCTGAAATTCTGAAAATGCATTTTGTGTTTTGCTTTCCGTTCCCTGTCACTTCTAAGCACTCTTAGGCATACTCTGAGCATTGTAATTGAATTAAAGAGATAAGAATGAAGCCTAAAGAGGAGTGTGTAAATTAAAGAACGGATTGAGTTATTTGTGACCCGTACATGTTATGTGATGTGTAGGGTCAAGCTCCAGGGCAAATCTACAAGCCGATCACTGTGAGTAATATCTAAACTATGTTATTGTCCCATTTGCTTACTCTTATGTAAGTTTTGTAAAGCTCATTAATTTGAATGGTGGACAGTTTGATATAAAGGCCTATGTGCCAGTTTGATATAGAGGCCTATGTGCCAGTTTGATATAAAGGCCTAAGAGCCAGTCTGATATAAAGGCCTAAGAGCCAGTCTGATATAAGGGCTGAAATGCCAGTTTGAAAGGCTTAAATGCCAGTTTGATACGACAAGCTTGAAAGGCTTAAATGCCAGTTTGAAAGGCTTAAATGCCAGTTTGATACGACAAGCTTGAAAGGCTTAAATGCCAGTTTGATACGAAAGTATATTTGGGCCGAAGGCCGTTTGATATAAATGTGGGCCGAAGGCCGATTGATAAATTGTGGGCCAAAAGTCGTTTGATATAAACGTGGGCCAAAGGCCGATTGATAAATTGTGGGCCGAAGGCCGTTTGATATAAATGTGGGCCGAAGGCCGATTGATAAATTGTGGACCGAAGGCCGTTTGATATAAATGTGGGTCGAAGGCCGTTTGATATAAATGTGGGCCGAAGGCCGACTGATAAAATATGGGCCGAAGGCCGTTTTGGTACGAAAGTGTATGTAGGCCGAAGGCCGTTTTGACATGAAAGTTGAAAGGCCTAAAGGCCAGGTTGATACGAAAGTTTGAAAGGGGCCAAAGGCCAGCCTGATCTGAATAATAGTCTGAGATGAATGATAAGTCTAAAATGAATGATAGTCTGACATGAATGAATTGGGCCCGAGGCCGTACGTTGTAATTGGAACCTTAGTTACTTAACTTACATATGTCTATGTATGTATGTATTAGTTAGAAATGAAAAATTGGGCCCAAGGCCGTTTGGTGTATATTGTTCCAATGTATATTCTTTATTTGGTATTATTCACTAGGCTTTCGCTCACGCTCATTCATGTGTTTGTAGGTGAGCCCAGAGAAGTCCAAACCCAGCCTCAGTGAAGTCAGTATGGAACAACAAAGATTTTTGGGGAAGTCAGCCCTTGTGTCTCACGCACGAGACCCGCCTTCGCCTTTTGTCGTTTGTTTCTGTTTTGTTATGTTGGCGAAGTTTTGAGTACGTCTGTGTATAGTTTTGTTTGGCTGACTTAGATTTGAATGATCCTGTCTGTACAGAATTTTATGTCATTGTACTTTCTGTCGTGAGTTATTAACATATGTATGTAATGATGTGCATATAAGCACGGCTCTATGGACAAAGTTTCAAATTGCTTCCATTTGGCCCCCATGAACTCTGTTAAAATACGTTTGGTTTGGTTTAAGGCCGTAGGTTATCTCTCGATTATTGGCCGGTTACGCCCTTAACCCACGGGGGCGGGTTCGGGTCGTGACACTACCGTAGGAAAATCTGTTCAACTTACTGTTATAAACTGAAAATTGAAGGCCTTATCGGCCACAGAAACTGAAATTGACTACGCCGTTGTGATTGTCGTAATTTTTAGAGCCTATGGTGAAATCTAATTGAAAATTTATTCGGATCAAAATAATTAGATTCATAATAATTAATTGGAGTACCATTACTTAGTCTTAATCCATTTGATTAAGAGAACCTATAAATAAGCCAACTTACACTCCTATACATCTTGCTATGAGCTCAAAATCTGAATTAGCTCTCTAGAGAGAGAAAGAGAGAACCAACTTTGAGAGAGAGAGAAGACATCTTTGTGCATTTTGGCTCAAGGTTTGTGAATTTGGAAGCTACACTCAAGAATTAAGTATAATTTGTGAAGATTGGAGCTTCTAGGTGAGTAAATTCATAAGTTAAGTTTGTAATTTTGGTGGAATCAAAGTTAGATTGTGATCGAAAAGTGTAATTTGAGTTGTATATAGAGTTACATACATGAATTAAGCTAAGCTTGATAAATTTGAGATCATTGGATGCATGCATGTAAGGATTGATCATAATTTTGCATGTTTAAATGTAAAACATGTTGATCATGTTGTTTTGATGGTTGTTTGATACACGCATGCAAGAATTTCCATGCATTGGAACTTAATTTCAAGCTTTGAAGCTTGTTCATGCCGAATACAAACATGACTTGTATCTATATAAAATTTACGGTTTGAAAGTTGTTGAACCCATGGAATTTTGAGCTATGGTTGCTAATTATCTTCAATTGTATCTTTTGGGAGTGTACCTGCATATTTGAATGTTTTATACATGAACTGGACCCTTGGGATGTGGATTTGAACTTCAAATAGAATTTTGGAAAACCCAGAATTCGTCACGGCCGCTCGAGCGTAAAATGTTAACTCCTAGAACTTTTGCACACATGGATGTCCGCTCGAGCGGGGAGAGTCACGCTCGAGTTCCCAATCACATGTTTTGACTCTCAACTCGAGCGTCCTAAGTCACGCTCGAGCGTAAAAATGAGGCAACAAGTACTTTTGCAGACCAAGGGGGGGTCCGCTCGAGCGGCAGAAACCTCGCTCGAGCGGGGAGCCCTGTTTCAGAAAATTTGAAAAGTCGTTTCATGTTTCGTTTTCCGTTCTCTTTCATTCCTAAGCACTCTTAGGCATGCATTGGGCATTGAAAATGGATTAAGAAGATATGAAAAAGGCATAAGAAGAATATATGAATTTCGAATAGATTGAATTGCTTGTGACCTATTGTGTCTATGAAATGTGTAGGATCAAGCACAAGGGCAAATCATCCAGCGGATCACTGTGAGTAATATCTTAGTAAAGATATTTTGAAATATGCTATTTGTCCCATTGCTTACTCTTATTTGAATTTTGTAAGTTTGTTTATTTGAATTATGGACAAATGTTCATTATGCTGAATGATTGGGCAAAAGGCCGTTTGATATGAACAAATGGGCCAAAGGCCGTTGGATATGAATGATTGGGCCAAAGACCATTTGATATGAATAAATGGACCGAAGGCCGTTGGACACGAACGATTGGGCCAAAGGCCGTTGGACATGAATGAATGGGCTAAAGGGCGTCGGACATAAACGATTGGGCCAAAGGCCGTTGGATATTAATGATTTGGGCCAAAGGCCGTTGGATATTAATGATTGGGCCAAAGGCCGTCGGACATGAATGAATTGGGCCGAGGTCGTTTGATACGTCTGGATCTGTAGTTACTTGATACAATGGATAGAAACATAAATTGGGCCTAAGGCCGTCTGATGTATTTGATTCGAATTCCATTCTTGTACCTTCTTTAATTGATATTATTCACTGGGCTTTCGCTCACTCTCATTCATGTGTCTGTAGGTGAGCCAAGAGATGTCCAAACCCAGCCTTAGTGAAGTAGGTGAGAGACAGTCAAGTTTTGAGGAGTCAGCCTATACGTCTTACGCATGAGACTTGTTTTCGCCCTTTTGTTCTTTGGTTACATTTTTGCTATGTTGGCGAGAACTTTGGATCACCTTTGTATATAAGCTTTTGGTTTGGCTGACTATGAGCTGAATGATCCTGTTGCGTAAAGCTTATATGTTAACTTCCTTTGTGTGAGTTATTATAGAATACTTTTGGAATGATTTTGTTATGCCATGTAAGCACAGCTCTATGGACAAAGTTTTAAATTGCTTCCGTTTTGGCCCCTTTACTCTGTTGTCATGCGTTTTATTTACTCTGAGGGCGTAGGTAATCTCATGATTACTGGCCGGTTATGTCCTTAACCGATAGGGGCTGGTTCGGGTCATGACATAATCCCTTGATGAATGAGATCATTTATGTTAATGTGGGTATTGAGAAGGATCCTACTTGGTCCAGATTGGTTCTATATTGTCTTCGTAAGAGCACAAGCGATTAGTCACTTTGTTAAAAGATTTCAAAAAATATTTTTGCATGGTCCTATGAAGACATGGCTGGAATTGATCTTGAGATTATACAGCATAGGATCCCTCTCGACTTGAGGTCTGACCTCTTTAGTTTTCAAACCTTGATTCAGAATGTTCAGTAATTAACCAAAGTATAAGGCTTGCATAGCCAGAATAGAGCAGCCCTTGAACTAGGGGCAATAAGGTCGGATGTGATTCAGATTGGAAGTAGCCCTTGAACTTGGGGCAGTAAGGTTGGATGTGATCAAAGATTTAAAACTGGATCGTTTCCCAATGAAGATCGCCCAGAAAGTCAAAACCCAAAATTTAGGAGAAGGAGATTTATTGTTAAAGGACAATCAAGTTCCTATCCGCCACACTATGGGAAAATTTGGACTCAATTGAATGGGTCCCTATATCATCAAGACTATCTGGTCAAGACGAGCAGTCATTCTTATGGATTTGGACGGTTTAAAGTTCTTACAACCAATCAACATGGACAAGCTGAAAAAGTACTATCCTTGAGAGGCTCGCTGGGCCAAAAACCTGGAAAGGCAACCTAGGCGAAAATTAGAGCATAAAAAAAAATGAAAAAAATAGAAAAATAAAAAAATGAAAAGCACGCAAGGTTGAAAACCCAAAAGGACAGCTTTGGCAAAAGTTAGAGCACAAAAGAAGAGTGTCAATACCCTAGTGAACCTTAGCCGGAACTACATATGGCCTGATTCCTATCTTTGGGATACGTAGGTAGCTTATCTTGAAGTTCGGTCCTAATCATTTTCAACTCACTTATCCCGTCCATGTTGTCTGATATATCTTTAGTAGACTTGGCTGTCTTATTCGCGTTTGCTTGGCTCATCTCCGTTTCGCTTGGTTCGGTTCGGTTCGATTCAACTTGGCTCTGTTCAGTTCGATTCAGTTCAGTCTAGTTTTGCTCGGCTTCATTCGGTTCGGATCGGCTTGGTTCGATTATCACCATTGTTACAACAAAACCAGTTTGGGATTATCTGGCTTGGGACGATGCAACCCAAGGGTTGATTCTATATTGGTCGGGTAGAGCCCATTTGCAAAAATAGGTTTTGATGATTTTTTAATAAAGCAAACTAATTTTTCTCGAAAATTATTCCATTTTTGCAAAACCAAACCACTCTTTGGACCAAAAAAGGAAAACTTTTCAGTGTTTACAACTTGACTTACATGATTTCAAAAAAGAAAACGGGACAAACATGCTAATGTAACTCTCATGTTCATCAAAACGTTTTTACAAAAAAAAAAAGAAAAAAAAAAAAAAAGAGGTCAAAGCAATGAACTAGGGGCATAGTCGAGTTAGGAATTCTATCTTCTCCCCGCACTCTCGAGTCCTATGTTCATATTTCAACTGGCCGGCTAACCATTCAATCGACCATCCAGATTTTAGTTGACTCCAGGTGTGTTTCCTGTTTGTGTCTACCGGCCAATCACTTAATCTGCCGGTAGGCCAATATATGAACCTAGAATGGAAAAACTGCAGAATTTGTGTAAAGCTCAATGGCTTGTCTTTTAGAGTCTTGTTTTGGGTCTCTTTCATTCTAATGAGTGTAAATAGGTTTGTTTCAATTGTTTTTGCTCTATTCTTCTTCCATTGAGTCATTCTTTGATTTCTAGTCAGTTGAGGGCTAAATGTCTAATTCAGAAATCATTTAAATTCGATCATTCTCAAATACAAATTCAATATAATATTTTCAAAGTCAAGTGCAAATCCATTCACGCCATGATGTGCAAAAACAAAATTTCTTTTATTCAAATTCCAGGGTAAACCCTCCCGATTATAGCATTACAAAAAGAAGAAGAAATTTCGAAACAAAAAAGAGAAATTTTTGAAGGATTGGTGCTCCTTCCTAAGCAAAAACAGAAGCAAAAACAACAAGAAAAAAAAAGAAAAAAAGAAAAGAGAAGGGCATTTCCTCAGTTTCCTACAGTAGCTTGGCGGTGAAGATTACAACCGATTTCATTTGCACACAGCTTCGTTGCCCGACTCTACCATCAGCTACCTCACTTCATCTATACTCCCGGGGAGTCCTTGAAGACTCTACCTCGGCTTTGATAGAGCTTTCATCAGAAATTACTCCTCGCCGGCCATCTAATTGGTTGTACAAAGGAACTCCAAATCGAGCCGTAGAGGTGGCCTGTCGTTTCAGCTCTTTGTTCTGCTTTTTCAGTGAACTAATTTTTACTCGAGAGTCCTTGTACATACGTTGGAGTAGGGAGAGTAAAGCATTCAACTGATGTACATCAAATGTACTATTCTGTAGTCGATGAGACAAGTTGGAGACCACAGTCACAATCTCCACACATGACCTCAGCGTATACGAGTTAGTTTCGATGTGAAACTGTGCTGTCATTATTTGCTCAACTGACATTATTGGAAAGCTGAAAACAAGAGAAGAAGGAGGAGTGCGCGGTTAAGGTTCAGGGGAGTTGAAATCGGTCATCTCTATTGTGGACTTGTTGAGGTCTGGAAAAAGAGTGAAAGAACCACGAGAAGAGGCCATGTCAGAGGAGAGTGATACAAAAGAAAGGGGTTACAGAGTGGTGGTAGAGAAAGTTTGCAGGCTTTTGCTTTGCCTCTCTCACGGGCCTCGGCTTAAGAAAAAAACGAGGAAAAAGAAGACAAGGTGGGAGAGAAGGCTTGAGACATTGTTGAATATTGGGGTAGCCTATCGGTTAGGCGCTGCGATTGTTGAAATCGTGCGACAGACATGACGTTAGAAGAAGATAAAGGAAGAGGGAAAGACAAAACCAGGAGAGAGAAGAGAGATATGTATACGTATACGTATATGTATATGTGTGTATGTGTGTGTATATATTATGGCGTATATGTCTGTGTACATCTAAATATGCATATATTTTGTCTGTATATGTATATGTTTGTATTCGTATATGTATATAGTTTGCCTGTAAGTATACGTATACGTATGTAATACGCATTTTCCATATCATCGCATTCCACCATTCCTCTTTTTGCGTGAAACGCTTTAGGATTTCAAGTTTACTCGGTTAAAACCTTCTCCCTCTCCGTATGAAATATGGTTAGGTATGCCTATTGGTTATACCACCTTTCATCCTTTCGCATGAAACGCGATAGGATTTTCAAGTTTACTCGGTTAAAACCTTTCCCCTCTCTGTATTAAATACGATTAGGTATGCCTATTGGTTATACTACCTTTGCTCATTTCACGTGAAACATGTTAAGATTTGATGTTTACCTGGTTAAAACCTTCTCCATTTTCGTATGAGGTATGGTTAGGTACGCCTGTTGGTTACACCACCTTTGCTCCTTTCACGTGAAACGTATTAGGATTTGATGTTTACCTGGTTAAAACCTTCCCCCTCTCCGTATGAGATACGGTTAGGTATGCTTGTTGGTTATACCACCTTTGCTCATTTTACGTGAAACGTGTTAGGATTTGATATTTACCTGGTTAAAACCTTCCTCCTTTTCATATGAGATACGGTTAGGTACGCCTGTTGGTTATACCACATTTGCTCCTTTCACATGAAACGTGTTAGGATTTGATGTTTACGTGGTTAAAACCTTCCCTCTTTCCATATGAGATACGATTAGGTAGGCTTGTTGGTTATATCATCTTTGCTCCTTTCACGTGAAATGTGTTAGGATTTGATGTTTACCTAGTTAAAACGTTCCCCTTTTCCATATGAGATACGGTTAGATACACCTGTCGGTTACACCACTTTTGATTTTTTCACGTGAAACGTGTTAGGATTTGATGATTACCCGATTAAAACCTTCCCCATCTCCGTATAAGATATGGTTAGGTAAGTCTGTTGGTTACACCTCATTTGCTCTTTTCACGTGAAACGTGCTAGGATTTGATGTTTACCTGGTTAAAACCTTCCCCATTTCTGTATGAGATACGGTTCGGTACACCTGTCGGTTACATCACTTTTGCTTCTTTCACGTTAAATGTGTTAGGATTTGATGATTACCCGATTAAAACCTTCCCCCTCTCCGTATGAGATACGGTTAGGTACGCCTGTTGGTTACACCACCTTTGCTCCTTTCACGTAAAACGTGTTAGGATTTAATGTTTACTTGGTTAAAACCTTCCCCTTTTCTGTATGAGATACAATTAGGTATGCCTGTTAGTTACACCACTTTTGCTTCTTTCATGTGAACCGTGTTAGAATTTGATGTTTACTTGGTTAAAACCTTTCCCCACTCCGTTTGAGATACGGTTAGGTACACCTATTGGTTATACCACATTTGCTCCTTTCATGTGAAACGTGTTAGGATTTGATGTTTACTTGATTAAAACTCTCTTCCTTTCCGTATAAGATACAATTAGGTACGCTTGTTGGTTACACCACTTTTGCTTCTTTCACGTGAAACGTGTTAGGATTTGATGTTTACCTGGTTAAGACCTTTCTTCTCTTCGTATGAGATACGGTTAGGTATGCCTATTGGTTACACTACTTTTGCTCATTTCACGTGAAACGTGTTAGGATTTAATGTTTACCCCGATTAAAACCTTCTCCCTCTCCGTAAGAGATACGGTTTGGTATGCCTGTTTGTTACACTATCTTTGTTCCTTTTACGTGAAACATGTTAGGATTTGATGTTTATCTAGTTAAAACCTTCCCATTCTCCGTATGAGATACGGTTAGGTACGCCTGTTGGTTATACCACCTTTGCTCCTTTCACGTGAAACGTGTTAGGATTTGATATTTACCTAGTTAAAACCTTCTCCCTTTCCCTATGAGATACGGTTAGGTATGCCTGTTGGTTACACCACTTTTGCTTCTTTCACGTGAAACGTGTTAGGATTTGGTGTTTACCCGATTAAAATCTTCCCCCTCTTCGTATGAGATACGGTTAGGTACGCCTATTGGTTACACCACCTTTGCTCTTTTCACGTGAAACGTGTTAGGATTTTATGTTTACCTGTTTGAAACCATCCCTCTTTCTATATGAGATATAGTTAGGTATGCCTGTTGGTTACACATTTGTATGTGATGCACCCTTCTTTATTTCATATCGTTTTGCATGAGGTTTGTCTCACCATATATTACATCTTGCATCGTACACATCATGCGTTTCAAAAGAAATGAAAAAAAATCGACATTCACTGGTGTAGACCCGATTTCTTTCACGCGCCCCCCCTTTTGGAGAAGGCACGAATTTGGTCTTACTACAGTTCGGACTCCTGTCACGGTTCTGAATCTAATCTCACAAAGTGCAATGTGAGACTGATAAACACCAAAGAGTCCAAATCTGGCAATTGGTTTTGGAAAATCAATTTTGAATAAAAAGCGCCAAACATGGACTGCTTTGCCAGATTACAGAGTCGCCACCTAAATATTTTGTTTTGGAAATTTAGGAAACCCTGACTCGTGCCAAAGGCCATGTGTCTGTCATCACCAAAGTTGCCTCGACTCGGGAACTTGGGTACGAGAGGGGAAGGTCCTGAAATGAGCACCCTCGCTCGTTCGATCAAAGGATCGGCCTCTACTAACATGATATGTTGTTTTTATAAACACATGTGTCCTTATTTCGGTTATTAGCTAACTTACTATGTGATGCGCACGGCATACAAGTATAGACTTGATCACAAGAATTGGAACAAATCAACTCATGTTTGTTTTTGAAAATGGTTTGAAAGTGCTATTCGCAAGTAGGCTAAAGCGCAGATTTGTCACCCTCAAATGGGCTTGAAAACAAGATTTTGCCACTTCGCAAAGTGGGCTTAAAACTCACATTTGATGAATTGTCCCAATTCAGGCAATCGAGCCTCCATCCACAGGCATTCAAACAGTTAATCACTTAAGCAAGTAGCCTCATGGAAAGCATGCTGTCATGGCAACACTCACACTCATGCAAGTATGTTAAAGCGTAAACACTTACAGTGTACTTCGAGCCAAAACAGAAAACTAGTTAGAAAATAATGCATGATCCTAACTATACAAGATGCCTAATGCAACACATGCAAAATGTCGCTAGATAGGCTCGGCTATCTAAAATGGCATATGAATGCAACACTTGATAACATGCTGTGAAACACATATTCAAGTAAGTATTGAAATACAATGCAGTTTGAATGATGTGCTGAGCCCGGTGGATGCAAGACAAATGAATGATGCATGCATGCAAGCATAAGGTATGCTAATTGAAATATGCCCTAAACTAACCATCAAAAGCTGATAAGTAAAAGGGAGAAAGAAGTGGGGTTGGAAGACATGCACACACACACGCACCCTTACTATAACATTGCGCCCTCATTACAACATTGCGCCCTCTCGAAGGAGGATCCGAATAAATAAGCTAAGCTAATCTAAGCTAAGCTACTTATTACAAGTAAACTAATTAACTAACTCTAGCTAATTAAATATTACAATCCAAATTGAAACAAATAGCTATGCTAAGCTAATTAGAATATTACAAAACAAATCAAATGACTAGTTACACGAACTAAACATAAGCAATGAAATGACCTCGAGGGCGAGGGAGAGATGCATACTCGGTTGGCGCCATCCCGGAAATCCATTGCTTTGCCGTCAATTGCCTCTGTTTTCACTCGCCTCGGTTTCTGAACATTGAACCAACTTCCACACTGTGGCTGCTCCAAAACAGGGTCACTTCTGCACAAAATTGGACTGGTGGCCGGTCGGCTACAAAAAGTGGCTGCCGGCCACCTTAACTGGCCGGTCGGCTAGTGAAAGTGGCCGGTCGACTGCTTGAACTGGCCAGTCGGCTACCTGCTGTTCCAGGCTTCTGGTTTTGCTGCAACAGAGGCACAACAATGTATTTGCAAGAATATGTATGCATTGTCACACTCCTCATCATGTCTCAAGCTCAAAGGAGTGTGACGCTCGGCTCTCGAGCCACCAACCAAGCATCTCAATGCATGATGGCCCGAAAACCAAGCTTGTGCAAGCTTGGTGAATGCACAAACAATACACCAAGAGCCTCCACTCCTATCATGCATGATCAAGGGGGTTGGCGACCAAGAAATGTGACACGTTTTATCACTTTGAGTATGAAACGTCCCACATTTCTTGTGTTTGGATTAACGTCCGATCCAAACACAATGCAATGCAAACAACATGCTTATCTTTCACATGTTTTACTTGGTCCATTTCTTGTTTACTCATCTTAACTTACCAATTAGTCCATTAACCGGTTAAGTTCAATGTGTAAGTCCTCTAATGGGAAAGATGGCCTAAGCCACAAGCACCTTAAGCATGAAAGAAGCCTCATGCTTTTGGTTAGTAGAAATCCTCAAGGGAGGATTAAAACCATTAAGTATGCGAACCTCAATTCCATGCCCAAGCCATCAAGGGGCTCAAGACCACTTTCAAAGTGAATGAAATATTGAAACAATGGAGTGCAATGACACATATTTCAGCACTGAAATAACATGCTAAGTGACTCAAAATCATGCAAACAACTCATGTAATACATGTTAAAGGCATAAAGCATCAAAGCTAGTGAAGTGTATTACACTAGAAGCATACATTATCAAGCTCAAACAACAAAACCAGCCATGGACAGACCTAAAATATGCCAAAACAGTGGCTGAAATGAGCTGAGATGGTAGCATGAAAAGCAAGAAAAACATGCTCATGTATTGGCTCATAAACAAGGCATAAGGCTCAACTCTCAAACACAATTAAAGAGTGATATATGCGAGAGTATGACAGTGATATATGCTCTGAAATCACATGAGAAATGATGCTATATCATGCAAACATCACAAGCAAAGCATGCTAGAGGCCCTAAAACTTAAAGCTAGTTAAGGCACTTGCACTATAGCTATGCAATACATGATCCATATGACCAAAACAACCCAAAATAGTCCTAAAACAACCTAAATGGATTTCTAAAGCATGCTTGAAACAAGTCAAGAAAGGCTAGGCCAAAACAATAGCACAGGTTAGGCAATTTAGCACAATTGCACTACAAGTATACAAAGCAAAGCTCGAGTGATCAAACCGGCTCAAAACAGAGCTTAAACATGCCAAAATATTAGCAAAAATATACAGGAGCTAAGCCAACACAAGCTAGATCGATAGGCTAAATCATCAAATATGCTAGGCTAGTAAGCATGGTTGCACTACAAGTACCAAAATCAAGCCACAAGTGACCCAACCAGCTAAAAATAGAGTTAAAGCAGGTCAAAATATAGCCTAAAACATGCTCGAACTAAGCTTCAAAAAGGTAGAAATACATGCTCATTTGGTAGGCCATCAACACATGCAAACAAGATAAGAGGAGAGGGGACCACCCTCTCCCATTTTAGACCTCAAAACCACCTTTCTACCACTAAAATTCCTCTTGAATTCAGTGGTTAAAGGGCCAAAAAGAAATGGTTTCAAAAGCTTTGAAAGATGGCATAAAAGCTTAACAAGTAAAGAGACAAGAAGGGTGGACCACCCTCAAACTCAAAGGGGCTTAAACCACCATTTTTAGGACTTAAAAATAGAGTTTTCTTCAGTTCAAAACCAAGCCAAAAATAGTTTGCAAAGGTGGCAAAACAAGTGTGCCAGACAAGCTTAAAAGGGAGAAGTGCTTACCCTTGACGCACAACAGCAAAACAGGTGCAAATCTGAGCCAAAACCAGCTTTGAGAGCTCAAATAGGACCTCCAGGAACTTCAGTAACAAGGTAGAGGTGTTTGGTCTAGGGTCTCTTTGCAAGAGTGTAGGAAATTCTCACTTCTAAGCATAATATAGGAAGAGAGAGAGGCTTCTAGAGAGAGGCTGGAATTTTGCTCACAAAATTATAGAGAGAGAGAAAGAGATTTAGAGAGAGAGGTTCCTAAACTTGTTAAGCTCTCAAAATGTTCTAACCCTCAAACCATAGAGAATGGCCACTATATATAGCAAAAAGAGAGCCTTGGGTCGGAAATATCTGATTTAGAGACATCTGGAGCATTTGGAAGACAGCTGGAGCAAAAGATCTTCAAATTCCGAGCTTTCTGGGCATTTTTGGCCGAACGGCCATCTTTTTGGCCGACCTGCTACTAATGATGGCCGACTGTACACATTTGTGGCCGACCAGCCACTACCAGTGGCCGACAGCAAAATCTGCTCTTCAGGTCCAACTTCAAACGGGCATAACTCCTTTATCTGGACCACTTATCAGGTCATTCTTGTGTCCAAATTGAAGCCCCGGAAGTAATCTTTCCAATGGTGGAAGTCTCACATCAAAATTATAACTGTGAAAAAAGTTATGCCTCTTTTAGTGAAGGCTGCTCAGTTTTGATCCTAATGAATTGATGCCCAACTTCCAACAACCATATCTCCCCCATCCGGACTCGGCTTTAGGAGATTCTTGAGTGAAAAATGAAGCCCTAGAAGTCTTCTTTCCAATGGTGGTGGCCTCATAGCTTAAATCCAAGTATAAAAAAGGATAGGCCTGATTTAGCGAGGGCTGCTCGACTCTCTCTTAACGATTCATGCCCATCTTCTTCCCCAACTTGGTATCTTCCCTCTCCTCCTCTTTTCTTCAACTCCAAACCTCTAAACAAGATGTTTTGGAAGATTTTTCAAAGAGTTCACCTCTTTTCATTCATTTCCACTTTGTCCTTGCCTGGTTTACCGAAAAGCGCAACATTTAACAAAATGCGAGCCTCGGAACATCGTAGGAACTTTTTTCAAAAATATTTTGAAAGAGAGGGTTTTAATGTCTAAAAACCATTCAAAATAGATTTGGTCCAAAAAGGGGTGTGAGGTTTGGGATTTGACTCTCCTCTTGTCAAAGAAATCGAACCTTTGTACTGCACACCTTTCATCACCAAGTAAACAATCAGTAGAGCCCAAGTCTTAAGGGTGGTAAAAAATGAGGTGTCTACAACTGGCATTAGCAAATCATTTGCATAGTTACACTGTTACATCACTTGGCTACAACCATTTAACACAGTTGATGCTGGCTCCCTCTTTTTGTCTACTCATTTGTACTGGCTTTTTTTCTAGGATTACGAAACTATCCCTTTCTCGGTTGGTAGTCCAAACCATTATCGATTAATACCTCCATTTTCTTGGGTAGTTGGTTAAGACTATCCTATGGTTAATACATTTCTTGTTTGGGACCATTCATCGGTTACATTTTGTTCTCTTACGTGGATGTGTTCGGGTTGTATCCCTTGTTATGCTTCATGTTACTTGTTGCAATGCATTAGTCATGCACTTTTTCACAAAAGAAAAAAAAAGAGTTCAATTTTTAATTGCATATCATTTGCATTCTGCCCCTGAACTACACTGGTTTGATTCTTTGGAAATGGATACGTAGGCAACCTTCGAGTTCAACTAACTGCATTTGCATCTTGTTTGTTTGCCCAAGTTTTACGGCCATGTCAAAAGGGTCATCTTCAAGCTTTGACATTTACTCACATTAAGAAATGACTTTGAGTTCTGTCAAAGAGGGGCAACTATAGACACCCCATTTTGACTAACCTTAAGACTTGCGCTTTTTTTTTGAACACCCGATGATGAAAATTGGAATATGCTATATTACGAATTTCTCAGCAGAAAAGTCAGATTTAATCCCAACCTTCAACTGTTTTGGCCAAATTGTTATAGACCATGTTTGTACATATTTTTGGTATTTTTATATAAATTATTTTTATATTTGAAAAACAATAATAATAAAAAAAGAAAAAAGGAAGTGTGCGGCGTAGAGGCACCTAATTCAATCATGCACACATACATATATTATATAAATAAAGAAAGGACGAAGTGCGCGACTGAGGCGCACTTGATTCAATCATGTATATCTTTATATATAATAATTAATATAATATATATAAATATGTTTCTTTGATGATGGGGGTCGGTCATTTTGTTTATTTTTTATTTTTTGCTTTTACTTTTACTTTCTGAAGAAAAGAGGAGAGAGGCTCAGAGGGGGAATAAGAGAGAATAATGAGCTGGAGAAGTTCAACACGGAGAGGAGAGAAAGGAGAAAGAAAAGAGAAAAAAGAGAAGGAAATAAATTGTTTTATTCTTGAGGGAATTAATCAAAAATTGTTTTAATCAACCTTTCTATCCATTGATATACACCATCCACAACCACATTAAAGCTATAATTTGACATATCTTGGTGAGATTTCAAAGAATACTCCATAACTGTGAGGGTATAAAGAAGAAAGTTTGAAAATAAAAAAAATTCATCATTTTCTCCAAAGGTAAATTTTTATAATTTTCTCATTTATTTTCTTTCAATTTCTCCTGTTTTAAATATGTGATATAAATATGTGATTTAGGTTGTTAAAAATATTTTTCTTATTTTACATATGTGATTTAGATTGTTAAAAATGATTAGCTGAATCACCTAATGTAATTTGTTTACTAAGTGTATATATATTTTTTTGGTGCAGTGGTGGGTAAAACCACCACGCACATCATGTTTCATAAAATGAAAAAATGTAAAAGCTGTCTAATCTTTGCTTATTGATTCTAGTGTTTAAATATTATCTGCAGGGAAATTCAAAACAAGACTTGGTTTGGCTCAATGATTAAGGTTGTAGAGGTTGAAGTTTAGGTTAAGGGTTCAAACCCCCCATAGCAACATGATGTCAGCATGACGCACCGCTGACTACAGCAAACAAATTTGTATATTACTATTTGTGGATGATGATGTCAGCATGACGTACCGCTGACTACAGCAAACGAAATATTCCTTGTTTCACGGAATATTCTTTGGTGTTAACAGAATATTTCCTGAATTCTAAAAATCGCACTATGGCCTAAAATTTTCAAATAATTGTGGTGTGGCCTAACTTTCTAAAAGGATTTTCAGTAAGACCCCAGAAATGCAGCAAAGTTGTTCCTGGCTAAAAGGACTATTTCGGACACAACTGTGAAGTTAGAATTGTGAAATTCTGAATGATTTTTAAAGATTGTCGGATTAAGCTTTAATTTTGGCCACACAAACAAAATGAGATAATTTGTAAATATTTGTTAGATTTTTCAATTGATAATTTTTGTGTATATTATATCATTTCTCTCGGAAAGGTTTTGTTTGCTTTGTTTTGGTCTTGTTGCATGAAAAACAAGAACTCCCAAAAGATTTTCCAAAGGCGAAATAGAGCAGCAAACAAATTTTCGATGGATGATCTCTAAGGCCTATGTAGTTTCTATTTTTCTGTTAATTTGAGTGTTTTGTGAGGTTTTTATTTTGTTGTAATTTTTCTTCCTCTCTCTCATTCGGTTTGTAATATTTATAGTGTTGTAATAATTCTTCATCCCCACTTCTTATCGATCCCATTTTTTAATCGCTTTTCATAGCTGTACATATGTATATATCTTGCATGCCATGCATATCTATGCTTTTACATACATGATTCATGCCTAGATCCGGCTAAATTTGCATCTTTGTGCTTTAATTGAATATTACATGATTTTATGTGCTATCGCATGTTTTGCAAGGTTTCACATGTCATGTTTTAGAAGCCGGATCTTTAGAATCATTCTTGTGTGTGTATTGCATTAGGATTTTGCATATAAGATTATGCATATTTTACTAATTTTGTTTCGTAGCTGGTCGCGGGACGTCGGTAAATATGTAAGTTATTATGCTTTAGCATCCCGCTTGTACATAATTTTCTTATTATGTTTAGCATCATACCATGTGGCTATTTGCTTACTTAATATAACTATATGAATTGCCAGTGGATGGAGGTTGTATCGCTTAATTTGGAATGATATTGATTTTTCATGTTTGTAAACTCAATTAATTTGGGTTGTACATCTTCAAAACTTTTTCGAAACCACATGAAATCAAGTTGTTCCAAAGTGGGTGACATAGTCTATACTTGTATGCTTCACATAGTATTTTTTTTTTTTAGGATTTATTAAATAATCGGAATATGAACACATAAAGGAAATAAAAATCATATCATGGTTAGTAAAGGCCGATCTTTTGATCAAGTGTGTGGAGGTGCTCAATTAATGACCTTCCTCCTTCATACCTAAGGTTCCGAGCCAAGCATCCTTGGTTACAACGAATAGTTGCCTTGGCACAAGTCATGGGTTTCCTAATTTTCTAAAATATTAGATGGAAACTCTGAAATCTGATGACGCAGTCCATTTTTGAAAAAAAATTCACTAAAATGGATTTTCAATAAAAGTTTCCAATTTTGGACTCTCGTTTACGTTTAACATTGCACTCGTAAGACTAGATCAAAGAGACCGAGAGTCCGAACTGTTTAACGCGTATGAGTACCCTCCAGGCATGTTACAGCTAGCTTAAGTAGTTTGTACACTCTCAACTTAGAGATTAGAGCTCAATCCTTACCAACGGTAGAGATTGACTATTTACCACCTATTAGAGGATCTTTGTTTAGTGGTTTATTTCTTTCCTATTATGAACTCTTTCTTATAATGATTGTTGGTGTTGAGAATGCGGTTTATCTTATTGGACTTTCTTATAGGGTTAATTTTAAAAAATTGGAGAAAATCAAATTTTATACTAACTTTTCAAATTTTATTTGATTGCATATATTGCAAAAAATTAGGATATTACGTAGAGATTTCAAAAAATACAAATACATATGGATTTATATTTATTTATTTTTGTTGAAGCAATAGTGTTGATGTCATAATATTTTAATTTTACTCGTAATTTGATTAATTTGTCAATGTGATTCAAAATATATGAAATCGCTTGTATCAAATTTAACAACCCAATGGTTGACTGGCACGTGTCCTATGAGTGACTAAAAGTTTATCATTTTAGCTTAATTAATGGTTGCAGGTGGTTTCCTTGATTATGATGATAAGAGAAAATCATGCGTAGTCAAATCTTGTGATTGATAGGGGATCATGCCTATGCATATCTATGTGATTGATAGGGGATCATGCCTATGCATATCTATATATATGCATGTGTATTTAATGACAGTTGTAGGAGAAGGCCACGTATTAGCCATCCAGGCCAAAGAAAGACCCATTATATCTTCATCCAATAGTTATATTTCAAATTTCTCCAATAACACCTAAATTTATGGGATGGCTTTAACTAAAGGACACCTGTCAATTATTTAGCACCTTTGCCCATCACCCAATAGCTCAGATTAGAAGGAGGTTACATTCAGTCCTATTTTTGGGGGATACTCCAACAACATGCATAAAAGAAGGAGGCTGGTGGGACAAGTGACATTTTAGAAGGCAATCAAGCACCTCACCAACTCGAAGTAGTGGAGATTTTCCATAAGGTGGTTCCTATTATCCAGGAGGTTGGCCAAGATTTTCAAGAGGTTTTAGAAGTAATAAATAGCCATTTTCAAGGTCAAGCAAAACACATCCAATCAACCAACTCAAACAATTACACTCAATCGACAACTGTGTCATCTTCGCAATTAGCCTAGCTTAGTTCATCATTTTAAAAGGCACTATTAGCTCAGTGAACATCAGTGTTCTTGACATCAGTGTCAATTTAGTTTGTTTTAGGCCACTAGTGGCATTTTATTATAGTTTTAATTGTGTTTACAATCATTTATAACTCAATTTTACTTCATTCACACTTGTTCTTCTCATTTTTATGTTCGATCCATTTGAGTATATAAAGTTGGCATTTTCTTGTTTATTACTTCCTTCTATCCATTTTACTTATTAACTAAAAACTCGTAGAAGATTTTAAGTCTTATTCATTGAGGCAAGAAAAAGACCAGAAAGCCTTTGTTCCCTTAGGCCTTGCACAATTTTTTGGTTACAATTAGTCAGATTCATCTTTCATGTAAGCAATGCTTTGCCTTGACACGCCCGCACTCAAATCCTTTTGTATTAGCCAATTTTTGTGCAAATAAAAATTTACTGACATTATGTAAATGTTAAATGTTGATAGGCAAGCTAAAAATATAGCATAATGACATTGATAATGATTTGACAAATGACTCCACTAAATAAAATTTCTGACTATGCCAATGTTTTTGGGGATTTTTTTAACTTGAGGCATGCAACGTAGAGGTAATGCCACACTTGTCGGCCATGAATTGATGCATAAAGTCACCACTTTTTGTCAAGCACCATATGTTTGGCTTGTGAGATGGCATAATGTTGTTTGTGGGATGGCAGTGATGCAGCTTTTCCCACAGCTTTTCTTCTCTTTGTATCCATCTTTTCTTATCTAATAAAATTTCTCCTTTGGTGAAAAAAAAAATGTTATTTGTGGACAACGAATTATGATGTTACTTTACTCGGGTGCCACGTAGGCATGCAATGTTGGAAAAGATAGTTTTATGGTAATTTTAATGTGAAATTAAAATAGGTCCCAACTATCAGTTGAGGTGAGATCAAATGTATTTGGATTTTTTGTAACAAGATTTTTATATCTCAGAAAGAATAACAAAAAATCATTAAGAATTGAATGAGAAATTGTCTCATAAAGTTGGGCCTCATGAATGAGGTATTGAGAATAGCGTGTAACTACCTATCCCACATTGATTGTAGAGGAAAACATTGATAGATATTTAAATCCGAAGTTTTTGATAAAGGCATGAGCCATTTAGGGCATCCAAATTTTCCGAAGAAAGCGAGTTATGGATGTTTCAAAGATGGGCTTGGGCTAAAACTATGGTTCAAGTTGGTTATGCAAAAAATGCCACACGCACGCGCCGCCCACCCGGACCGGGTAAGGTCTGTGGATCGTAGATTGTGAATCTTGGAGTTTGATGGAATGGGTTAGGTTTGGGCTAGGCCGGATTGGAGATCCACTAACCTAATTTTTTTGGGCTAAGTCTATTAGGTGGCTGTTGATACATATATACACATATGTGTATATTGCGTGTAACTTACACACTTATGTTCCATCAGTTTTGCTGCATTAGTTGGGCAGTGAAAGGGTAATTTATACAAATAAATTGGGCCGACCTAGGATGGTGGGCCGCTCTTTGGGCCGTATTGAGAAGGCTGAAAAGATGGGCCATGTGGTAGTCCGGGCCGAAGTATAAGATTGTTGCCGGTATAAGGATGCTTAGTCCGGTTTCTATTGTTGTTAGCTCGGTCGCGCTGTTTGGAACCGAGGTAAGTTGGGCCTGTTTTAGGACCTAAGTAAAGGTTAGCTCGGCTTAATTCTTCTATGGATAGCTCGGCCTTTGCATGTGAGGCTGAGGTAGGAGAAAGGTTACGAAGAACCGATGTAATCGTTAGACCGGTCGAGGCATGGTACGGCTAACTCGACCTCGGCATGAGGAGCCGAAGTAAGAACATGGGAAGGCGAATCCGAGCTATGGGTTAGCTCGGTCGTACAGCCGGTCTGACAGGGAAATGCTATTTCGGTTATGTAATATCTTTCCGAAGTAAAACCATCTCACTTGGTTTAAGCAGTGAGGGGGGTGTTGGAGGATAAGCGTTATCTTCTAGGAGTATGAATCCTAGGAGGACTCTACAGGGAGGAGTAAGAGTCCTACTAGGATTGTGCCACACGAAACCTATAAAAGCTTACCCATATCACCTTTGGAGAGGTAACACAACTTTGTTTTTTGAATACACAGAGCTTTTGTCTATTTGTCAAGCTTACTGACTTAGGCATCGGAGAGGTTTCCGGCACACACCCGCCGGCTAGCTCACGTGTGTATTTTCAGGCAGTAAAGCGACGTCGTACGGAGGAGCGCAGACTTGATCAACAGGATTATACGAGAAGGTGTATTTCTTTCCCGTACAATTGGCGCCGTTTGTGGGAATTCAGACAAGAACAACCTCTTGATCAAGCTTTTCCTCCCAAAAATCAATGGCGAACAACGAAGAATTACCACAGTCCGCCGTTGACGGACTAACTCCAGAAGGGGGTGCAAGGCGCGAAGGCCTACCCTTGGTCACTCCCATGGCGAACCTGGAACTACACAGACAAAATTCCAGGAGGGATGCGAGGGGACGAAGGCGGAATAACAGCCCCATCACTCTCGTTCGCAAAGCCCAGAAAGACAAAGACGCAGAATTGATCCTCAAACTTTGGAGGATCGCGTCAAGGAACAAGACGAACTGATCCGTCGGATGGCAGCGGACATGGAATCTCTGAAGCGCCAGGTGAAGGGAAAAGGAGTGGCGACAGGAGAGGGGCGCACAAACAAGACGCCCCCTCGCCACTCGGAAAATCGTAGCAGGAATACTACACCCTCACAAGGAGAGAGCAAAAGCCTCAGGACAGGCGATACCCAATCCAGGTCCTCCAGAACTCGTCACTCCAGGTCTGAGAGGACGAGATCTGAAAGGTCGTACACTGAGGGAAGCACATACTGGCCGTCGCATACACACCAAACGAGATCCAGACAGACAGAGTTGCCCAGATCGTCCGACCTACGAACCGTGCTAGAAGAGAAAGCACGGTGGAAGGAGGACGCCAGGGCACGCGATCCACACAGAGTTTCTGCCTTACAGCGGTTGGCTCCTCGGACGCATGGAAGCGTCGAGGTTGGAATGCCAATACCGCGCCCGGCCTACGAACCAACGGACAAGGCATTGGCGAGGCTGCAGACCTCACCATTCGTCCCAGCAATAGAGAACGCGCCCCTACCGTCAGGCTTCCTCCAGCCCAAATTCACAACATATGAGGGGAAGACGGACCCCTACTCACACTTGAGCCACTTTCGCCAGGTCATGGCTGTATACCGGCGGAATGAGGCCTTGATGTGCATCCTATTCCCTTCAAGCCTTGGCGACCTAGGCCTGACTTGGTTTGAGAAACTTCCAGAAGGCAGCATAGCCTCCTGGGCGCAATTGGCGGAGGCGTTCGTAACAAGGTTCCGAACAAACACTAAAACTCCGGTAGAGCTCGACCAGCTACTCTCCATCGACATGGGCGACAAGGAGACCCTAAGATCATACAACAGTCGCTACTGGGAGACATTCAACCAGATTGGGGACTGCCCAACCAATCTCGCCATTGCGCAATACAAAAGAGGCCTTCCAGTCGGGAACAGACTGAGGGACTCTATCACCATGACACCGCCCCTCACCATGGAGGCCCTGATGGAGAGAGTGCATCAGCACATCAGGGTAGAAGAGGATGGCGCTCGTGCCAAAGCAAAATCTGGTGCGACCACAGCACCAGAGAAGAAGACCTCAGCAAAGGTCAATACGGTAGATCGCCAGAACCGAAACGGACGGGGCAGACGAGACAACGGCAAAGACCAGGACAAAAGATGGTTGAGAGTCCGCACTGCCATAACCACGGTCTTCAAGAAATCGATCTACCGAATACTTAGCGAGATTCGAGACGAGCCTTTCGTCAAGTGGCCAGCCAAGCTAGGCGAGGCACAGAAGGACTACGATGACAGATCGAGGTGCACCTTCCACAAAGAAAAGGGGCACCGCACTGAGAATTGCACGCCATTGAGGCAGCATCTGGAAGAGTTGGTGGCAGCAGGCCACCTGGACAAGTACATAGAGGGAGGGGCACAGCCAGCCCCCCAGGACCATAACAACCCCAACGGGATGCCGATCGACGCCCCCCCAAGGCATCATCAACGTAATACATGGAGTCTTTGAACCTGAGCGTGTATGCGACCTCAGAGGTTCAATCAAAAAGGCTGAGCACTTAAGAGAGGTGCTAAATGCCCAACCAGTCGTCAAAAAAGGGAAGACAGAGGCCACAAATGTCATGTCTTTTTCGGATAAAGACTTGGCAAGGATTTATTGCCCTCACAACGATGCCTTGGTCGTCACTCTCCGAGTCAAGGATTTTGACGTCAAGCGGATTCTGATTGACCAAGGTAGTTCATGTGAAATCATGTACTATGAAACCTTCAAACAACTAAAGTTGCAAGATAAAGACTTGGCGCCGGCCGTATCTCCCCTTATTGGATTCAACTCCATGCCAGAATGGCCCGTCGGCAAAATTATCCTCCCAGTCAGAGCAGGAAGTGTGACAAAACAAGTGGAGTTCTGGGTGTTGAAGGTCCCCTCCACCTACAACATTATCTTGGGCAGAACATGGCTGCATGCCATGCGCTCGGTGGCGTCCTCCTACCACCAAGTGATGCGGTTCCCCAACGACACCGGAGTAATAGAAGAAGTTTATGGAGATCAGATAATGTCGAAACAATGCTTTGTCACAGTGAACGGCAGCCGCGCGGCCAAAGGATACGTTCATTCGGTGGAAGAACCTGAGAGTAATGAATTATTCGCAGATGTCGGCAAAGCGGCTAGTCAGAAAGCGGTGGAGGACTTAGTGGAGGTCAGAATAGATGAAAAGAACCCGGATAAGTTCTTTCTGCTTGGTTCGTCGTTGTCCAGCACTGAGAGATTGGAGGTCTTGGAATTTCTGACCTCCAACATCGAAGTGTTCGCCTGGACCCCATACGACATGCCAGGCATTGATCCCAACTTCATCTGTCACCAACTCAACGTCCACCCTTCTGCCAGACCAATCATTCAGCGCACCCGCAGATCGGCACTCCACCACGCCGAAATAGTGGCAGAAGAAGTAGGAAACCTGCTGGAGGCAGGGGCAATCAGAGAGGTGCACTACCCAAGATGGATCTCCAACACCGTCGTAGTGCCAAAGAAGAATGGCAAGTGGCGTGTTTGCGTCGACTACAAAACGGTCAACAAGGCGTGCCCAAAAGATAGCTTTCCTCTACCAAGGATAGATCAACTGGTAGACTTAACGGCAGGGCACAACCGACTTAGTTTTCTGGACGCATACAGAGGCTACCACCAAATTGCCATGCACGAACCAGACCAGGAGGTCACATCCTTCACCACGCCAAGAGGACTATACTGCTACAAGGTCATGCCCTTTGGCCTAAAGAACGCAGGGGCAACATTCCAACGGATGGTCACAAGATGTTCGAACCATTGTTAGGCAAGACAATGGAGGCTTACATCGACGATATGGTGGTCAAGAGCAAAGATGAGAATGACCATCTCAAAGACCTAGGTGAGATGTTTGAGATCCTGAAGAAGCATAAGTTGCGCCTCAACGCGTCGAAGTGTGCATTCGGAGTAGGATCTGGCAAATTCCTAGGCTTCTTGGTGACCAACCGGGTATAGAAGCAGACCCTTCTCAGATCAAGGCTATTCAGGATTGGAGAGACCAAACTCAGTAAAAGAAGTACAGCATCTCACCGGCATGGCCGCTGCGCTCAATCGATTCATAAGCCGGTCGTCAGACAGACTACGACCATTCTTCCATGCTCTGAAAGCCAAGTTTGAGTGGGACGACGAATGCGACCAGCTCTGGAAAGCCTGAAAGAATACATGTCTTCTCCACCACTACTTGTAACCCCAATTCCTGGAGAAGAACTATTCTTGTACCTCGCAGTTTCCCAGCATGCAATTAGCGCAGTGTTGGTCCGCGCAGAAGGAATCCAACATCTTGCCCATCTACTATGTCAGCAAGACATTACTGGGCGCCGAAACAAGGTACTTGCCACTGGAGAAACTGGCATTGGCCTTGATGATGGCCTCAAGGAAGTTGTCACACTACTTTCACGCCCACACCATAGTCGTTCTCACAGCCTTCCCATTAAAGGCTTTATTTGAAAGAGCAAACTTCTCTGGGTGAATTTTGAAGTGGGCAGTAGAGTTGGGACAATACGACATCAAGTTCCAACCTAGGACCGCAATAAAAGCACAAGCATTGGCAGATTTTGTCGCAGAATTCACACCAGGAAGTCATCACATCTGCCCAGTCGACCTAACTGGAACAACCGAACTAGGGATGGAAGTTGACGTCGGAATAACGCAACCCCTAGTACTGGTTACTCAGTCAGGCCCAAGGCAGACCAGAGTAAAGAAAGGAAGGAAGAAACAAACCATGCTACACCAAGTCAGGACTCACCAACAAATAAAGACTTGGTACAAACAGAAAGCAAGGGGCAGACAACCAGCATGGACTCTGAAGAAGCCACCAGCAACATGGAAGATCCCAAGGCATCATCTGATCCCTCCACCTGCTGGAAGTTGTTCGTTGGAGAGATGTGGAAGCTCTTCGTGGATGGAGCATCCAACCGGCATGGAGCAGGACTTGGCATAGTCCTCATCTCTCCAGACGGCCTAGTAGTGGAGCAGGCAATCAACCTTGGCTTCCCAGCATCAAACAACGAAGCGGAGTATGAAGCGCTTCTGGCAGGCCTCAAGTCAGCATTCTACATGAAGGCCACCGAGCTAATGGTTTACAGCGACTCGCAGCTGGTGGTAAACCAAATATCTGGCGACTACGAGGCAAAGGATGATAGAATGGCCAAGTACCAAGATTGGTCAGAACAGAGATAAAGAAGTTTGAAGTGGTGAGGATAGAACAGATCGGCAGAGAGGAAAACAGCAGAGCAGACGAACTCGCAGGCTTCGCCTCAATGGCAGATACCTCCATCCCTCACCCACTACTAATCGACTACCTGCCTAGACCAAGCATTGAAGACCCAGAAGCAGAAGAGGTATGTTGTGCAGAGTTAGGCCCTTCTTGGATGGACCCCATATATTGTTCCTGAAAGACGGCACCTTACCAGAAGAAAAGAAAGAAGCCAACAGAATAAGAGCAAAGTCGCAGCGATTTTGGCTCTCTCCATCCTTGGCATTGTACAAGAAGTCGTTTTCAGGACCTTACTTAAAGTGTGTTCACCCTAGCAAAGTGGAAGCATTCCTATTCGAAATACATGAGGGTGTTTGTGGCAGCCATCAAGGAGGAAGATCATTGGCATACAGAGCGATTCGCAAGGATATTGGTGGCCATACATGCAAGCGGATTCAGAGAAGTATGTTAAAAAGTGCGAAAAGTGTCAAAAGTTCGCACACCAAATACACCAACCTGCCAGAGAACTTCTACCTCTAACTAGCCATGGCCCTTCGCAATGTGGGGATTGGACATAGTAGGCCCACTTCCAACAGCACCAGGCAACAGGAAGTTCTTTCTTGCCGCAACCGACTACTTCACAAAGTGGGTGGAAGCAGAAGCCTTGGCGTCAATCAAGGAAAAAGATGTGAAGAAGTTTGTCTGGCAGAATATCATCACTCGATTTGGCATACCAAAGGCATTGATCTCAGACAACGGCACTCAGTTCGACGGCAGAATTTTCAGAAGCTTTTGTGAAGAGTACAAGATAGAGTTCTACAATTCTACACCGGCATATCCCCAAGCAAATGGTCAGGCAGAGGCATCAAACAAAGTAGTCTTGGATGGATTGAAGAAAAGGTTAGAGAGAGCGAAAGGCAAGTGGGCAGAAGAACTCCCCCACGTTTTATGGGCCTACCGCACCACGCCTCGACGATCAACGGGAGAAACACCATTCTCCTTAGCTTATGGCATGGAAGCTGTCATCCCATTAGAAGTTGGCCTCCCCACAATTCGAAGCGAAAACTTTGATCCAGACTTAAATGGCGAAGCCATAGCATTGGAGCTTGACCTTGCGGAAGAAAGAAGAGACAGAGCATTGGTTCACATCGCCTCCTACCAACAAGAGTTGTCTAGAAAGTATAACAAAACAGTGCATCCAAGGCAATTCAAGATCGGAGATTGGGTACTGCGCAAAGTAATGGGAAACACCTTAGTTCCAGGAGATGGCAAATTGGGACCTAATTGGGAAGGACCTTACAAAGTGGTCGGATTAGCAGGCAAAGGGGCATACCACTTGGAAGATGAGGACGGCAAAGCAATCCCAGGCCATGGAACACTGCAAATCTCAAGTTGTTTTATTTCTAGCTTTTTTTCTTTTTAAGTATGTGTAATTTTTTACTTTCTCAATAAAACAAATCGATTCCTTTTTAGCATAATTGTTTTCAGTAGAAAGTAACTTTAGTAAGTTAGTAGCATTGTAAACATAGTTGGCCGGAATAACCAACTATGACCCTTCCTAAGCCCAGGATCAGGATCCAGGCTGCAGGACGTTTGGTCGGTATAACCAAAACACTTTATTCTAAGTTGGCTGGAAAAACCAACTTCGAGGTTGGCTGGATTAAACCAACTCTTATACTCTTCAGCCGAAGTAAATGTATGGCTGAAGAGTGGTTGGCTGGATTAAACCAACTGTTTATACTCTTTAGCCGAAGTAAGTGTATGGCTGATGAGTGGTTGGCTGGATTAAACCAACTGTTTATACTCTTCAGCCGAAGTAAGTGTATGGCTGAAGAGTGGTTGGCTGGATTAAACCAACTGTTTGTACTCTTCAGCCGAAGTAAGTGTATGGCTGAAGAGTGGTTGGCTGGATTAAACCAACTGTTTATACTCTTCAGCCGAAGTAAGTGTATGGCTGAAGAGTGGTTGGCTGGATTAAACCAACTGTTTGTACTCTTCAGCCGAAGTAAGTGTATGGCTGAAGAGTGGTTGGCTGGATTAAACCAACTGTTTATACTCTTCAGCCGAAGTGAGTTTATGACTGAAGAGTGGTTGGCTGGATTAAACCAACTCTTTACACTCTTCAGCCGATGTAAGTTTATGACTGAAGAGTGGTTGGATACTCTTCAGCCGAAGTAGCTATATCGACTGAAGAGTGGTTGGCTAGTAAGTTAGCTAAAACCGAGATCAAACAGGTAATAAAACCGAAATAAGAGTTGGAACACTGAAGAAGATTTTTTCATGGAAGTAAAAAGCAAGTACAATTGAGGGGCCGCAGCCCGGTTACAAGTTCAAAAGAAGGAAAGAAAAAAGACAATCAGCGGAAGAGTTCATCTATTTCGGTATCAAATTCAACATCAGCATCTGTTCGGAGTCCGGTGTCGGTTGGGAGCACGGTTTGAGCTGGGAGCTCAGTCTCAGCCTGAACCTCGGTCTCAGTTGGTTGCAACTCGTCCGTTAGGTCTTTAATGACTGGCTCCAACCGAACTGTTTGATTATTTTGCTGTTGTTCATTGACGACCGGGGTGAGAGTTGGCTCCTCATCCTCTTCATCATCATCATCATCATCATCTTCATCATCACCGGACCCCTCAAGAAATTGCCTTTGGAGATCGGCAGCATATTGCGAAAACGAGGCCGGAATAGAATACGGTGGAGCATTGTAGACATCGGTGTCAGGCGTACAACCGAGCCGCTCCACCGCACTCCTCCAGCCACATTTGAAGAATAAGTCCTTTGCTGCGTTGCACTGGAGGGTGTAGGCATCTTCAACCTTCTTAAAGCCTCTTTTTTCGGCTTTCTTCATTCCGGCCTTCAGTTCGTTTATTTCGGTGTCTTTTGTCTTCTCAATCTTTGCCAAGTGACGCAGGTACTTGTCCTTTGTCTCAATGGCGATCTTTTGCTTCTCAACCTCGGCCGAGTTAACTACTTCGGTTAGTCGACCGTTCTCCGCGCAAAGCTCGGCCAGCTGCTTTTTTGCATCTTCTAGTTCGGCCGTTTTTGATTCAGCCTCAGCCATGGCCTCCCTTGTATTCCTCCTAAGCTCCATGACCCTCCTGTGTGTAACTTGGTTTTTCTGGATGGCCTGCAAAGGAGAAGTAACTTTAGCCGGACTGAAAGTGGGAAAAAATTACATAGAAGGTAAAAGCTATTTACCAGGATCATGGACTTAGTAGAAGACCGGATTGACTTCAGCTCGGTGTTGAGCTGCTTGTAATGGTGCTCCATGTCCTTGGGAAGGCACACACTTTTGGCCAGGGTGAAAGCCATCAAGTGGTCCTTCTCTGAGACCACCGAATCAGAAACAGTGATATCTTGGTCGTTGAAGGCGAGGGAAGGAGCCCATTTGGAGGAAGAGGCAGTTCGGTCGGACTGCTCCGGTTGAGGGCTTTGCTGAAGGCTTGGGAGAGGGCTTGGTGGCGGAACCGTCTCGTCCTCGTCAACAAGTCGTGGCCCGGTTTGGCTAGTCCGGGCACGCTTGTTTCGGTGAGAGGAAGATGGCTGTTGGGATGGAAGGGCCACCACGGTCTCAGTGGTTTGGCCGGTTGGTTGCACTTCGGCTGGGGTCGTTGCAGTTAGCAGGGCCTTCAGTCTGTTTCTTTTAGCCATTTCTTGTTCGGCTGTGAGGGGCACAAGGTTGATCTGGGGCAAGGTCGGGTCCGGTTCTGGGGCGTCTTCGAGGAGGAAGTCGGTCACTCTAGCTTTTCGGCGACCGCTGTATCGGTATGTCGTTCGAAGTTTAGCAATTTAGCCCAACTTCTTTCCTTAACCCGTAGTGCGGCGCGCAGAATACCGAGGTTCGGATAACCGTAATTCGATAAGAGATGGGCTTTATCTGCAAAAGAAGACAACTGTTAGTCCGGTTCAGAGTGAAAACCAAATTAAAAGGACAAGTAGAATTGGAACCGAAGTATGTATACCAGGTTCTCCTTTTTTCCAATTTATTCTTCGGCCAGGAATCTGGGCTTGATGATCTTTGAAGTTCCCAGACACCCAGAAGAAATCATCGTCATTTAAGTCTTTGTCTGGTGTATGTTTTATTATTTTCTCTCGGCCACGGCGTATTCTTAAATAATAACACCAGCCTTCATCTTTGGATCCCAAGGAGTATTGATGGAATATTTCGGCTAAACCGAGGTTGAGGCCGACTTGGCGGTTTAGCGCATCTATGCCCATTATTATACGGTATGTGTTGGTTGATAGCTGGGTTGGGCATAGTCTGGTTTGTCTAAGGAATTCGCATATTAAAGGTTGGACTGGGAATCTAAGTCCGGTTTCTATTATTGATTGAATGGTAAAGGGGACAAAGCCTTCATTGTCCCATGGGTCAACATCTTGTTCGGCTAAGGTAAGGTTTACATCGGCTGGAATGTTGTAATCCTTTCGGAATTCGGCTAGGCCTCCTGGGGTTTCTACTAGGAACCTATATTTCCCCATTTATTGTATAAGTTATAAATAAGTTACTTCGGTTTGAGAAGTTATGCTCAGAAGCTCGGTTGAGCGCGCAGAGGGAGTGCCTGGGCAACCTAAGTCTGCAAAGTGGAAAAACAAGGTGTTAAGCACAGATCATTGACCGTGCTACAAGAACAAAGCAAGAAAAGGAAGCCTTACTTCAGCTAAATAGGGTGCTACAGGATCTACCTCGGTTTTAACAAGTTGCTTGTTATCTCGGCTCGGCAGTATGATTGGTTATCTCGGTTCCACCCATGGGTTTTGTTACTCCGGTTGGGCTTCAAGGGGCAGCTTTCTGAGTCCGGTTTAGAAACTAAGAAAGCTGGCTTAGCCCCAAAAGCTTAGCCCGGTTAATGGCCTAGATTTCTAGTTCGGTGCGTTTTTATTTCGGCTAGTGTGAATCATATGGTGACCTTTTGAAGCTACTGTGATATGTACGAGTTCTAGTTCGGTTTTAGTCTGCCTGAATCTATGTATAGCAAAAACAGTTTCCTAGTTCGGTTGGACGTGTTTGTGGATCAAACAAGTGTTTTACTAGCAGTTTCTTGAAGTTCATAAAGTTCTTGTGAAGGTTTTTCCAGAAACTACACGAAACTAAGCATAGAGAGTGTTTTGCAAAAACATATGAAACAGAATACAGAAAATAAAGGAAAACAAGAATGGATTCATGTGCTTACCTGGTAGAGAGGAAGAACTGGAGGAGGGAGCAGCAGCAACAGTGAGAACACGAGCTTAGAAGTTGGAAGAAGTTGGGAAAGCAGAAGCACAGAGAGAGAGAGCACGAGAAGTAAAAAGTGTAAAGGTAGATCGAGAGAATGAAGGGATTGTTTTGTGTATGAGGAAAAATGGCGGGAACTGTTCAAAAAGTGTGGAGTACGAGGGCGGCGTGACAGTTGCAGTGAACCAATCAGAGGCTGCCACGTGTCCCTAGGAGAAGAAGCGTTTCAATTGCTATCACTGAAGACACGTTTTGACCGGACGTGCACAGCTCGGCTTGAGTATAGCTCGGCTAGAAAAGCTAAGGGGGTTTTAGCTCGGCTAGAATGGCTAATGGACGTTTTTAGCTCGGCAGGAGAGGTTAAAACTCTAGCTCGGCTAAATGGACAGGTAATCCCTATCATGCTACGCAGATGGGATTAATGGGCAATTGAGAGGGTAATTTATACAAATAAATTGGGCCGAGCTAGGATGGTGGGCCACTCTTTGGGCCGTATTGAGAAGGCTGAAAAGATGGGCCATGTGGTAGTCCGGGCCGAAGTATAAGATTGTTGCCGATATAAGGATGCTTAGTCCGGTTTCTATTGTTGTTAGCTCGGTCGCGCTGTTTGGAACCGAGGTAAGTTGGGCCTGTTTTAGGACCTAAGTAAAGGTTAGCTCGGCTTAATTCTTCTATGGATAGCTCGGCCTTTGCATGTGAGGCCGAGGTAGGAGAAAGGTTACGAAGAACCGATGTAATCGTTAGACCGGTCGAGGCATGGTACGGCTAACTCGACCTCGGCATGAGGAGCCGAAGTAAGAACATGGGAAGGCGAATCCGAGCTATGGGTTAGCTCGGTCGTACAGCCGGTCTGACAGGGAAATGCTATTTCGGTTATGTAATATCTTTCCGAAGTAAAACCATCTCACTTGGTTTAAGCAGTGAGGGGGGTGTTGGATGATAAGCGTTATCTTCCAGGAGTATGAATCCTATGAGAACTCTACAGGGAGGAGTAAGAGTCCTACTAGGATTGTGCCACACGAAACCTATAAAAGCTCACCCATATCACCTTTGGAGAGGTAACACAACTTTGTTTTTTGAATACACAGAGCTTTTGTCTATTTGTCAAGCTTACTGACTTAGGCATCGGAGAGGTTTCCGGCACACACCCGCCGGCTAGCTCACGTGTGTATTTTCAGGCAGTAAAGCGACGTCGTACGGAGGAGCGCAGACTTGATCAACAGGATTATACGAGAAGGTGTATTTCTTTCCCGTACAGGCAGTTTTGCAGAAATTGAATTCTGCATTTGTTGCAGGAAGGCTCCTCATCTCTCTTTCTTTTGTGTATAAAAAGAGACCAACTTCTTTGGTTGTCAACACATAAATTCTTTACTCTCATATTATAGTCAGTCTGCTCCCATAATATTATACTTCCTGTGTGAGAAAGTGTTGCAGCTGTCAGTTCGCCGGAGCTAAATAGAAGGTGCTTCTGCGTTAATGGGTTCTAACCATTGTATTTTGGGAGACAGATGTTGACATACCTTCAGCACCCACAGTGAGGCAGCAAATCAGTTTTAAGGAGACCGTGTTATCACACGGGCTTCGGTTTGTTTTCTTTTCCTCATTTCAGTGTTTTAATTTGTTATATGTATTTTCTATTCATCAAGATGTAATCTCCCATGATTTCTTATTCTGTATTTTTTTAGTTTAATTAACTATGAATCTATTTATTTTTTATTTAAATACAATATTTGTACAACAATCTTAAAACAAATCCGATATATTTCCCATGAAATTAAACAAACAGATTCCTAATAATTTGTATTAGATTTATTTGTTACATTAGATTTGCTTCTGTTAGTAATTTAAGATATAAAACAGATTCATGGTATTTGATCATATTGTTTTCCTGGGAAATTTGTACACTGCTGTTATGGTAAATAAAAAAAAGAAAAAAAAAATTAGTATTTGATCATATTCTTTTCATGGGAAATTTGTACACTACTGTTATAGTCAGAATAGTCTTAGCACTATCCGTTGACATGTTTATGAAATTCACAATTCAAAAACCAAAATAAATGCACACAATAAATAGTAAAATACCTAACGATCTTAAGCTGTACGAAACTATTTATTAAAACAAGCAAACTGTGTGCATTTAAAAAAATAAAAATGACTTATACAATAAAAGTCTAAATAATTTCATAATGTAAATTATTTTTTGGAAACTAGAAAATTATTCTGTAATAGAATAATATTTCTGAAAACCACAAAAAGAAAAGAAAATCTTGTTGAAGTATACAACAATAATAGAACTACAAACTGTAAATGAAATAAAATAATATGAACAAAACTTACAGGATGTAGAAAATGCATAAGTATAGAAAAATTGAGACTTGTGTTGGACACACTTTCCTTAAGATCGTTACGTCCTCACTATGGTACTCCAGAACAATGACGTCGACCTTCCAGAATGCAATGGCTACACCCAAGAATGCAGCACTACAAGATTGGGACTGGCGAACAAACTATGCTGTATTCTCTCTTACAGAAAAACAGAAGAACAAATATGTAGAAGTATGCACTGAATGAGAGAAGAAAAACGAATGAGAAAATTGCTTGGACAAGGTCTGAATTTATAGGCAAGATGGTGACTGTTCGGATGGGTTTGGAAACCTTTCGAATAGGTGCGAATCTGAAAACCACCAGAGTGAAGAGAGGTGACTGGAGAAGAAATGGATGCCACCGTTCGGGTTTGAATTCAAAAATTTTCCGCAAAAAAATTGAATTTTAATTCGGAATTTTGAATTTTTTCACAAAAGTTTTTGAAAAAATTCAAATGAATTTTGTCCAAAATATTAAAGTTAGGACATGATCCACAACATGCACCCGCGCCTAGCCCGGCCGGACAGCGGAGGCGGCACAAACGTGGTGGATTTAGGTCAAACTCACTTTGTCCATAACTCCCCTCCTTACAAAACTTGGGGTGTCCCTTGGGACCCATCCCAATATGCCAACTAAGAGTTTATAAACTCTTTTGTTTCAATCCGGGACAAGCCATTTAATGAGAAAACTCACTTTGTCTCTTCAACTTCCATTTTTACGAACCTGAAAATGACATCAACTTCCCATTCACTCGGAAATGTTTTTAACGAACTGTCTTCAAGGCATGATTCAACACATGACAAAGAACATGTCACTACTCGAACATACCTCAAATGGTGCATGGGTCCCATGTCAATTTGGGCTCAAAAATACCCAAAAATAAGCTTAGAAACTCAAAATTTCTAACAATCCACCACATGAATAGAGTTGACAGAAACAGACATGTAACAATATGCAAAAAATGCGAGAGAGTACATTAAGGTGATACCCTACTTCGGGATATGCAGCTTTTGGCTTTGAACCTCTCCTAGTGAAAACCTATCGGACTTACTAGTTGTCCAGTGGACATGATGCCTTGAATTATTCAGCCGTTGGTATAAGCCAAGATAATAGATTGCACACAGAATATTACCAGACACAGTCTTATTCTATAGTTGTGCTAATTTTGGCCCTACACTATACCTGGTTTAATGAGTGCTCTCGAAAATTCAGCATTGTTAATTCTCATAGAACCGGCCCAGTTCCTACTCACATAGGTGATTTTCATTAAGAATGTCTTGCCACACTCCACTTGGATAACCAAGATATAAGAATCACTAAAAGCAAAGCTTATCCTGACAATGCTGCAGAGATCACTCTTCTTATCATAGAAATAGGTAGGAGAGTAAACCTCTCTAGTGATTAAGAGATCTCCATAATTCAGTTTTCCTATTGAACCTAGTTCTTGGAATCTCTAGTCTTGTACGTTGGGTTGCCATTATGGCGATTCTTAGTTAATAGGCTTTAATCTGATTTCCCTCGATAAATTAAATACTTGCTCTCTGGCTAGACCTTTCTTTAACGAATCCGTAATATTATCTATAGACCTTATATAGTCAATGGTAATTATACCACTCGAGAGCAGTTGCCTAACAGTATTATGTCGTCAACGAATGTGTCGAGACTTGCCATTATACATATGATTTTGTACCCGTCCTATTGTTGCTTCACTGTCATACTGTATGCATATAGCTAGCACAGGTTTTGGCCACATCGGAATATCTTCTAGGAAATTTCGAAGCCACTCTGGTTCTTCTCTAGTTTTATCTAAAGCGATAATGTGACGACCCTGACCTCCAAACTAGTACATTATATAATTAAATGAGTTTAGTAGCATGACTATGTGCTTAATTGTGTGATTACATGTTTAATTTTATGATTATCTGTTGATATATGGAATATCTGTTTAAATCGACAACTTAGAGTCGGAAATTGGAAGCCTAAACGGCTTCAGGAACCAAAATTGACTAGCTCAATAGGTGTAACGACCCCGATCCGTAATTAAGTACTAATTCGTAACTTAGAATGTTAACAAGTGTTTTAAATGGAATTATGTGTTATTATTAATTGTGATATGTGCTTTGTGGTAATTTGTGCATATCTATCTGATTTGAAAGCTATTTGTCATGATCTCTGCTTTGAATTTGAAATTGTTAGCCTAAATGCTTTCAGAAACCAAATTTGAGTTCATGAATTGGCTAACTAGAATATCTGGAACCATACGAGAAGTTTTGTTAAAAATTTATTTAGTTCAATAAAATTGCATGTGATTAAATTGAGCCTTAATTGGAGCTATTTTGGAGTAATTGAGTAATGTGCTAACCTTGATTAATTAAGACTACTTGTGTTTAATTAAAATGATGCTTGATTGGTACCTATCTAATCCTATTAATGATCCAAGATGTGATTAAGTGTATGATGTGCTAAGGCATTGGTGATGTTGAGTGTAGAGGATCACAACCCTTGTGTGTGTGTTGGAGCCTTGCATGCATAAACACGTAGGCATGTTTGATGAGAAGTGAGGTGTGTGTAGGTGTATATTTAGCTGAGTGAGGGAGTGTTGTATCATCCCTTTTGCTCATTTGGTCCCTTGGGTTGAGAGAGTTTGGCTAGAGAGAGAGTGGGAGCTCAAGAGTTTGAAGAGGAGGAAGGAAACTAGGGAGATTCATCTCATATTTCTGAAATCAAAGCTCTGGGTAAGAGTCTTGAGCATATTTTCTGCAGCTAACTTCCATGCATCATGATTTCAACACATCTTTGAGCCAATTTTGTAAAATTAGCAAGAGAAATGGGTCTTTGAGCTTGTAGATGACTTGCACGTGCATTCTTGGAGATTAACCTTTGGTTCCATCATTTTGAGTTTGAGTTTTGAAGTCATTGCAAGCATGTGAATTCATATATTGCATAATGTTTTGGAAATTCATGGATTCATATAAACCATTTGCATGTTTTGAAGAAATCAAGAAAATAGTTTGAAAATCTTTCATGCATGAGCTTTTGAGTTCAAATTTGCTAAATCCATGAGTTTTGAGCTAAGGGTTTGGAAATGATCATATATTTGTGTTTTAGAAAGGTCTTCCAAGTGTTTTGATCAAGCTATGCATGAGTGTAGCCATTGAAATTGCATTTTGAAGCTTAAAACTCTGTTTTTGGAAACCCAGAATTTCGCAGTCCGCTCGAGTGAGGAATCCTACGCTCAAGCGGAGAATGCGAGCCCTCAGTAGTTTTGCAGGCATGAGCGCTCCGCTCGAGCGACCAAAGTCACGCTCGAGCGAACCCTTTTGTATATTGTTGATCCGCTCGAGCGTGGGAGTGGTAGCTCGAGCGTAGATTGAGACCAACCAGTACTTTTTCTAAATTTACAGATCGCTCGAGCGAAGGAAGCCGAGCTCGAGCGACCACTCACATTTTGCATGTCTGCTCGAGCGAGGAAAGCTAGGCTCGAGCGGGGACCCTGTTTTCAAAAATTTGACTAAGTGTTTCAACTCATGTTTTGGCATCCTCATTGCATCTTAGGCATTCCTAAGCCTTAATTAAGCCATAGTGATGAGGTTATGGATTAGAAACACACTAAGAAAAGGAATGTACTAAGTTAAGAGACTACAAGTACATGTGTTTTAAGCAATGTGCTAAGAATGAACAAGAATCAACTTATCGAAAGCTAAGCCGTGATGGCCACATGAAGGTGTAATGATAAGATATGTTTGTGTTATGTACTTGTGGTTGTAGGTCAAGACTCGAAGATTGATTGACCGTTTACAGGAAACCACTGTGAGTAATATTTCTGTAAAGATATGTCGATATGAATTACGTTCCAAACGAGATACGATAAGTTATGATTTCTGAAATAATGATTTGCGTGAACGAATGTCCTATGTTTGAAATTTATTATGGCATCCATAGATAGTCCCAAGTCATGGGGGATGGCATGTTATGCGGGTCCATGACATACATGTCATTACGAGATCTCGTTAGCCACTTCATTGTGGTGATATGTGTTTAATCGGTATTCGGAACCGATTACTCTAGTCGGAAGACGTTATGTGATGTGTTCTATGGGATGTACCATTATTATGTTCAGATATGGGAATGATTATGCTATGATCTGTTTTACGCTTATGACATGTTTGGATTTCGTTCACTAACCTCTTTACATTGATGTTAATCACTGGGCTTTAGCTCACTGTGTGTATATATATGTATAGGTGGGCATTATGGAGAACGAGCCTGAAGGCTTTTGTCTGGATCTGTGTCCTATTGTCAGCCAACCATTGCGCCTCACGTGGAGGTTCCCGAAGTGTCTCATGTGTTAAAGTTCCGGTTGTTTCTGTATATGAACTTGTGGTTTTGTTGGCTGTATTTAAGATGCTGTTTGTATGTGTGGGTATAATGTATGAATGACTATTGAATACATATATAAGTTTTAAATATTCTGTTTCATGTAAATCTACACAGCTCATTGGACAACAATGTTTATGTATTTGCTTCCGCTAGCCCCTTAATTTTTTTAATCAGTTCAGAGGCCTTCGGTAATCTAAGGATTACTGGCCGGTTGCGATGCTAAACCTATAGGGGTAGGTTTGGGTTGTGACAATAGGCTAATTATAATATTTAGAATTTTATGGCAATTTAATTAATAGTTGATTTGGATCAAAATAATTAGAATAAACTGATTGAATTAGTTAGAGTTAAGCCCAATTAATTCATTTTAACCACATTTGATTAGGCTAACTTAATCACATCCTATATAAGACCCAAATTAAGCTTATAAGCTCATTTTTATATACACACTCAACTGAGAATTGAGAGAGGAGAGAGGAGAGTTCAACATTTAGAGAGAGAAAGAGGAGAATTGTAGAGATTAGTGGAGGATTCAAAGATTGGAGCCATAATACACATGAATTCAACACTAGGTATGGCATTCATCACTAATTCATGTAATTATGGCATATCGTAGTTGAATTCCTCTCATTTTTGAACTCATTGGCATGTTATTGAAGAAAAGAAGCTATGAATATCATAAAAATGGAAGAACGAAGTTGAATTGCTTACATGCATGCATATTTTGAGTTAAGCTCCATGAAATTCTTACATGCATGGCACATTTACACCTTAATTTGGAGAACCCTTCATGTTTTCATGCTTCTCATGTCACTTGATCATATTTTGAACATGTTTTGGAGAAATGTACACTCAAATTGAGTTAAACTTATTTTATAAATTGAGGTTAGAGTCATTGGTTGGGAAATTACCATAATTTTGAATAATTGGGTTCAAATTGGAAGTTTTTTCATGTTATATAGTGACTCTCCATGTTCTTATACCAAAAACACAAGATTTGAAACTTTGAGTACCATGTTTGAACTTCAAACACAGTTCTGGAAATTCCAGAATTTGTGTTGTTCGCTCGAGCGAGGGAGTCCATGCTCGAGCGTGGAATTCGAGCTCCCAGAAGTTTCTGAAATTTTACAGTCCGCTCGAGCGACCAAAGTAGCGCTCGAACGAGGACCTTTTTTCTCAGTCTTCCGTTCGAGCGACCATCGAGCAGAAATTTCATGTATCCAGTACTTTTACAGACCGCTCGAGCGACAGAAGTTACGCTCGAGCGACCACCTTTGTTTTTGAACCCCCGCTCGAGCATAGGAAGTTGCGCTTGAGCGGAGACCCTGTTTTCAGCAAAATTTTACCAACTCTTTTAAGCACATATTTGCATCCTCATGCCACTCCAAGCATTCTTAGGCACCATTTGGACTCCGATAATCATACAATAAGTTAGAGACACATAAAGATAATTGAATTAAAATGAAATAGAGTTTCATTTGTACTTTGTTATGTGCTTCGTTTAGGTGGACGTCCGAGGCTTAGTGTCACCGCAAACCACTGTGAGTAACAACCTTATAAAGATATGTTCAAATTATCTTTACTTTCGAAAATGTTATTGCTATCAAAATGGATATGTGATTAATTGAATGAATTCTTAAAATGATTTGATAATTGATAGCATGGCTTGTTGACATGTTATGTCCTTTAATGAATGAAGTTCTGTTTTGAAACGATATTGTGGCATCCATTGAATATAGGCCTTTGCCTGGAGGTAACAATACCATGGCTAGGCCCTTGCCTGGGGGTAATAATACCATGGCTAGGCCCTTGCCTGGGGGTAGCAATATCATGGCTAGGCCCTTGCATGGGGGTAACAATACCATGGCTAGGCTCTTGCCTGGGGGTAACAATGCCATGGCTAGGCCCTTGCCTGGGGGTAACAATGCCATAGCTGGTATGATACGTTATCATTAGAATAATATTTGTCACTTCATGGATGTACCACATATAATATTACGAATGGCTTTTGTTACTACAAAGAGATGCTATTATCGTTAATCAAAATGTTTTGTGGTGAATTTGATCTCATATGGCGAATGCCTCCATTTGAAAATGATTTAAGATTTATTTCGAAATTGTAAGACATGTTTTTGTACTATTGTCAAACTTTATTCATTTAACCTCTTTATTCTGTTATTACTCATTGGGCTCTAGCTCACTATTTATTTATATATGTAATTATAGGTGGGCAAACTGAACATCAGAGTCAGATAGCCTTGAGTTTACCCTGGTCAGCCTTTTGTGGAGCTTCCAAGTGAAGTAATCAGGCTTGGGTGGAGCCATGCTTATTGAACCCCTTTTGTGTGGTTTAATGGTTTTGTATTTGCACATAGTTGGGGTTGTATTTTGTAAGATATGAATTTGTACTTATATTGGGTGTAACTTTGCAACAAAACCTTGCTTAACATATTTGCTCTCCTCATATATGCATAGCTCAATGGATTATTCGACTGCATGGGGTTCCAATGTCTATTGTATCAGATAGGGATCCTAAATTTGTTTCTAGATTTTGGCATAGTTTACAAGAGGCAATGGGAACAGAATTGAGATTTAGTACAGCATTTCATCCACAAACCGATGGGAAAACCGAGAGAACTATTCAGACCTAAGAAGACATGCTTCGTATGTGTGTATTGGATTTTCAGGGAAGTTGGGAAACTTATTTGCCCTTGGCTGAATTTGCTTATAACAACAGTTTTCACGCGAGTATCGGTATGGCACCATCTGAGGCACTATATGGCAGAAAGTATAGATCCCCAGTTTGTTGGACAGAGGTTGGTGATAGAGCTATTTATGGGACTGAACTTGTGCAGAAAATGACTGAGAAGATCAAAATCATCCAGTAAAGGCTCAAAACTACACAGAGCCGACAGAAAAGCTACGAAGAAGGGACTTAGAGTACGAAGTGGAAGATCATGTATTCATCAAGGTGACCCCAATGAAGGGGCATATGAGATTTGGTAAAAAGAAAAAATTGACTCCTCGTTACATTGGACCATTTCAGATCCTTGAGAGGTTGGGTCCTGTTGCTTATCGTATTGCCTTGCCGTCGGGAATGGAACAAATGCATAACGTTTTCCATATATCCCTGCTTCGTGGGCATCTTAGAGATCCGTTCCATGTGATTGATTACCACCGGATTGCTCTGGACGAGGATATGATGTATGAGGAATGGCCCGTGCAAATCATTGATCGGCAAGTGAAGCAATTGAGAAACAAAACTATCCCTATGGTGAAGGTCGAGTGGAGAGAACATTATAGGAAGGAGGCCACTTAGGAGAAAGAGGAAGAGATGCGGCAACAGTATCCTCATTTGTTTCCGTCTGAAGGTAACTTAAGTTTTGAGGACCAAACTTTCTAAGGGGGAGAGACTGTGATGACCCTGACCTCCAAACTAGTACATTATGTAATTTAAATGAGTTTAGTTGCATGATTATGTGCTTAATTGTGTGATTACATGTTTAATTCTATGATTATCTGTTGATATATGGAATATCTATTTAAATCGACAACTTAGAGTCAGAAATTGGGAGCCTACACGGCTTCAGGAATCGAAATTGACTAGCCCAATAGGCTAATTATAATATTTAGAATTTTATAGCAATTTAATTGATAGTTGATTTGGATCAAAATAATTAGAATAAACTGATTGAATTAGTTAGAGTTAAGCCTAATTAATTCATTTTAACCACATTTGATTAGGCTAACTTAATCACATCCTATATAAGACCCAAATTAAGCTTATGAGCTCATTTTTATATACACACTCAGCTGAGAATTGAGAGAGGAGAGAGGAGAGTTCAACATTTAGAGAGAGAAAGAGGAGAATTGAAGAGATTAGTGGAGGATTCAAAGATTGGAGCCATAATACACTTGAATTCAACACTAGGTATGGCATTCATCACTAATTCATGTAGTTATGGCATATAGTAGTTGAATTCCTCTCATTTTTGAACTCATTGGCATGTTATTGAAGAAAAGAAGCTATGAATATCATAAAAATGGAAGAACGGAGTTGAATTGCTTACATGCATGCATATTTTGAGTTAAGCTCCATGAAATTCTTACATGCATGGCACATTTACACCTTAATTTGGAGAACCCTTCATGTTTTCATGCTTCTCATGTCACTTGATCATATTTTGAACATGTTTTGGAGAAATGTACACTCAAATTGAGTTAAACTTATTTTATAAATTGAGGTTGGAGTCATTGGTTGGGAAATTACCATGATTTTAAATAATTGGGTTCAAATTGGAAGTGTTTTCATGTTATATAGTGACTCTCCATGTTCTTATACCAAAAACACAAGATTTGAAGCTTTGAGCATCATGTTTGAACTTCAAACACAGTTCTGGAAATTCCAAAATTCGTGTTGTTTGCTTGAGCGAAGGAGTCCACGCTCGAGCGTGGAATTCGGGCTCCCAAAAGTTTTTGAAATTTTACAGTTCGCTCGGTCGACCAAAGTGGCGCTCGAGCGAGGACCCTTTTTCTCAGTCTTCCGCTCGAGCGACCATCGAGCGGAAATTTCATGTATCCAGTACTTTTACAGACCGCTTGAGCGACAGAAGTTACGCTCGAGCGACCACCTCCGCTCAAGCGTAGGAAGTTGCGCTTGAGCGGAGACCCTGTTTTCAGCAAAATTTTACCAACTCTTTTAAGTTCATATTTGCATCCTCATGCCACTCCAAGCATTCTTAGGCACCATTTGGACTCCGATAATCATACAATAAGTTAGAGACACATAAAGATAATTGAATTAAAATGAAATGGAGTTTTATTTGTACTTTGTTATGTGCTTCGTTTAGGTGGATGTCCGAGGCTTACTGTCACCGCAAACCACTGTGAGTAACAACCTTATAAAGATATGTTCAAATTATCTTTACTTTCAAAAATGTTATTGCTATCAAAATGGATATGTGATTGATTGAATGAATTCTTAAAATGATTTGATAATTGATAGCATGGCTTGTTGAAATGTTATGTCCTTTAATGAATGAAGTTCTGTTTTGAAACGATATTGTGGCATCCATTGAATATAGGATAAACTACCAATAGGTCCTACTTTGGAGACTTATTACCCAATAGGTCCTACTTTGGAGACTTATTACCCATTAAGTCCTATTGATAAATTTATTAAGTGATAAAGATAAATTTATCAGTCTTTTATTTTTATGAATAAATTTATAGTGATAAATTTATCAGTCTCTTTGTTTTTATGAATAAATTTTTAGTGATAAATTTATCACTCTCTTATTTTTATAGTGTTAAATTTATTAGTTAGGACCTGTAGGTAAATAAGTCTAGTTAATAGGACTAATTGGTAAGTACCCCTTGAATATAGGCCCTTGCCTGGGGGTAATAATACCATGGCTAGGCCTTTGCCTGGAGGAAATAGTACCATGGCTAGGCCCTTGCCTGGGGGTAATAGTAACATGGCTAGGCCCTTACTTGGGGGTAATAATACCATGGCTAGGCCCTTGCCTGGGGGTAACAATACCATGGCTGGTATGATACGTTATCATTGGAATAATATTAGTCACTTCATGGATGTGCCACATATAATATTACGAATGGCTTTTGTTACTACAAAGAGATGCTATTATCGTTAATCAAAATGTTTTGTGGTGAATTTGATCTAATATGGCGAATGCCTCCCTTTGAAAATGATTTAAGATTCATTTCGAAATTGTAAGACATGTTTTTGTACTATTGTCGAACTTCATTCATTTAACCTCTTTATTTTGTTATTACTCATTGGGCTCTAGCTCACTATTTATTTATATATGTAATTGTAGGTGGGCAAACTGAACATCAGAGTTAGATAGCCTCGAGTTTACCAGGGTCAGCCTTTTGTGGAGCTTCCAAGTGAAGTAATCAAGCTTGGGTGGAGCCATGCTTCTCGAACCCCTTTTGTGTGGTTTAATGGTTTTGTAGTTGTACATAGTTAGGGTTGTATTTTGTAAGATATGAATTTGTACTTATGTTGGGTGTAACTTTGCAACAAAACCTTGCTTAACATATTTGCTCTTCTCATATATGCACAGCTCAATAGATGAATTCTATAACATTTTAGACTTCAGTTAAGCCCCGTACTTTACATTAAAGGTTTATTTGTATGGAGGCCATAGGTAATCTATGATTACTGGCCGGTTATGACGCTGAACCTATAGGGACGGGTTTGGGTCATGACAGATAAACTCTAATTCCATTGTGGACCTTGCAATACAGGTTTGCTTGAAGGATTTCCAAGAAATTGCTGCACTTCCCAAAGTAAAGACTTATCCGCTAGTGGACTTTGAGTCATTGGTATTTGATATACAATTCGCATCACCGTACCCTTCAAGTACTGCTGGATATTTCATATAATGCAATCCATAATTTTGGGTATGTTTTAGATATCTAAGCATCCTAATTATAGCTGTCCAATGATAATTCTCTGGATTAATTGTGTACCTACTCAATTTGCTGACTACAAAGGCTATGTCAGGCTGAGTGCAGTTCATTGTTACGACCCAAGCCCGCCCCCTATAGGTTTAATGTCATAACTGGCTTGTAATCCTTGGATTACCAAAGGCCTCTGAACAGGATAACTTATAATTAGGGGCTACGGAAGCAATTAAAGAAACATACATAGTCCAATGAGCTATGGAGACATATATGGGACAAAAATTTTAAACTTATATAAACATATACATGAAATCATAATGTCGTAGGCTTATGTCACATTCGTTATAGATATAGCCAAAGGGGACTTAACCCAATATACAGATGACAAAAATCTTGTTCATAATTCAAAAGAAAATGAAGCCCTTTTTGTATTTACAAAAACATGATCACATGACGCATGGAACCTCTTTGGGTGGCACAAGGGCTGGCTGACAAAAACTCTTCAGGTGGTCATCACTGAGCTTAGTCATGCACCTGATCACCTACATAAATATATAATATAGTGAGCTGGAGCCCAGTGAATAATAACAGAGTAAAGGGTTTAATGAATGTTATCCATAACAGTTACAGAAAACAGAATTCAGTAGTTATCAGAAATGGATTCATAATCATGTTCAGAAATCATAGTTCATAACAGATGCAGATTTAGAATCATATTCATAATTAGAATTTGATACCTGGTACATTCATTAGCACTAGCAGAAACAGTTGACCCATAAAGAGACGGCCATAAAGGCATATAGTTGACCCATAAAGGGACAGCCATAAAGGCATACAGTTGACTCACGTGCACAGAGACGGTACAGTTGGCTCATGAGACGTATAGTTGGCCTATAATTGAGACATATACAGAAGGATCCATAACAGTTGGCTCATGAGATGTACAGTTGACCCATAATTGGGATGTAGCAGAACAGATAACAGATGTCATCTGAAGCTAAGAATGCCACGAATACATTTCAAAAACATTAGACAACCATTCATTCATACAGAAACTAATATTTCAGAAACAGATCATCTTATGTCATTCAGAAAATACTCATAATTGAATATAGCTTTACAAAGTTATTACTTACAGATGGCTCCAAAGCAGATGGACAGAACAGATAACCAAATAGCCTACGGCGCGTGACCTACATAACACATAATAGATACACATTTGAAACATACGCTCAAGATATACTTCACTCATTACGTTTCATTCTTAGCGTGTTCTCATAATTTATCCTCATTATTGAGTCTTAATCTTGGCCTAGGAATGCCTAGGATGCAAAAATGTATTTGAAAATACTTGGTCAAAAATGCTGGAAACAAGGGTCCCGCTCGAATGCAACTTGTGCTCGAGTGGACATGAAAAACATGATTGGTTGCTCGAGTGCAACTTCCTTCGCTCGAGCGATCTGTAAACTTTTCAAAAGTACTGGTTGCTTGATTTTTCCGCTCGACACTCGCTCGAGCGCCAGACTCAAGTCCTCACTCAAGCGCAACTCTTATCGCTCGAGCAGTCTACAAAACATAAAACTTCTGGGAGCTTGCATTTCACGCTCGAGCGAACTTCTAGTCGCTCGAGCGGAAGTGTAAGATCATAGAGCGGTCGCTCGAGCGGAGAATCCGTCACTCGAACGGGGAAGCAAAATCTGGAATTTCCGGATTGCACTCCCTAGCTTAAAACTCGAATTCAACCCTTCAAAACACAACTCTTGGGCCCTAAAACTTGAGGAAACAAGTCTAAACTTGGAAAACATAAAGAATTAAAGATCATTTCATAAAATCAAGGCCCATGAGTGTGTCAATTATACAAACTCAAGCTTGAATTATGAAAACATAACATGAATATGACATACATGGAGTGATTTAAGCTCCAAGTTTCCAAATCATGAGCAAATAAGATGTTAGATAAAAAACTTGTTGAATTCTTTAAACAAAACTAAGATATGGACATGCATGTGGAAATTCTTGAAAATCAACTTACAAAATTATGAGAATTATGTATTCATGTATGAGATGCTCTTCTTTCCCACTTCTTTAGTGCAAATCATGCAACCCATGGCCCAATTTCTTGAATGTATGTACCAACCAAGTAAATTACAAGACTAGAGGCTTGATTGTTTACCTTAGATGCTTAATGGTGTTCTAGAGGTTCAATTGCTTGAGTTTCCAAATCCAACCTTCAACTCTCCACAAGTCCTCTTCCAATTCTTGAGTTCAAACACTCTCTCTAGGCTCCCCTCTCACTCTCCCACGTTTTTGCTCTCAAGGAGATAAAATGAGAGTGTAAAAATGCACTTTAGAGCCCACTCATGCCTTATATAGGCTCAATTATAAAGGGTTAATTAATGGTTAATCACTTGACATTATTTACTCTAATTTAATCATTCCGAATCGAATTTCAATTGAACCTACCATAATGTTCTAAAAATTCCAAATAACACATATACCAAATCAATTTCATGATCGAATGCCGATAAGGTCTTCAATTCACAAAATAAAACAAAACCAGAGACAGATATTCCTACACAGAACAGATAGAAACTCATATAACACATAACACATGTAATGAATGCAAAATTTCATCTTGATTACTTATTAAGCATTCGTAATCATGGATTATACGTTAATCAGATGTCGGGGTTGTTACAATTAAGTACATCAAGCTTCCGATGATTTGAGAATACTCTAATTGTGATATGCCTTCACTTGTATTCTTTAATAAATGAACATTAGCATCTATAGGTGTCTTAGCAGGACGATTGTCATGCTTCCCAAATTTTTTTAGAATTTTCTCAACATAGTGAGACTGAGATAAGGCATATCCATTAGATATTTTAGAAATTTTCATTCCAAGTATGACATCTGCTACTCTTATATCTTTCATGTCAAACCTTTTGTTTAACAATTTCTTGGTAGACTTTATCATTTTGATATTGCTACCAATGATGAGCATATCATCTACATAGAGACAAATGATGATATAACAACCTCTATTAGCATTTTTGACATAGACACATTTGTCACACTTGTTTATCCTAAACCCATTCGAAATCATAGCATGATCAAATTTCTCATGCCATTGTTTCGGTGCTTACTTTGATCCATATAAGGATTTGACAAATCTCCAAACCTTCTTCTCTTGGCCAGAAACTTTGAATCCCTCAGGTAGTTCCATGTAGATTTTTTCATTTAAATCTCAATTTAAGAAGCGGTCTTAACATCCATTTGATATATTTCAAGATTACACAAAGATGCTATAGCAATTAACATACGAATTGATGTTATTCTTGTTACAGGGGAATAGGTGTCAAAGTAGTCAAAACCTTCCTTTTGCCTATACTCCTTAATAACAAGGCAAGCCTTGTATTTATTAATTAACCCATCGACTTTCATCTTCCTTTTGAAAATCCACTTGTATCTAAGTGGTTTGCACCCTAGAGGAAGATCAACCAACTTCTAAATATGGTTTTGTAGAATAGACTCAACTTCACCATTTATGGCCTCTTTCTATAAAGGTGCTTCAAGACCTGACATCATTTCCTTAAAGCTTTAAGACTTATTTTCTAACAGAAAACTTAGAAAATCTGGACCAAAAGATTTGGATGTCCTTAGTCTCTTTCCACGTCTAGGCTCATCGTCATGTTAGTTTTCAACACTTTCCATAGCGGCTTTAAAAGTTCGTTTATTAGAAGTTGACTCTTCCAATTCAGATGACTCGGCTTGTCCAGCCGTTGTCTCTATATCTACAGGAATTTGATTCTCTTTATCCTTTTTCCAAGGAAAGATATGTTCGAAAAAAGATGCATTTCTTAACTCGATAATAGTATTTGTATGTATATCGAAAATACTTGATTTAAATACCAAAAATCGATATGCACTACTATTATTTGCATAACCGATGGATACACAATCAACGGTTCTTGGTCCAATTTTAGTCTTTTTAGGACTAGAGACCGCCACTTTTACCAAGCACCCCCACACTTTTAAGTAATTATAAGAAGATCGATGACCTTTCCATAATTCATAAGGTGTTTGGTTAGTTTTCTTGTGTCGTATCCTATTTAGGATATAATTTGTTGATAAAATATCCTCCCCTCACAAGTTTTGGGTAAACTCAAACTTATTAACAAGGCATTTATCATCTCTTTAAGAGTGCGATTATTCCTTTCGGCCACTCCATTTGACTGAGAAGAATAAGGTGTAGTGGTTTGGTAAATGACACCAAGTTCTGAGCAGAACTCATCAAATGGTGCATCATATTCACCGTATCTATCACTTTTCACAACCTTAATCTTTTTGCCAAGTTGATTTTCAACTTCTACCTTATATTGTTTAAAAGCTTCTAAGGCCTCATCTTTACTTCGCAATAAATACACATAAGAATATCTAGTGCAATCATTAATAAAAGTTATGTAGTATTTTTTACCTCCTCTAATTTGCACAAATTTTAAATCACTAATGTCGAGGTGAATTAAAGCTAGTGGTTCAACACTTTTTTCGATTTTATTAAATGATACTCTAGTCATTTTAGCTCTAACACAAATTTCACATTTATGATTAGGATCAAAATTAAAATTAGGTAAACATTCAAGATTAACAAATCTATGCAAAGAACCATAATTCACTGTCCTAATCTACCATGCCATAAATGAGAAGAATCAACAATATAAGCAAAATATGTGTTCTTATTATTAGAAGCAATAGTTGGTACAACACTTAATACATTGAGTTTAAAGAGCCCATTAGTTATATACCCACGGCCTATATACATCCCAACCTTAGTAAGTACAACTTTTTCAGATTCAAATACTAGCCTAAACCCGTTCTTAACCAATAATGACCCAGAAATTAAATTTTTGCGAATTTCTGGAACATGGAGTACATTGTTGAGAGTGAGTTCCTTCCCCGAGGTCATCTTCAACACTATCTTCCCTTGTCCTTCTACAGTTGATGTAGAGGAGTTTCCTATGAAAAGCTGTTATCCATTCTCCACCATTTTGTAGGTTGTGAATATCTTTTTGTCTACACAGATATGACGGGTTGCTCCAGTATCCACCCACCATTCTTTAGGGTTGCCTACCAATTTAGCCTTAGAAACTACTGCAGAAAGGTTAATGTCTGCCAATCCATCAGAAAGATGGTAACCTTTGGTTATGTTGGCTTGTGTCGATTTCTTGGTGGAACTTTGTCACGACCCAAACCCGGCCCTATGGGTTTAGTACCGTAACCGGCCAGTAATCCGTGATTACCGAAGGCCTGCTTAACAGTAATACAGTATAACAGAGTTCAGGGCCTGGTGGAAGCCAATACAGTAAATAACTAGTGTCCATTGAGCTGTGGAAATCTGTATGCTAAAAACATTTTTCATGCATTCATACGGTTCAAAACAGTACGGTCTATACAATCATACACAAACATTCAGTACGGGGACTTAATCCCTCGATAACAGTACAGTAAACATTCAGTCTATACAACCCGTTCGGTCAAAACAAAACAGTGAGACAGTACAAAAAGGGGAAGTACTAAAACACCCCTAAGCCTTAGCATAACAGGCTCGGAACCTCGCAGTGAGGCACACAGGCTGGCTTGACAAAACTGGGGACCAACCCACGCTCCTAGCTCTGGTCTGGCTGCTGAGAACCTACATAGATATATAAACAGTGAGCTAAAGCCCAGTGAATAACATAAAGCGTAAAGAGGTTTAGAATGAATGTCCTTACAGTAGTGAAAACAGTTCATTTTAATCAGTATTACAGTTGTTCAGTGCAATAAACAATCATATGTGGTACATCCTTTAGCATAACAGTAGCAGTAGGTCAAAAAGACCGAACAGTAATGATGGCCAGTCATTCAGTAAACAGTATGGTTCCACAAGGGAACCGACAGAGATCTCTGTAACAGTAACAGTCAGTAACAGTAGTGCTAAGGATGCCACAGTACAGTTCAGAAATAAAGGACATACATTCATTCAGTAAATAATTCCAGTTCAGTAAACAGTTCAGTTCAGTATTCAAAAGATAGTCATTTTGAACATATCTTTACACAATTGTTACTCACAGAGATTGGGCTAGTAGCAGCTAGAGCGCGTCCCCGAGAGCCAACCCTAAACAGTTAACAAATAGAACACACACTAAGTTTCACAGTCGGGAAGGATGATAATTAAATCCCTAAATTTCCTCGGTGTGGTTCTACGTCTAAATCCTCATTAAGATGTCTTAAACTAGGCCTAAGAATGCCTAGGATGAGATGAGGATGCAAAAATACAGTTGGAAGGCATTTTTCAAAAGTTGCTGAAAATAGGCGCTTCGCTCGAGCGAGCCTTCCTTCGCTCGAGCGAGCTTCCAAAATCAAAGGCTTCGCTCGAGCGAACAATCCTTCGCTCGAGCGGTCTGATGAACAGTAAAAGTACTGGTTGCTCGATTTTTACGCGCGATACCACGCTCGATGCTCGCTCGAGCGGAGCCCTGAATAAAGGTGCTCGCTCGAGCGAGGAATCCTTCGCTCGAGCGAAGAAGCCAAATCTGGAATTTCCAGATTTGCCTTCCAAGCTCAAACCAAGCATTCACAACTCGATTCTCAACCTCTTAGGCCCAAATTCTGGAAAATACATCCCAAAACAATGTATAACAAGTTTCAAAAGCTAATTTGTACATGCAAGGGCCAAGAGTTGGTCAATTAAAGCCATTTTTCAAACCCATTTCAAGAACAATTTCAAAACATGCAATGCATGAACTTTAAACCAAAATCAAGCTTAAATCTTGCTCAATGAGCTCAATAGTTGGAAAACAAATGAAAACATGGACTTTGATAGAAACATGAGCATGCATGTACAATCTATCATGAATTCAATCTTCAAAAATCACCAAAATGGCCATGCATGCATGAATTCAAGCATAATCCAACCTCTTAGCACTAAATCATGGTTTAATCCTACAATGGAGCCTAGAACATGCAAGATGAAGCTCAAGGACAACAATGAGAAGATAAATTCTTTACCTAAGTCTTGTAATCAAGATGTGGGAGCTAAATGAGCAATCAACACTTCAATTCTCAAGCAATTCTTCAAGGTTTCAAGCCAATACACAAGATGAAATCACTCTCTCACTCTAACTCTCTTCTTTGGTCGGCTAAAGCAAGGAGAAAGGCTGAGCAAATGTTGTGTTTTGAGTGTAAGGCTCAAACAATAATAAGAATAAACAAAAGCCACTCAATGGCAATTCCGTAAATAAGGCAATTCATAGGCTTAGCTTATTTTAATCTAATTTAATCATTCCTAATAAATTTTCAGATAAATATACCATTAAATCACAAATATTCTACTGATCCCAAAACTCTAAACGGTTCCTAATTCGGCCGCCGATAAGGCCTTCAATTAGCAGTTTAAACATATGAATTCAAACAGATAATCAATCAATCAAACAGATGCAATATGCAATTCAATAAATAAACTTATTCAATTTCAGTTTCGATTTCAATCAGTTTATTCAGTACTTCAGTTAATTCAATTATCAGTCATTATCGTTCAGTTTAGCAGTAATCAGTAGCTAATTCAGTAGTTTATCGGTAATCAGGACGAGGGTTGTTACAGTCTCCCCTCCTTATAAGGAGTTTAGTCCTCTAAACTCGAGTTACCTTCATTCTGGAAGAAAACAGGATTCAGCGGGAACAAATCAGGATATCGCCTAGCCATGTCATCTTCCCTCTCCCAAGTGGCATACACACCACCATGATTCTGCCAGTCAACTTTCACTAGCGGAATTTCCTTGTTTCTCAGTTTCTTGATCCGTCGGTTTACAATCTGTATAGGCCGTTCCTCGTAAGTGTAGTCCTCACTCAACACGATACGAGTAGGCTCAATCACATGAAAAGGATCCCGGAGATAATCTCTCAACATCGAAATGTGGAAGACGTTATGCATATGCTCCATTTCAGGAGGAAGTGCAACTTGATACGCCACCGGATTGATTTTCTCAATCACCTCATACGGTCCGACATACCGCGGCGCTAACTTGCCTTTGACTCCAAAACGAGTCTGGCCTTTCATTGGTGTCACTTTCACAAAAACGTGATCACCCACTTTATACTCTCTATCCCGTCTTCTAACATCCGCATAACTTTTCTGTCTACTCTGTGCGGTTTTCAATCTTTGCTGTATCAGTTTGATCTTTTCAGTCGTCTCATATACAATCTCGGGCCCAAGCAAAGGCCCATCTCCAACTTCTGCCCAGCAAATTGGAGATCTACACTTTCTGCCATACAATGCCTCGAAAGGCGCCATACCAATACTCGAATGGTAGCTGTTGTTGTAGGCGAATTCAGCCAACGGTAAATGGCTTTCCCAGTTTCCCTGGAAATCGAGGACACACATCCTCAGTAGATCCTCTAAAGTTTGGATGGTCCTTTCTGACTGTCCATCTGTCTGAGGATGATAGGCGCTACTCAGCCTCAATTCAGTACCCAATGCAATCTGTAGGCTTTGCCAAAACCTCGATGTAAACTTCGCATCCCTGTCAGACACAATAGACACAGGCACTCCGTGCAATCTAACAATTTCATCAATATAGATAACAGCCAATTTATCCGCATTATAGATTGTCTTGACAGGTAGGAAGTGTGCAGATTTAGTCAGTCTATCAACAATAACCCAAATGGAATCCATACCTTTCCTGGAGCGAGGTAACCCAACGATAAAATCCATCGTGATATGCTCCCATTTCCACTCTGGTATGGGTAAGGGTTGCAGTAATCCGGCAGGTCGTTGATGTTCCGCTTTGACTTGTTGGCAATGAAGACACTTAGACACAAAGTCGGCAATTTCTTTCTTCATTCCCGACCACCAGAAATTCTGTTTCAGATCTTGATACATTTTCGTATTCCCCGGGTGAGAACTCTTCTTTTCAATTCAGTGTCATTTGGTACACACAGTCTATCTTGAAATTTCAGTACATTGTTGTCAAATTTGAACCCCGGTCTCGGTTTAGAATCTTTTTCTTCAATAATCTTTTTCAAGAAATCATCCAGTTGTTGTTTTTCCTTAATCTCTCAATCAATGCTGGTTGAGCAGTAATGGCAGCTAAGGTTCCACCTTGTTCCTTCAAAACAATTTCAATCTCAGACTTTTCCAGATCATGAAGCAATTCTTTCTGCCCGGTGAGCAAACAGCTAAGTTGGCAATTGACTTTCGGCTCAAAGCATCGGCAACAGTGTTGGCTTTTCCCGGATGGTACAGAATCTGTAGGTCATAATCTTTGATCAGTTCAAGCCATCTCCGCTGTCTCATATTCAGTTCTTTCTGGGTGAAGAAATACTTCAGGCTCTTGTGGTCGGTGTATACTTCACATGTCGCCCCATACAAATAGTGCGCCAAATTTTCAATGCAAAAACCACTGCAGCAAGTTCCAGATCATGGGTTGGGTAATTCTTTTCATGCGGTCTCAACTGTCGGGAAGCATAAGCAATAACTCTCCCATTCTGCATTAAAACACATCCCAAACCCTTATGAGAAGCATCACTAAATACAGTATAACCATCCGTACCTGAAGGTAGAGTCAAAACCGGTGCAGTCACAAGTCGAGTTTTCAATTCTTGGAATGCTGATTCCCTCTGGTCAGTCCAGTCAAATGATGTCCCCTTCTGTGTTAACTGAGTCAGTGGTAAGGCAATCTTGGAGAAATCTTTGACAAATCTTCTGTAATATCCAGCCAATCCCAAAAAGCTTCGGACTTCGGTTACATTCGTTGGTCTAGGCCAGTTCACTACAGCTTCAATTTTCTGCGGATCAACAGAAATTCCATCTTTGCTAATAACATGCCCCAAAAACATCACATGATCAAGCCAAAATTCACATTTAGACAGTTTAGCATACAGTTTCTGTTCTCTTAAGGTCTGTAGGGCAAGTCTTAGATGGTGTTCATGTTCTTCAACAGTCTTAGAATAAATCAGTATGTCATCAATAAATACCACAATGAAATCATCAAGGTACGGTTTAAAAATTCTGTTCATAAGGTCCATAAATGCAGCAGGGGCATTCGTGACTCCGAATGGCATAACTAAAAATTCATAATGGCCATACCTCGTTCTAAAAGCAGTCTTATCAATGTCTTCTGGTTTAACTTTCAGTTGATGATACCCCGATCTAAGATCAATCTTGGAAAACACTTGTGCACCCTGTAACTGGTCAAATAAATCATCAATACGCGGTAATGGATATTTATTCTTTACAGTTACCTTGTTCAGTTCGCGGTAATCGATGCACAGTCTCAGTGAGCCATCTTTCTTCTTCACAAACAAAACAGGTGCACCCCACGGTGAAGTACTGGGTCTGATAAACTTCTTGTCTAACAGTTCCTGCAATTGCACTTTCAATTCCTTCAGTTCAGTTGGAGCCATTCTGTAAGGAGCTTTAGATATTGGTTGTGTACCCGGAACTACATCCACGGTAAATTCAATCTCCCTGTCAATCAAATCCCCTGGCAGATCATCTGGAAACACATCTGGGAATTCTCTGACTATAGGAATACAATTCACATCAGTTTTAACACTATCATCAGTAGACACAGTCAGTACAGAACACAGATATCCTTTACACCCCTTTCTAATCAGTTTAATAGCTTTTACAGAAGAAATCAGATACGGTGGGGGTACTACTCCAATCCCATTAAACACAAATTCCGGTAAGCCCGGTGGACGGAAAACAACTTGCTTGGTCACACAATCTATAGTGGCATGATACTTTTGTAACCAATCCATCCCCAATATTACATCAAAGTGATCAATATTCAATGGCAGTAAATCAATAAATAGATGCATATCCCCAACAATAATCTCACAAGCAGGATACATATATGCACATGTCATGGATCCCCCAACAGGTGATGATACAGCTAGCAGATAGTTCATGGGTTCTAAGGGTCTATTCAATTTACGCGAAAAAGCATGCGATACATACGAATGTGTAGACCCCGAATCAATCAACACATATGCATTTTGAGCACAGATAGAGAGGATACCTGACACAACAGTCTCAGTGTTTTGCACGTCTCCCGGTACTAGGGCAAACACTCGGCCCTGCCTCATAGGCTCTTTCCCGGTAGCTTTGGGGTTAGGCTTCGGTGCTACATTTGATGCTGCTGCGCTCGGTGTAGCTTTACTACTAACTGGTGGAGCAGAAGGGCAGTCTTTAATTCTGTGGCCCACCTTGCCACACCTGAAACAAGCTCCAGAAATCTGATAGCAAACCCCTTTGTGCTTGTTGCCACATATGGAGCAGGGTGGAGTAAATCCACTCCCTTGGCTGGGGCTAGTCGTCGACCCCGTATTCTGTTTCTTGTTGCTGGGTTATGCTTGCCTTTCTTGAATTTGAAACCCTGCCTTTTACCTTGCCACTCAGTTGTTGGTGTTTCAGATTGTTTCACTGCTGCAATATTCGTCTCGGCCATCAACGCCCGGTCGAGAACACCCACAAAAGTCGGTAGTTTCAAAACATTTATTCGGTCCTGTATAGCAACACTAAGGCCTCCCTCAAACCTTCTGGCCTTCTTATAATCGGTGTCCACCATGTGTGGTGCATACCTAGCAAGTTCGGTGAATTTCTTCTCATACTCGGCAACAGACATTTTGCCCTGTCTCAGTTGTTCAAACTCCGTTACTTTTCTGTCTCGGATGCACTGGGGAAAGTACTTTTCAAAGAAGGACTCCTTGAACTGAGCCCAAGTCATAATAGCATTCGCATCGCGGGTCAACATCCACCACCTTCTTGCTTCTTCTTGAAGGGTGAAGGTTGCTAACAGTACTTTGTTGGCTTCGGAACACGGAAACACTTCAAATAATTTCTCTGTTTCAAGTACCCAAGCTTCAGCCTTCAATGGTTCAAGGCCTCCCTGAAAGGATGGCGGTTTCAACTTGCTGAACTTCTGGGTAAGAGCAATAATATCCCCCTCATTTGCATTCACATTTTGCACATTCACATTTTGGTCCGGTTGTACCGGAGGAGGAGGTGGGGGTTGCTGATTCTGTTGTTGATCTAGTCTTTCAATTATCAGTCCCATCATTAGTTCAAGTCTGGCCATTCTAGCCTCAGATGATTCAGGTTCATTAGCAGCATTTGCATTATCCATTTTTCTATAAACAGTTATAACAGTTTCAATCATAGCAGTTATAACAGTTATCATTATAAGTTTAACATTTTAACACTTAATCAGTCAGTCATAAGCACACACTTTTCAAATTCATGAGATGCCCTAATTACTTTTCTAGGACACCCTATAGCTCATTTGGACACGTGTGTGCGGTATAACTCGTGGTTAAGTATCGCTCTGATACCACTCTGTCACGACCCAAACCCGGCCCTATGGGTTTAGCACCGTAACCGGCCAGTAATCCGTGATTACCGAAGGCCTGCTTAACAGTAATACAGTATAACAGAGTTCAGGGCCTGGCGGAAGCCAATACAGTAAATAACTAGTGTCCATTGAGCTGTGGAAATCTGTATGCCAAAAACATTTTTCATGCATTCATACGGTTCAAAACAGTACGGTCTGTACAATCATACACAAACATTCAGTACGGGGACTTAATCCCTCGATAACAGTACAGTAAACATTCAGTCTATACAATCCGTTCGGTCAAACAAAACAGTGAGACAGTACAAAAAGGGAAGTACTAAAACACCCCTAAGCCTTAGCATAACAGGCTCGGAACCTCGCAGTGAGGCACACAGGCTGGCTTGACAAAACTGGGGACCAACCCACGCTCCTAGCTCTGGTCTGGCTGCTGAGAACCTACATATATATATAAACAGTGAGCTAAAGCCCAGTGAATAACATAAAGCGTAAAGAGGTTTAGAATGAATGTCCTTACAGTAATGAAAACAGTTCATTTTAATCAGTATTACAGTTGTTCAGTACAATAAACAATCATATGTGGTACATCCATTAGCATAACAGTAACAGTAGGTCAAAAAGACCGAACAGTAATGATGGCCAGTCATTCAGTAAACAGTATGGTTCCACAAGGGAACCGACAGAGATCTCTGTAACAGTAACAGTCAGTAACAGTAGTGCTAAGGATGCCACAGTACAGTTCAGAAATAAAGGACATACATTCATTCAGTAAATAATTCCAGTTCAGTAAACAGTTCAGTTCAGTATTCAAAAGATAGTCATTTTGAACATATCTTTACACAATTGTTACTCACAGAGATTGGGCTAATAGCAGCTAGAGCGCGTCCCCGAGAGCCAACCCTAAACAGTTAACAAATAGAACACACACTAAGTTTCACAGTCGGGAAGGGTGATAATTAAATCCCTAAATTTCCTCGGTGTGGTTCTACGTCTAAATCCTCATTAAGATGTCTTAAACTAGGCCTAAGAATGCCTAGGATGAGATGAGGATGCAAAAATACAGTTGGAAGGCATTTTTCAAAAGTTGCTGAAAATAGGCGCTTCGCTCGAGCGAGCCTTCCTTCGCTCGAGCGGTCTGATGAACAGTAAAAGTACTGGTTGCTCTATTTTTACGCGCGATACCACGCTCGATGCTCGCTCGAGCGGAGCCCTGAATAAAGGTGCTCGCTCGAGCGAGGAATCCTTCGCTCGAGCGAAGAAGCCAAATCTGGAATTTCCAGATTTGCCTTCCAAGCTCAAACCAAGCATTCACAATTCGATTCTCAACCTCTTAGGCCCAAATTCTGGAAAATACATCCCAAAACAATGTATAACAAGTTTCGAAAGCTAATTTGTACATGCAAGGGCCAAGAGTTGGTCAATTAAAGCCATTTTTCAAACCCATTTCAAGAACAATTTCAAAACATGCAATGCATGAACTTTAAACCAAAATCAAGCTTAAATCCTTGCTCAATTGAGCTCAATAGTTGGAAAACCAAATGAAAACATGGACTTTGATAGAAACATAAGCATGCATGTACAATCTATCATGAATTCAACTTCAAAAATCACCAAAATGGCCATGCATGCATGAATTCAAGCATAATCCAACCTCTTAGCACTAAATCATGGTTTAATCCTACAATGGAGCATGAACCATGGAAGATGAAGCTCAAGGACAACAATAAGAAGATAAATTCTTTACCTAAGTCTTGTAATCAAGATGTGGGAGCTAAATGAGCAATCAACACTTCAATTCTCAAGCAATTCTTCAAGGTTTCAAGCCAATACACAAGATGAAATCGCTCTCTCACTCTAACTCTCTTCTTTGGTCGGCTAAAGCAAGGAGAAAGGCTGAGCAAATGTTGTGTTTTGAGTGTAAGGCTCAAACAATAATAAGAATAAACAAAAGCCACTCAATGGCAATTCCGTAAATAAGGCGATTCATAGGCTTAGCTTATTTTAATCTCAATTAGTCATTCCTAATAAATTTTCAGATAAATATACCATTAAATCACAAATATTCTACTGATCCCAAAATTCTAAACGGTTCCTAATTCGGCCGCCGAAAAGGCCTTCAATTAGCAATTTAAACATATGAATTCAAACAGATAATCGATCAATCAAACAGATGCAACATGCAATTCAATAAATAAACTTATTCAATTTCAGCTTCGATTTCAATCAGTTTATTCAGTACTTCACTTAATTCAATTATCAGTCATTATCGTTTCAGTTTAGCAGTAACCAGTAGCTAATTCAGTAGTTTATCGGTAATCAGGACGAGGGTTGTTACAAACTTGCTCTATCCTTGTGGCTTCGACAATCCTTTGCTCGATGTCCATCACCATGACACACATAGCACTTGTCTTTGAATCTTTTGTTCTTCTCACATTTGAAGCCTTGCTTGGACCCTTTGCCATCATGCTTTCTCTTCTTGTTATTGTTGGACGTCGAACTCTGTCCTTGTTCCATAACATTTGCCTTAGCCTGCATAACTTGGTTCCTAGACTTCTTCTCGGATTTACGATTGTCCTCTTCTATCCTCAATCGCATGATAAGTTCTTTCAACTTCATTTTCTTGCACTTGTGCTTTAGGTAATTTTTGAAATCTTTCCATGCTGGCGAAAGTTTTTCAATAATAGCAGCAACTTGAAATGATTCACTTAGAATCATTCATTCAGCAATGATATCATGTAGGATCAACTGAATTTCTTGGACTTGACCAACCACCGTTTTAGAATCTACTATTTTAAAATCTAGAAAATTTCCGACAACAAATTTCTTTGCACCGGCATCTTTTGGCCGTCTTCTTTACACAATACACATTGTATAAAGAATTGTCAAGTCCATTAAGTATGCAATTCCGGCACAGGAAGTCACCTTGTTTCTAGGCATCTACTGCAGTGACAAGTTGACGATCAGCATCCTCTCGCTCTGTCTGTTTCGAGGCCTTCTCACGGATGTACCGGGCCAAATGCAAAGTTGTAAGATAAAATAGCATTTTTTACTAACATCTCTTAAACTCTGTTCCATTGAATTTTTTCCCTTTTTTCTCCATGGTTTATTGGCATCTTAGAAGTTACTGGTGGTGGTACCGAGGCTGTTAAGGTCACGGTCGAAATAGTCTGAGCACTATCCTTTGACATGTTTCTAAAATTCATAATTCAGAAACCCAAATAACTACACATAATAAATAGTAAAATACCTAACTATCTTAAGCTATAGGAAACTATTTATTAAAACAAGCGAACTATGTGTATTTAAAAAAATAAAAAAATGACTTGTGCAATAAAAGTCTAAATAATTTCAGAATGTCAAATATTTTTTGGAAAGCAAAAAATTATTCTGTAACAGAATAATATTTCCAAAAATCACAAAAAAAAAAAAGAAAAGAAAAGAAAAAAAACTCTTGTTGAAGTATACAACAAGAATAGGACTACAAACTGTAAATTAAATAAAATAATATGAACTGAAATTACAGGATGTAGAAAATGCAAAAGTTTCCTTAAGATCGTTACGTCCTCGTTATGGTGCTTGAGAACAATGACGCTGACCTCCCAAGATGCAACGACTGTACCCAACAACGCAGCACTATAAGATTGGGACTGGCGAACAGACTATGTTGTATTCTCTCTTATAGAAAAACAAAAGAACAAATATGCATGGGTCCCATGTCAATTTGGGCTCAACGTTGTCTAAAAATAAGCCTAGAAACTCAAAATTTCCAACACAAATGATTGTTGTTTGAAGTAGGGATTGAGAACACGATATGCAAAAGGAAGAAAATAGAAATTCACAATTTTAATCATAAAAGCTATCCAATAAGTATATAAATGTTATAAATACACATAAATTTTGAATGTTACAAACTTATGGTGTGTTATGAGTTTAAACTCTAAATAATTGAGTTTACACATAATAAATTTTGAATCCCCCCCCCCCTCCCTAGTGTGTGATCTAATGAGTCTATTGATTTGGTTAGAGGTCTATGCTCGCATATGGTTGGATAATTTGTGGTATTGGTACTAATAAACAAAATAGGGTTGACACACACATAAATATACTTGAAATTTATTTGTTCAGTCTGTTTGGACCTTTTTTGTCTTCTTTTATTTTTTATTTTTAAATTTGGTTGTGTTTGCTCCTTACATAAAAGATTAAAAATAAATAAAATAAAGAAAAACAGTTTCTTTCCTACATAAAAGAGTTAATTACACCAAGATCCTTTTGTTTATAAATTTATATATTTTAATCTCTTTCAATCATTAAAATACATCACTTTCACTCTTCCAAAAGTGCGGCGTTCATAAGATTTTTGTAATTGAGGAGGCCAAAATGTTCAGATTCATTAACCAAGGAAGTAAATTTATTTTGGTTAATAGTTGAGAGGGCTTGATATAATTAGTCTTGATTAGAAGGGTAAATTACACTTATCTTGCTTGAGGTTTGAAGAAAATGTTAGGAAATTTTCAAAAATAATAATTAAGTTTTATAGGTATTTTCAAAACATTTCTTGTTTTCTTTGTAAAGCTTGAAACAAGCTTGGGAACTTGTCCCACATTGAAAAGAGAAAAAAAGATGACACTGCTACATGGAATATTCCTTTAAATATGAAATTGTGGTATGGATAACATGGACGCATCAACAGTCAACTTGACATGGCATGCATCGGTGGTAAGTCAGTCAACCAATTGAACGGTTGCGTGTCCGATCTAGAGCAACTTGATCTTAGTCGTTGATTGGATAAGCAAGCGATCAAACCAAACATATGGCACCCGATCGTGAGTAAGTGTATCCAGTCAAGGCACAACTATTCGATGATTAATCCAACGGTCTGATCTGATTGGATGCGACCAGAGGACATGACCCATCCGATTAGGTGTATCCATTCAAGGCAACTATTCGATGTGAAACTAATCCACTCCATAGATTGTCGATCGAATAGTTTGATTTGATCGGATGCGATCAAAGAACATGACTCATCTGATCAGGTGTATCTAGGCCTATAAATAGGCTGTGAATCCTATCATTCTAAATTTAGAAATTTTTTTGCAATTCTCTCTCTCTCTCTCTCTCTCTCTCCCCCTCACTTTTGATTTTGAGTTTTCAATCAAGTTTTTGCTTTCTCTTGCTGATTTCAATCAAGATTTCGCTTTTTCTTGCTGATAATTCTACAAATTTGATTATCAACGTATTAGTTTTCTTGATCATATCAAGAGTATATTGATCTATTGTCGTCAGTGCAGACGTTAGTAGATTTGATTCCAAGTTAGGCTTCATTGTATCTTGGATGCGAATTTTAGGGGTGAGCATGGTCCGGATTGGATCGGATTGAGGTAAAACCAGGATCAATCCATTATTTACGGTTCCTGAAAAATTGGAACCAATCCAATCCATTTAAATCATGGAACCAATCCGAACCAATCTATTTAAATACGGATTGGATCGGTTTAGGACCACGGATTCACATAATTAAATAACAAATATATATATATAACACTTTAATTTCATAAAAATATAAACATAGCGCTATATTAGTTCCACAATAATAACATGTTTTTCTATAATAGCGACATACTATTCTAGAATTTAAACAATCATAAGAAAATTGGTTTCACCATAAGTATTTAGACCATTACAAATTAAAACTAAAAACTAACAAACAAAAGTAATAAAAGAAGATATTATACGGTTTTAGGTTTGAGTTCAGATTTTATATAAAATAAGAGAAGATACTATAGGGGAGGATGTATAATAAAAATATAGACTATTTGTATACGGTTCGGATCGGTTCCAATCTGGAACCGTGGGGTTCAATCCGAAACCAATCCGTGGACTACGGATTTTTAATTCTTCAATCCGGAACCGAACCGCAGATTCAAAAAACCAATCCAAACCTATCGGATTGGACTGGACTGGATTTGATTACGGATTTCACGGATTCCTTGCTCAGCCCTAGCGAATTTGTTGTTAACCGACTGCACGCCATTTGGTGTAGGCAAATATTGTCTTTAAGAAAGAGATTTAGTAATACGACTTGAAACAACCATTTTTCTGTTAAAAAAGAAAAGCTAATTGATAGATTTTGAAGACCTTAATACCACTAAATTTTCAATAGAAAATACAAAAAAATTCACAATTTTGTAATAATTATATTAAGTTCTTTCGAATTCATATAACACTTAACTTAATTTTTATCAATAATTTATTAGTCGTATGAATGAAAAATGTTATGCCATCTTTTTCCTTACTCTTTGGCCTAGTTTGGCATGTTTAAAAAAAGTTAAAAAGTCAAAAAGTCACTATCTTACTTAAGTCACATCATCTTATTTAAGTCACGTCACCTCTCTAACACATCACTTCAAACCCAACCCAAACCCAACACATATTTCATAAAAAGTCAAAAAGTGCACTTATTTAGGACATCTCCTTATTTATCTTTTTGTCTTCACGTCATCTACATTAGTTTCAGTCTCTTTATTCTTACTAAAATGGAGGTAAATGTGATTATGCTACAATTGTGAGGCTTGTTGTATTTTTTCCAAATCTCAACATAATTTATCCTTAAAAGGATGTATAGATATAAATAAAAAAAAAATGTATAACATTAACACAAATGCGTAACAATACTACAAAAAAACATTAACTACAAAATGTGTAAATTATCACAACAATGGGTAGCTTTATTTCTCAACTAAAAATTATCATAGCTCTACCAAAAAATTTCATAATATTTACCACAAAAATTTGAAATATATATACCAAAAAAATATATAATAAAATGCATATTGTAACAAAATATCCCCTCAATTTTTTCCAGCCGAATGCATAAGGGGAAATTTCGACTCAATCATATTTTCATAAAATTATTACAGATTTATGAAAAAAATTTATAACTTTAATTATTAATATTTATAAAATTTATCATCAATCTATAATGTTTTTTTAAAGTTGCTAAAACACGTGTCCATCTATCATCAGATATCATAGAAATATCTAAATTTCATTACTCTTTTGACAACTAATCTTATTCAGCTTCTTGTATTTTTAACAGCGGCTTATGTGTAAATTTTAATAGGTAAATTTATTATCAAATAGGTTCTTTGAATTAATGGTATTTTTTATCAAATACTAGTAAAAAGTGTCACTAATTATTAATTTTCAGTAATACTTTAAAAATTTTGTTACAAAAAATATCACTAATTGTATATTTTAATGACAGTTTAAAAAAATCGTTTCTAAAAAGTCACTAATTTTCAACTTTCAATGACGGTTTGAAAAATTCATCACAGAAAAAGTCACTAATTATAAGTTTTTGTGACAATTTATAAAACCGTGATAAAAAAAATTACTAATTATCAATTTTTAACAATATATACAAAAATATATTTTTGGTGACGATTTTACTAGTACTTTATTTTCAATAAGATTTTATGGAATCAAGTCTAATTATTAGGACTTATTAGTAATTTATTCTATTTTAAATAAAATTTTTAATAAAAATGCTACTATCTATAAAATTATTTTTTTTAGTACATGCCTGAGTTGTTATTTCCCCAATATATTAACATCCAAATTCAGGAATATAAGTTGGTGAATGAAAAAAAGAAAAAGAAAAAAGGGACAATTACGTAACAGAAGAGGTTGGGGAAAAGTATCATAAATGAGAATTTTTTAAAATTATATCAACAATGGGAAGTGTGAAAACAATTACTAAAATATAGTTTTATTGGTTGAATATGACAATATATCCTTTTTTGTCTTTTTCTCTCTTCTTTTTGGGTAAATTACACTTTGCCCCCTTAAAATATCACCTATTCCTTACTTTGGTCCTTTAAGTTTGATTTTTCTCACTTTGGCCATTTATATTTATAATCATTTCCACTTTGGTCTTTTATGTTTGCAATCATTCCTACTTTGATCCATCAAGTTTGATTTTTCTGACTTTGGCCCTTCATATTTGTAATCCTTCACACTTTGGCCCTTCAAGTTTGCAATCCTTCCTACTTTACTCCTAGTCTAACTTCCATCCAAAAAAATAACAGAATTTATCACATCACTAATACATCAGCTCTATATGTGATGTAAAAAATTCACTAAAGATACAAAAAATAAAAAACAAAAAAATTGAAATTTTTTTTTAGTCTTTAGTGAACTTTTTTTTCTAAATTTATTCATAAACATTATTACATTATAGATGCATCTAGATTAGATGCAGCTAAAAAAATAAAAACAAATTTAACTAAAAAAAGTTCACTAAAGATGAAAAAAAAATAGTAAATTTTTTATTTCAGAATTGACAATATAGGTGTTTGAGTCAATATATTTTCATCTTTTTTCGTCTTTAGTAAACTTTTTTCTTTTTTTAGTTAAATTTATTTTTATTTTTTTCGTTGCATCTAATCTAAATGCATCTATAATGTAATAATGTTTATGAATAAATTTGAAAAAAAAAAAGTTCACTAAAAACTAAAAAAAAATTCAAATTTTTTTGATTTCTATTTTTTATTTTTTGCATCTTTAATGAACTTTTGACATCACACATAGAGCTGATGTGTTAGTGATGTGACAGATTCTGTTAATTTTTTGGATGGAAGTTAGTCTAAGAATAAAGTGAGAATGATTGTAAATATGAATGGTCAGTGAGATGGATTGCAAATATGAAGGGTCAAAGTGAGAAAAATTAAATTTAAAGGGCAAAAGTGAGAAGAATTACAAATATAAAGAGTTAAAGTGAGAAAAATTAAACTTAAAGGATCAAAGTGAAAAATAAGTGAAACTTTAAATAGGCAAAATGTAATTTACCCCTTCTTTTTTCTCTCTATGACGTCTGTCTCTCTCTCTACTGTCAAGTTCTCTCTCACACCTACATGAATTTGGGATTGATGTTGTGCTTTATAAGTACACACTACGTTGTGAGCATGAGAAGGCTTGTCGTAGGTATATTTTAATTATTTGAATTATTTATAATGTAAAGTTTATTGGGTAGATTATTTATAATGAGATATCTATAATTTACAATAAGATCACATTTATGTTTGAAAAAAATAAACAATTATTCAATAATTTTTTTAAATTATTATTTAATTTGATCATAAAATTATACATGTTCAATTAATTTTATTTTGTATATAAATAATATAATCAACGAAGCTTTTAATATGAATAACTCAAATTATTAAAATATTATCCATACAAAACTTACGAAGTGTAACAACACGGACGCTGTCACAACACCCAGCTCAAATCCCACCTACATGAGTATATACACCCACAGCCACACTCACTTGCACAAACTCATATATTTGTTTTATTTTAATAATATATATAATCTTTAATATATCAATTTAATTTTTATAAAATTAACATCGTTAAAAAGATATTGATCATATTTTTAGAATAATATCAACATTAAATATGTTTAATAAAATTTACAAAATAAATAAATAATAAATAAAGTTGAATGTGTTTTCAATTTATCCTTTTCTTTAGCCCCGTTTGGTAAAACTGTGGAAAAGTGATTATAGATTATAACTTATAACTGTGAACATAAGTTGTTAACCTGTTTGGTACAGCTGTGGGATTATAAATTTAAGTAACAGAATAGTGTTTGGTTAATAAGCTGTAAAATAATTTTTTGATGTATAATTGTCCTTTTTGCCCTTATAATATAAAAATGATTATTTTATCATTCTTTTTAGTTTTAATTTTTAAAAAATTATTTCATTAATAAAAGTTAATATAATTAGTATTACATAAATTATTATTTTCATTTTTTCATTATAAATTAATTAGTGTCAATTAATGGCTTATTTTTATTTTTTCATTATAAATTATTATTTTCAATTTTTCAGTATAAACCAATTAGTATAAAATTATTTCATTATAAATGGCTTATTTTCATTTTTTCATTATAGATTATTATTTCTATTTTTTCATTATAAATCAATTAGTATAAAATTATTTCATTTTTTTCATTATAAATTAATTAGTGTCAATTAATGGCTTATTTTCATTTTTTCATTATAAATTATTATTTTCATTTTTTCATTATAAATCAATTAGTATAAAATTATTTCATTATAGATTATTATTTCCATTTTTTTCATTATAAATTAATTAGTGTCAGTTAATGGCCTATTTTCATTTTTTTATTATAGATTATTATTTCCATTTTTTTCATAATAAATCAATTAGTATAAAATTATTTCATTTTTTCATTATAAATTAATTAGTGTCAATTAATGGCTTATTTTCATTTTTTCATTATAGATTATTATTTCGATTTTTTCATTATAAATCAATTAGTATAAAATTATTTCATTTTTTCATTATAAATTAATTAGTATAAATTTTTATCATTTTTTCAATTAATATAAAATTTATTTCATTCATGGCTAAAATGCTTAATTATTATTATTATTTTTTGATTAAAAAAATACTGAAAACCTCTACATATACACACACATACAAACTGAAACCCTAGCTCCGGCAGGCACAACTGCAATGAATCGGCGCTAGGGTTTGAGATCGCCTCGCACGGTTGATCGCGATAGGGGATTGGGGACGACGACAGAGGCATATAGAGAAAGAGAGAGAGAGAAAGAGAGACCAACAACAAGAGATAGATAGAGAAAGAGACAGATCGCGATGGTTCAGATCGCGAGGACGGCGTTGGTTCAAATCGCGAGGACGGCGTTGGTTCAGATCGCGATGGCGACGAACCAACGTCGGAGAGAGAGAGATAGAGAGAGAACATCGCGACGATCCAAGGCTTCACGATAAACCAACGCTGGAGAGAGAAAGAGAGAGAGAGAGAGAAGAGAGAAACAGCTCGAAATCTTAGCCAGAAATAGTCACTGAAAATTGCCTCTCAGGCCATCGAAAATCACTCTCTCTCTCTCTCTCTCTCTCTCTGTTGTGGACGTAAACAGTGTTTGATTGTTAAGTTTATATAGTGGTAGTTTGGTAATTTCTGAATTTTTGAAGGGGGCATTTAAGTTATTTCGCCCTTCTATAACTAGCTACGCGCATAAGCTAAAAAAAAAAAGCACCTTTGAGGCAGCTTACAGCTTTTAGTTCAAAATCAATTTTTAACTAAGGGGAAATCACTTATAAGTAGAAAAAAGAAAAAGATATTATAAATCACTAGGGATGCTAGTTTAGTCTGTGTGGGGTGCAAGTTTAATATATGAATTAATCTTTGTATGGTTTGAATATATATATTTTTTATTTGTATGATTTGAATTAATAGGGGTGAAATGTTATTTTTTTATTATTTTTATTATATGGGGTCTTAATTAATATTTTTTATAAAATCAATATCATTAAAAAGATATTAACCATATTTCTAAAATAATATCAACATTAAATACATTTAATAAAATTTATAAAATAAAAAAATAATCAATATAGTTGGATGTGCTTTCAATTTTAAATATTTGATAAAAATAAATTCAAAAATATATTTTAAAAATTCTCAAAAATTACTTTCGTTTCAAAAAATAAAAATCATATAAAAATGATATATTTTTTTAAAAAAATTTTACTCACCAAACTTGTTTTTAAATTTTTTGAAGAAAAAATTATAAAACAAATTGAATTATTGAAATAAAATGAATATCGCTTGTTTGGGAAGTGAGTTGCCTTTTTGATTTTTTGGATTTTTTGGCTATTTTAATCTGGGGCTAAAAAGCTTGGTTTGAGAAGGATTTTTGGCTTTTTTAACTTTTTTGTGAGAGAAATAATGTAATAATAATAAGTTGAATGTAATGTTTTATCTTATTAAGTTAAAAAATTTATTTTATTTTTTATAACTATTTTAACCAAAAAAGTCACAAAACCAACTTCCTAAACATAGGTATGAGGTTGTGCAAGTGTGATTGTGGGTGTATATGTAGGTGTGTATTAGGTGTGAGAGAGAGAGTGAGTGAGTGACGTGAAGGAGAGGAAAAAGATGAGTGAAAAAAAAAAGAAAAAAAAAAAAAGTAGATTGGTACATAAATTATGTCTCTATAATTATTTTTATACTTGTCATTGTAGATATAATTATAAAGAATAATATTATATGTACTAATTAATATATTAATTAGTATATCAATTGATGATGTGACATAATTTAAGAAATTTTTAATATTTATAATGTGATTAATGAGTAAGATCAATAATACTATCATAATTAATATTAACACATTAATTAATACATTAAGTGATGTGAGTAACACCACCGAATTGTAAAAGATTCTGATTTGTGATACTTTTTTCTCAACCTCCTTTGTTACGTAATTGTCCCTACCCCTCAAAAAATAAAAAATAAAAAAATGGTTGGCGGACCCATCTGAAGTAAAATAAAAGAGAGATTATAAATACAAAAATGTTTTAGAGCTCTAATAGTTCTAATGGGGTGTGAGTCTCACTGTTATAGTGATGTTTGTGTTTTGTGTTTTGTGTTTTTATTTTTTTTAATTTTTATTAATGCTTGGGAGCACTAAAAAGGGAGTATTAGGGGAACACTAATGAGGTGGCTCCCCCTTAATGTGATGGTTGACTCTTTATTTTATTTTATTTTTATTTTTTTAATACATTTTCCAGCTCATTACAGTTATTAGTGGTGTGTTTTTTAGTGGTCTCAATTATTTTTATTTTTATTTTTGTTTTTTTTTTGTTTTTTTTGTTTTTGGCTTTCCATGTCATTAGAGCTCATTAGAGTTTATTGATTTAGAAGGATGTATCATTGTTGTTATAAATATTCACCTTGAAATTAACAATTGTCCCAAAATAAATAAATAAATAAAGAGAAAGAAATGGTGGGTGGACCCATCTGAAATAAAATAAAGAATAATACTTGGTTGTTCGAAATTGTTGGCTCGAAACTGGCCCTAATACTCGAAACGATGTCGTTTCGGGTATTAGGTTTTTTTTTCTTTTTCTTTTTCTTGCTTTTGATTTTACATACAGAAGAGAACAGAAGCGAGAGAGAGAAGAGAAGAGAGAAGAGAGGACGAAGAGAAGGAAGAGAGGAGGCAGAGAAGGCGGCGTCTCTCTCTCTCTCTACCGGTGGTGGTGGTGGCGCCGGTGGGTATCATCGTCGCCTCTTTCAGACTCTACTTCTTCTTTTTTTTTCTCCTGGTTGATCTAGATGTTGATCTGGAGATGATGATGATGTTGATGAAGATATTGACTTCATTTTCTCTATATTTTTTTTTTTTTAGTTGTTCTGGAAAAAATTTGTTGATGATGATGATGATGGTGATGATGTTGATGAAATTGTTGATGATGGTGATGATGTTGATTTCATCTGTTTTCTCTATATATTTTTTTTATTTTTTGTAGTTGTTATGGATTTGGAATTAGCTATACACATTTGAGTGAATGCTTTACATCATCATTATCAATTTTAGTTGTTTTGGATCTTTAATTTCAGCTTTCTTCAACATCATCACCATTTTTTTTTTTTATGTCGAAACCCAGATTAAACATCATCTCCTTGTGTTGATGCCGAAACTCAGCTCCTTCTTTTTCTCTTCTTCTTCTTTAGCTTTCTTCTTCTTCTTCAGTTCAGAAAAACGTGAAAAAAAAAGATACCAAAACGACGTCGTTTTGGTGTCGAGCCATTTGAGCCATCAGACTTTCGAGCTACCAACCGGAATTGTAAAATAAAAGATAGACTATAAACCTTCCAAATTTGTTTAATATACTAATTGCTTCTCATAATTTTAAAAATTATATTTTAACTTATGAAATATCTAACCTCCTAATAAATGATTATTTTTATTAATTAACTATTAAATCAATTAATATTTTTTTTAATAATATCAATAATATATTTTAATTAACAGTTCTATTAACTTTATTGAGATAAATTAGGTTTATCTCATTTATATTTGATTATTTTCTTATTTTAACCCTTAAATTTTTTTTTCTATTATAGCCCTTCGTGTTTTTCTGAATTTACTTATAAAACAAACTTTCGTTCAAAATTAATAAGAAAATATTGTATTAGTTGCCATATGACTTAAAACATATATCATTATATTGATATTTGGATTTTGTATCAAATGTGTGAATTATATATAATAATAAAAAAAAATTATGCTAGTGATTGTTAATGTGTTATTTTTTTGTTTAATTTTAGGCATAAATTAACTTTTGAAGTAAATTAAAAAAAATTAAAATATGAAATGTCAACATAAGAATAAAACTTTAAAGTCAAAGTGGTCAAAGTAAAAAAATAGTCAAATACAAAAGTAGAAAAATGTAATTTATCTATTTTATTGTTGTATAAAAAGACAGTCAAAAATTTTATTTTTTTGTTAATTATATTAAATGACAAATTATGACAATAAAATATGGGAAAATTAGTCTAAAGTCCCTCCCTCATTTTTTGTAGTAGAAGAGATCCACAATATTATTTTATAATGTCTAAGGTCCCTTGATCCTACACCCATATATTCCAGAGAAAATCCACTTTCTCGCTTTCTTCTTTCTTCTGACTAGGGCTTTCATCATTCTATCTCTCTCTCTGATTCGATCAAAACCAGACCCTAACAAAAACTCCGACATACTCGCCGGTAACGGCCTCAACCCAGACATAGCTCTGTCACCATAATACAACTCAAACACTCCTGCAGCAGCAGCAACACCCGTGCTTCTTCTGTTCCTGCCAAAACATCTGCACAACAGTCTCCGCGACGGCCATCAGTTTCAGTTCAAAACCCCAATATTCATCATTATCATCATCATCATTATCCTCTCATATCAAACAAGAAGATCATCATCAATCCCCCCCTCTTCTCTCCTCTCATTTTACCCACAACAAACCCCAACTCGGTTCGTTCCACCCTAACTGTTAGATCATTGCATTTTAATCTCCCTCTCATTTCTCCCAATGATCAATGGGGCACCTGGACTGCTCTCTTCTCCGCCACGCGCTTTTGGTATCTGGTACACTACACTTGTATACTCACTCCATTTCAATCTCTGTATTTATTCATCAACAAACAATAGAAAATTAGGACTTGATTTTGTTTTTGTTTATTTTTTTTGTTTATTTTTGATTTATTGCTTTTGTTTGTGACTGTTTTGTTATATAGGAAGTATATGCAAGGCAGAGAAATTTAAAATTTCTCTAGAGAGTCCATGAAAGGCTAGGCAGGGCAGAGAAATTTTTTGTGGGAAGGCCGAAATTTCTCTGGAGTATTGAGTCCAAGAGAGGCAAGGAGGGCAGATAAATTTATCTGGAGATGTAATTTTGTGGAAAGGCAAAGAAATTTATTTGGGAGAGTGGGAAGTATATGGAAGGCAGAGAAATTTGGAGAAGGGGAGGGCAAAGAAATTTATAGGTGGAAGTTTAGGGAAGGTCAGAGAAATTTTCTCTGTGACGTGAATTTTCTCTGGATCAACTTGAGGAACCTTAGACATTATGAAAATATTAGATGTCCTTTATGCTATAAAATCTTAATACACGGGACCTTAAAAAAAAAACTCCATAAAATATTTATAATTTTTGGAAAGGTAATATGTAATTTAAGTCAAACTTAGGATTGTATTTATAATTTAAGAGTTGCTTGAAATGATATAAATAAATATATTTTTTAATTTTTTATAAAAAAAATATAAAAATATATAATTCAAATAATTGCAATTGCACTTATTTAATTCAAATCAAAATGGTGCTTAAACTAAAACAAATAAATGAAAAAGGAATAATACTTGGTTGCTCGAAATTGTTGGCCGGAAACTGGCCCTAATATCCAAAACGACGTCGTTTTGGGTATTAGTTTTCTTTTTCTTTTTTTTTTCTCTTGCTTTTGATTTCACATACAGAAGAGAACAGAGGCGAGAGAGAGAAGAGAGAACAGAGAAGGAAAAGAGGAGGAAGAGAAGGCGGCGTCTCTTTCTCTCTCTACCGGTGGCGGTGGCGGCGCCAGCGCCGGTGGGTATCACCGTCGCCTCTTTCAGACTCTACTTTTTTTTTCTTTTTTTTTTTCTGGTTGATCTGGATCTGGATCTGGATCTGAAGATGATGATGTTGATTTGGAGATGATGATCTGAAGAAGATGATGATGTTGATCTGGAGATGATGATGATGTTGATGAAGATGTTGATTTCATTTTCTCTATATATATATATATATTTTTTTTTAGTTGTTCTAGAAAAAATTTGTTGATGATGATGATGATGATGATGATGGTGATGATGTTGATGAAATTGTTGATGATGGTGATGATGTTGATGAAGATGTTGATTTCATCTGTTTTCTCTATATTTTTATTTTTATTTTTTGTAGTTGTTCTGGATCTGGAATTAGCTATACACATTTGAGTGAATGCTTTACATCATCATCACCAATTTTAGTTGTTCTAGATCTTTAATTTCAGCTTTTTTCAACATCATCACCATTTTTTTTTTTGATGCCGAAACCCAGATTAAACATCATCTCCTTGTGTTGATGCCGAAACTCAGCTCCTTCTTCAGCTTTCTTCTTCTTCTTCAGTTCAGAAAAATGTGAAATGAAAAACAGAAATGTTTTTTGCCCAAAAAAAACTGCCCCTAATGCCCAAAACGACGTCGTTTTGGGCATTTTCCTTTTTTTTTCTTTTTTTCTTTTTTTTTTTTTTTTTCTTGTGCCTTGTTTTTTTTTTTAGGGGCATTCGGAGCCTCCATTTTCGGGGCCCCAATCACTGCTGAAAAAAAAAAAATGACACCAAAACGGCGTCGTTTTGGTGTCGAGCCATTCGAGCCATCAGACTTTCCAGCTAAATAGTGGATGGAATATTTGGCAACGTAGAAGAATCCACCAGAGAGGTGCTGTGAGAACTCAGAGACGATCCTAACCTGGGTTGCTGCTCCGATTCAGACTTGACACAACCATTTTTCTCACCCCACAGGAACTGGGTACTCTCTCTCTCTCTCTCTCTCTCTCTCTCATGTACGATGCTTTTATATGATGTAATTTTGGATCAATGTTTTATATTGATTGTGGGTTGATTTGTTGAGTTTATAAATTGATTGAATCCTCCAAGAAAGAAAAAATAATATTTCTGAAGCAATTCCAATTTTTGAAAGCAAACTATTTGGTTGATCACTAATCTTTCTTTGCTAAATCATCTTTATTTGTTTCTTTCTTGGTTTTGATTTTTTAAAAATGAGTTCTTGGATTCATGGTTCACTGCAAAATTTCCCTAATCTGATGCCTTGAACTTTCTAGAATCTATATTCCACGTTTGGTTGTGAGATAGGATAAGAGTGGAATAGTACTATCTTGGATGAAGAGGAAGGATTATGTATCCAATGTTTGGGGTGGGTTTTGTACGTAAATTTTTGGGTAAAAATAAAAAAATAAAAAAATAAAAATAAAAAAAATAAAAGAGAAAAAAGAAGAAAAAGTTTGGTAGCATTTGGTAGAGTTTTTTAAATATGATTTGAGAATAGAGTTGTATTTTGAGTTTATGAGTTTTGGAATTATGATTTGAGTGTGGAAAATTTGTTTAGTTATGAGTTTTAAAAAGAGTTTTGAATTGAGTTTTGGAGGGAGTTTTGAGTTTTTAAAATTAAAAAAGTTATTTGATTCAAAAACTTACAACTCATAACTAAATACATAACCCAAAATTCTATTCAAAGCTCATATAAAAATTAAAAAAATTCTAAAAATATTTTTTATTTACAATATAAAAATAACAGGTGCCAAAAAAAAAAAACACTATTTCGATCAACCAGCCAGACGTCCGGGAGGACGATCGGGTTAGCTAAATTTTCTTGCCTAGGAAGGAGTTTTCAAAAGTAAGTGTGGAATTATAATTTGAAAGCTCAAAACAAACACCACACTCACATTAGTGCGTGGAAATGTGTTTGGAATACCTTTCCTTTCCAAACACAGCCTTTGATCTTTATAATAAAATAAATCTTGAATTTTTAATTTTGTCAATTTAAACCTTAATATTTTAATTTGTTTTCAATATAAACTATTTACTTATTTTTGTTAAGTAAAATCAATCGAAAAAATTATATTTTAATTATTAAACTCAATAAAAAAATGGTGTTTTAGACATTTTATGTATACTTACATAGAGTTCAATAGGGTGGCTCTAAATGCACCGCAAACATTAGGTTGGACACGCCATTACTTTGAACACCCCAACCCTAATTTTGAATTAAGGGGGTTGTTTGGCTTAATCTACAAAGCACATCTTTGTATCTTTTTTATCTTATTTGGTTTATACCATCTCTTATTTGGGTCACATCACCTCTCTATCATATTGCACATCTTTTCTTAAAAAGTCAAAAAATATATATATTTAGATCATTCTAAACAGCCCCTTAAATTTTTTTTGTTGGACACCGCAAAACACCCAATCAATCTCACCTTTACGCCTTTCACTCACCTGTTGCCGAGATTCGTAGTGTCACCGGAGCCTCATCTGCCACTGCTTTTGCTTCCACACGCCGATCACCACTTCTCAGTCGTGCACAGACCCTTTCATTTCCTTCGCCGCCATTTGCCGACTCCTTTTCTTCTTTTTCTTCCTTTTCTCCTTCTGAAGCCCTAGATTTCAAATGTAGGGTTTGAGAGGAGGAGGAGGAGAAGGAGGAGAAGAATGAGAAGAAGAAGAAGGGGTTGTGAGGGCAAAATTCACGACGGGAGGAGGTCACAAAGAAGGGAATCATGGTAGTAGAGAAGAAGAAAGAGGAAGAGGCGATGGCAGCAGGTAGGGTTTGAAGAAGAAGAAGAATATGATGATGATGATGATGAAGAAGAAAAAGGAGTTGCAGAGGATAGTAGGGGGTACTAGTGATGGCAATGGCGAAGTTGTAGAGGAGGGTGAGGGGGCTGTCGATGATGGCAGCGGCGACGACGACAGTGGGGGGGAAGGTCTGGTGGTGACGCCGGACAATGATGACGGTGGGATGTGACATGTGAGGTCGAGAAGGGGTGGCCGGAGCTAGGAAGGAGATGGTCGAAGTTCGGTTACTGGTTGGAGCAGTGTGGTTGGTTGGGATTAGGGTTTTGTCCATTTTGGTCATTTAGTTTAGGGGACAAAATTGTATTAATAAAAATTGGAAAAATGGGTTGCTCAACCAAAACATTGGGGTGCATTTAGAGCCACCCACTTTAATGGCTAAAATTTTCTTCTTTTTTTTTTTTTTTTTTTTTTTTTTTTTTTTTTTTTTTGTGTGTGTGTGTTACTTGTTTTACTTGACAAAAATAAACGAATGATTTAAATTGAAAATAAATTAAAATTTTAGTGTTAATATTGACAAAATTAAAAAGTCAAGGTTTATTTTGTTATATAGGTCAAACACTGATTTTTTTTTTTTCTTTTTTTTTTTTTTTTTGTAATTCTCCTAAATTTTTTGGATAAATTATACCTATGGTCCATGTGTTTTGTCTTTTGTGTTAGTTTAGCCCTTGTGTTTTTCAATTTTGTCATTTAATTCTTCACATTATATACCATTCACCAAGAAATTGCATAGAAATCAAGGGCAAAATGATCTATTCAAAAAGGAATAAGCCATTTTAAATTGGATGTCAACCCCTCAATCACTTTGAGTTGTGTGAATTGGCTATTTTGCCCACGTTATTAATTGGACTAAATTAACACAATTTGAAAATTTTATGGGTAAAATTGATATAATTCGAATTACAAGAACCATATTGACATAAGAGATAAATTATAAGGATTATGAGTGCTATTTATCCTAATAGGTAGTAGCAACATTAAAAAAGAGCTTTGATAATTGATTTGTTCTTGATATCTTCAAAGAAAACTAGTGATGGTATTTTGTGGCAAGATGGGAGGAAGGCCTAACAAGACACTGTAATAACAGTAAACTCGGTAAATGAAAAAAAAAATGCAACGTTTTATGCTTGCAATTTAAATTGGGATTCATATTGCTGGCACAAATTACTGTGATAAAGAGACCTACTTGTTGAGATATGTGTCCCTAGCCGTGTCTTGGTGTCCTTGATATAAGAATTAAATGAATCTGACACTTAAACACGTACCTATACCTAACAACGGTCCATATCCGAGTCCATTTATGTACCGAAGGTTGAAACATCTAATGGCTCACCTTCATCTGAAAATGAGAGTAATTTCCCTAAAATTTTTATGGAGGTAGGTGGAAATTAAGCAATGGAACACACAACAAAGAAAGTTACGAGTCCTTCCAAGGGATTATTGCAAAGTGATGAGTTGTATCAGGTACCGACCCTCCCATCCTTCTCTTTTGTTCTGTTTTATGTTGTTTAAAAATCTTAAAACTCACATCACACTCCATTAATTTGGTAGTATATCCTAGAGACCAGTGTCTACCCTCGTGAACCAGAACTTCTCAAGGAGCTAAGGGAGGTAACTGCAAGCCACCCAAGGTAATGTTCTCTGATTTTAATTTGTCTTCATGGAATTAATAGAAATGTGTATTTCAATCTACACAGATAGCCCAGTGATAAAGCAGTTCATTTTGGGATGAACTATAAACGTAGACGTCCTATGTTTTCAACTCCTTCTGATGTTGTGCTTAGTCTTAATAGATACATATTGATTTGAAAGTGATTGTAGGTATTTGAGGTTTACTTTGCAAGGATTGGTCTAATGTGACCTTAAAGAGTTTCTTGCCAGGAAAAAAAAATTATTTATTTCGACTTCCATTGTTTATTGTCACTACAGTCGAAAACCACCAATTAGAAAACAAAATTAGGTATCTGCTAAAATCTTTGAACAGAAATTATTGAAGTTAGGTAATACTGGTGCCTCAACTTCTCGTTTGTTAACCAGTATCAAAGAGTTTAGTGTAACTTCTACTTACAACAGCAAAAATGACAAAATAAAACAGCTATATACCCAAAAATGACTTAGAAAGTTGATTCCTGGAAAGTAAGAAAGGAATGTTTTTAACTTCTATGTTTAGACAAGCTATACATCCAGAATGAAAAAGTGTGGTTGAGTTTTAACTAGTGTATTGTGGGGTCAATAGATAGAATGAACCTAGACTATACATTGATGTTTGTGGTAAAAATTCTGAGTATGTAGTATTGCTCATGTTTAGATTATCAACTTTTAGCTCGACAGAAGTTGCACCAAATCCGGTCTTGGTGCCACTTGAAATCCTTATTTTGCAGGTCCAAGCTGGGTACAGCTCCTGATGCAGGTCAATTAATGGCCATGCTGTTGAAGCTAGTAAATGCCAAAAACACTATTGAAATTGGAGTTTTCACTGGATACTCCCTTCTCCTCACTGCTCTTTCCATTCCTGATGATGGCAAGGTCTGTGATTATACATATATACCATTGATCTTCCTAATATATTCATCTCTTGATCAAGCATTTATGGACAAAACTAGATTATTTTTGCAGATCATAGCAATAGATTTGAATCAGGAGACATATGAGATAGGGTTGCCAGTTATTAGAAAAGCTGGGGTTGAACACAAAATCAACTTCATTGAGTCCGAGGCTCTACCTGTCCTTGATAAACTGTTGGAAAACGTAAGTATTTACTACCCTTTTTTTTGTTTTTTTGTCTTTTTTTGGTGATAAGTAAATGTAACTTTGCATTGTATAAATAAGCAAACCAAACATACTGTGGGTGTATTCTGAATTCAATCCAGATAATGCTCACTACCCGTTGGCGACCCACATGCCCAGATTAATGGGCAAATAGGCTTGACCTGATATTTGTATTTAGGTCTATTTTGCCTCAGATTGTTACTTTTACATCCTTGTACATATAAGTTATTTTCTGAGTTCTAGAGTTGAGAAGATCTTGTGAGTTTTTCTAAAAGGCTTGTTGAGAGAGAGCCCACTTCTTGTCTCTCTACATTGACAGTGAAACTCATTCGTTGTTCTTCGCCCTTGAACATAGGCTTATAGCCAAGCCAAACCAAGTAAATCCTTATGTTTGTTCTGTTCTAGTTTTTTTTTTTTTTTTCCCCCTTGATATTTGTCTTTGCTATAACAAAACAAAACCTAGTATATCAGCAGGGATGTACAAATTTGCCAAAAAAATCATAAAAGAATACATCTATATATATATATATATATTTAAAAAAGAACAAGAAGAAGAGAGCAGTCCTCATTAAGCCAAAAATATAGTTGCATGAGTTGAAATCAATAATGGAATTTTCTCTTCCCTTGAAAGATCTACAGTTCCCTCCCTCTGAAAGTACACACAACGGAGCAACTTGTCAAGCCTTTCTACTCACTTTGCTCAAACAACCCCTATGCCATGGCCAACACTCAAAGAGTTCATTTACCGGCCATAGTATCACCCAAGTGTCACCAAAAACAATGAAAATCAGGCTTCAAATCTCTAAAGCCACCATGTAATGAACCAATTTATTTCATATCATTACATTTTCCTCTAGTTTAATGTTCTCTTTCTTGTTTGTGGATATTGTTTTCTGTTGCAGAATGAAAATGAAGGGAGTTTTGACTTTGCTTTTGTTGATGCTGACAAGGTTAATAACCTTAACTATCATGAGCGATTGATGAAACTGGTGAAAGTTGGTGGAATAGTTGTCTATGATAACACACTCTGGGGAGGGTCGGTTGCAATGCCTGAGGAATCGGTTCCGGAGGGCATGAAGCATGATAGGCATTTCATAATTGAACTGAACAAATCGCTAGCATCTGATCCCCGCATTTTAATCTCTCATGCTCCGTTAGGCGATGGAATCACTATCTGTAAGCGCATCCAATGACTTGTACTCGTGTAATGACAAGAGCTATGAAGACTAATTTGTTGTTAATTCAAGTGAAATCTTTATATAATGTGTTGCAAATTCAAGTGAGAAGCTGTCATGACTCATGATCATATATGAATGAATGCAATCAAATTCAAAGCACATATTATTAGTACAATCCATTTGCAACCAACTCAAAAACTTGTGGAGGTTTCGAATAAGCACGAGAAGTAAATTTCAGAGAGTTGCTAATACAATTTGAAACGGGCTTGTCAAGATTTATTGTGCAAGTGAGCTTGAGTACGTTACAGACACAATTTTGCCAGGCCCGTTTAGGCTCTTTTTGTCTGCCTCTTCCTGTCTGCCTCCTCAGCAAATAGAGGGAGCTTAGGCTCTGTTTGTTTTCAGAGGTATAATGGAGGGGATTCATAGTGAGGGGATTAAGTAATATTGTATTTGTTTTGATAATAGTTATTAGTGTAGGAATTGTTAGATTATTTTTATATAAAATAATAAAATAAATAAAAAAATACAAAAAATTAAACATTAATGTTAAAAAAAAAATGCCCAACAAGTAAAAAATAAAAAAAAATTCTAATCCCCTCACTATTTTTCTAATACCACCCCTACTTCTTCCATCCCAATCCCTCTTCCAACTTCATCGTAATCCCTTCATCCTAATTTCTTTTTTCCAACTCTACAAACAAACACAACACTAAATGGACCCCACCTCCATCCTAATCACATCTCACCCTTTACACTCCAAAACAAACGGGGCCTTAGACGATTGCTACAGTTGGTCATCCCCCGCAACCCATTTTATTGAACGAAGGAAAAAAAAATACAATTTCACATGAACTTGTGAACTAAAGCCACTTATTTCAAACACACTTGCTTCGGATACAATAAACATGTTTTACTTGTACTATTTCGAACAAACTTGTGTGACAAATTTCTTTGATGTTTCTGTAACCACGAGGGGAAAAGCAATAGTTGCATCACAGTGTACCTGTTTGGAACCAATGAAAAGGAGGAAACAAATTAGAATCATAATGCTATGATTAAGCAATGCAATTGGAAAACAGAAAATTTTCACTAATGACAATCACTTCAAGGTAGGAAGTGAAGGTGAAAGGCAAAAGAAGTTAAACCTTGACAGTCTTTGCCGAACTTCGTATTTTTCCCCACGATATGGTTTTGTCAGGGCGGGCACCAGAATCGCTACCATCAAACTCTTGAGCATCCTGGGCTGGTGCTCCAGTTTGAGGAGTTTGGGCTGGGGTGAGAAGTTGAGGGGCTCGTCCAGGGTCTTTCGTTTAAGGGAGAGTCCAGTAAAGACAGATGATAGGAGTATCTCAGGGGCCTTTGGAATGGCCAAGGCTAACATCTCACTAGCGGGCTTAGAAGGGCTAATAGATCTTGAGGAGAAATGGCCAAGTGCACCTCTATATTGGCCATCCACCAATTCTGGTACCTTTTCAGTGTATTGCTTTGGGGAATGAAGGGTAGGTATTCAAAATCAATTAAGTCTTGGATAAACTTGGAGGTTGCCTCTTCTAATCTAAATCTTGGAACTTTCAGTTCTTTGTTTGCAAGGTTTGAGTTGGACTAACTGCAAAGAGGGATAGGGATCCCTTGAGAGAGTCCAAATTGCCTAGCAAATTGGGTAGGGCAATAGGGCTCAGAGATACACTTACAAGCTCTAGGGTTCATAGTGTCAATAAATAGCTCCCTCAAGATCAAAATAGAAGCCCACATATTTTTGTGCTGAGGCCTAAAACAAGACCTATCGCTCAAAAAGGTCCTCAACCAAGCTGGGCCAATGTTGGCTTCGAAGGGACAGAAAAAGATATGAGAAGAAGGGGAAGCTAGGAGTTGGTGAAAAAAAGAGAAGTAGACGGCAAAGTTGGAAGGATAAAGAGAGACATTGGCTAACTTCTTGTCACAAGTGGTAGGGTTTGGCATTAAAAACTTTAGACATTTAGAGTGCAAATCAATGAAGTATGCAAAAAGTCAAAGTTGGAGTATCCAAAATGGGCCTCCTTGATTGGCATCCATGGGTTTTTCACAAAAGAGGGAATAAGCTCTGTAGACATGGCCCAAAACATATGGAGCTAAAGCTACATTTTTATGCAAAACAAAGGCTTTGGCAAGAGGGACAAACTCAGGCATAATCCTCTGAGAAGAAGTACAGAAGATGAATTTGCAAAGCCAATACAATAAAAAAGAAAAGAATTCCCTATCAGTCACATGGCCTTCTCTTTTGTTCTCAGCCTTGACAAAGTCACTATAAGATGAGTTCAGAGGGGGACGAGAAAAAGGGATGTTAAGGTCAGGGTAGTCTGGACTGAAGGGAGTACCAATAGGGGATAACCCTAACAAATGGCAGATGTCAAGGACAGTAGAGGCCATCATACCATATCTAAATTGGAAAGAATTGAAAGCAGAATTCCAAAAACAAAGAGCAGCAGGTATTAAAAATGGGTCCTTCGAAATGGTGAACCTGGATAGTTGAAGGGCGTCGAAAAGGCAAAGTTCCTGGAGATCCAGTGTCCTAGCAGGGACGACCCGATCATACCATTCCTCCTATTCTGGTCTTATTGCGGGCCAGCAGCGATAGGGTCGGTTCACTTGCTAGCTTCCCCAATTAAGACCGCCTTCATAAAGGAGGCAGTGGTCCTCCAAACGCGGGTACAGAGCTGGAAGCTGAGTAGAGGCCTCTTTAAAAATAGGCCCAAGCACATATTCCTGTTGCTCATGGCGACAGAGAATGAAAATACGCCCATCGATAGCACTTTTCTCGCCAGCTTTCTATTTCTCACACTCTTCAGCAATGATCCTCTTTAAAGCTACGGATGGACTCACACGCTCCATGATTGGTATCTTCAAGGAGGAAGAAGCCCTTGACAGAAGTTTTCAGAGGACGAAGTTGAGAAAAAGGGTAAAGAAAAGGAGAGGTTAATAGAAATGAAGGATTTGTGTGTTGGGCGAGCAAGTGAATTAAAAGCACAAAAGGAAAGGGTTTTTAAACCTTTCTGTCTGAAAGATGCCCGATCAGTTTAAATGGGTAAAATTCATAAGAAGTACTGAAGGTATGAATATGAAAAGTTTCTCTCAAGAGTGATTGTTTGGGAGGGAAACGTATCTCAAACACTCAGATTGGCTTCGAAATCAAATATTTGGCTTCGAAGCCAAGGTTTGGCTCCAAAGCCAAATGACAAACATCCAGCTAAGGCTTCGAAAGCAGGTAGTTGATTTCGAAGTACGTTTCATACCAAAGAGTACAATAATGCTCAAATTTTTCTTTGCTTCAAGGGTATTAAAGACTTGCTTTTAAGTTTCTTGTTGAAAATAAAATCTTTCGAAGTAAACTTTGAAATACTCTGCAGCTAGAGTTTGTTTGTTTTAGACTTCGAAGTTGCAAAAAGCCAATATTTGGTTAAGCAGTGAAAAAGCCCAAAGGGACACACTCTTTAAGAAAAAAAATAGTGCAATCCATAAGGAAAGTTTTCATATTTCGAAACACGTAGACTATTTTTTCGAAGTAAAGATAGTTAATTTGAAGCTGTTGTTTGTGTTAACCATATGATTGGAATGAGAAGACCTAAGGAAAATACTGTCAATTATCCTCCATATGTTGGAGATATTCAAATTAGGCTTCCAACATTCCATTAGAAATGTTCAAATCAGGTTTTGAAGGACAAAATTGATAAATTTGAAGCTATGATTTTGTTTGATTTGGGCGAATAGAATGGTTACAAGTATGCAATTGGAATATAAAACCAGACCATGCCGAATAAAGAAAGGAAAACCTAGCTTTATTATTATGAAAAACTACATTAGAAAGCCTTCTTGGCTACAAATTCAATTTCATAAAAATAAGGAATATAAAGAATAACAATGTCATGAAATTTGCTCCAACAGTGGTCAATAAATTTATGTTCATTTTTTATTCTGTCTTCTATTCTATCCAAGCTGGGTTGCTGTAGCTGATATGTTCTTATTTGATGGAAGAGTTGTTCTGCTTTCATTTCAAACTCCATTTCCTTCAATCTTGTTCCATCTCATCCATATCTAGATCATCCCAGTATTGTAACATGCCCGGGGGGGTACCCGCGCGCGTTAAACAGTTCGGACTCCCGAGATCTCTTTGATCTAGGCTCACGAGTGTAATGTGAAACGTAGATAAGAATCCAAATTTGGAAACTTTTAGTGAAAATCCATTTTATTGCAATTTTGTCAAAAATGGACTGTGTCATCAGATCTCAGAGTCGCCACCTAATATTTTGGGAAATTAGGAAACCCATGACTCAGTGCCAAGGCCACTGTTCGTCGTAACCAAGGATGCTTGGCTCGGAACCTTAGGTATGAGAGGGGAAGGTCAATAATGAGCACCCCCACTCACCCGATCAAAAGATCGGCCTCTACTAAACCATGATATGACTTTTATTTTCTTTGTATGTTCATGTTCTGATTAGTTAATAAATCCTAAAATTTACTATGTGAAGCATACAAGTATAGACTATGCCATTCATTTTGGAACAATTTGATATCATGCATTTTGAAAGAGTTTTGACGATGTACAACTGTAGACACCCCATTTTTGACCGACCTTAAGACTCAGACGTCACCAATTGAGCGCTTGGTGATGTTGCATATTGTGCTCGTTTTGAGGTTGTGAAGTCCCGGCTGCGAGCCTTGCCTCCGGACTTCCGGACTCTTTTGTGCTTTGCCTCGGTTTGCGAACCAGGCTTCGTTTTCTCTGTTTTCTCTTCCCGAAGGGAGGGAGAGGTCTCGTAGATCATCTCTCAGGGGCCGTAGGCTACGTTTCGTGGTCGTAGGTCATTTTTCTCGTTTGGAGCCCGGTTTCCGATTTTTCGGAGCCGACGGCCGTGTGCCTTGGTTTGGGACCGCTTAACCACCTCCGTTTGCCCTGGTTTTTGGCATGCATCTTATTTGCTCCCTTTTGAGGGACACTGTGGTCCGAGAGACCAACTTTGTGGTCGAACACCACTTCCGGTGCCTAACGGTCAGTTTTCGGGGCCCCAAACTGCACGTTTTGGCCCCCGAGCCTTGCTTGCAAGCATTGTTGGGCTCCGACCTAAACTAGAAATAGTCATATTTTGAGCTCCTTTTAATGTTTGATTAAGGACCTTTTGCTATTTGAAGCTCCCTTTTTACACTTTGTGTTTAAACCCTCTTTTAGGCCTATTTTTGCACGGTATTTTAGGCTTACTTGTGGGCTGTTTTGGACTTGGTTATAAACTAAAAAATGTCTTGTTTTGAGCCCCTCTTCAAATTTGTTGAAGGGCTCTTGTCGGTTTGAGACCAGCAGCTACCACTTGCCTCTTTATCTCACTTTTTGGCCATTTTGGGGGGAAATTTGAATTTCATTTCCCCCCCATTTTTCCCCCTCTTTTCCACCCTCTTGTGTCTATATAACAGACCCCCCAACTATGTTTTAGGGGTTAGAAAATTTTGTGGTGGAGCTCTCACATTAAATCTTTCTCTCTCTACATTCTAACCATCAAAACCCTTTGATTCTTACACCATTTTTACACACCAACTCATAGCACAAGACCTCCATCCTCCATTCCAGCACTTTGGGACTCTTTTGAAGAGGTTGAAAGCTCAGATTTTGGACCAAGAGTTGATGAAAGACTAGTCTTCAAGGGTGAGTCTCATTTTCTCTCTTTTTGCTCTTTTCTTGGTCTATATTTTAGCTCCTTATGCTTGCATATTTGGGCTCCGACCCTAACTGGAGATAGGCTTTTTTTGAGCTATTTTTCATGTTTCATTAAGGGCCTCTCACTGTTTGAGGCCCCCATTTTGCACTTGCTTCATTATCCCTCTTGTATGCCTATTTCTTGTGTAGCATTTTAGGCCTGTGTATAATCTGTTTTGAAGTATGATGTAAACTGTAACTAGGCTTATTTTGAGCCCTTATTCAACATTGTAGAATGGCTCACCACTGTTTGAATCCTCCATGTGCCACTTGCTTTGATATCCATCTTTTGGTCCCATTTTTGCATGATTTATTAGCCTATTGTGCTTCTGTTTTTGGACTTTGGTCCAAACTGAAAAGGGTCTTATTTTGACGCCCTCTTCATGTTTCATTAAGGGTCTATTACTGTTTGGAGCATATTTTGTATACTTTGTGTTGTAACCTCTTTTTAGGCCTTATTTTGCATAGCATTTTGAGCATACTTGTATACTGCTTTGGGTCTGATTATAAACTGTAAAAAGTCATGTTTTAGGTCCCTCTTCAAATTTGTTGAAGGACCTTCATCTGTTTGAGGCCAGCATGTATCAGTTGCTTCTTTGTTTCCATTTTGGCCCATTTCTTGCATAGGAATTTTGCCATACTTGTGTCTGTTTTTGTGGCTTGTGGTAAACTGTAAAATATCATATTTTGGGCCCCTCTTCAACATTGTAGAAGGGCCCTTATCTGTTTAGGGTCAGCAGCTTCCACTTGCTTCATTATCTTGCTTTCAGGGCCGTTTTTGCATGCTAGTTTAGCCCCATTTGCGTTCGCCGTTTGGCCTTGCTTAGAACTGTAAATATGCTTATTTTTGGGCTGCCTTGATTCTGTCTTCACATTCCATGTTCAAATAATGCATGCATTGCATAGCTATAGGTCATTCCGTATGCCTAATTTCATGTTTCGAGACTCGTTCCATGCATCGGGTACCATTTTGCCATGTTTCGGGGCTGTTTTGCATCTCATTTTGCTACTAAAATTTGCATGATAATGTGCCATATTTCATGTCTTGTTAGAGTGGCATTTCGGTGCCTTAGGGTTGGTCCTCGGTTTGCGTACACGCGTGCACGCATCTCGAGTGTCTCATTTTCATCTAATGGCCTCCTATGTGAGTGTGGCTGAGGTCCACTTGTGTTGGTGTAAGTCCATTATGCATTGTGTATACCATTCCATTTCATAGCATTGTGTATGCTAGGTTGTATGTTAGCGCATTGTGTATGCCGTGTCACCTCGTGCATCATGTATGCCATTTCATAGCATTGTGCATGTTAGGTTGTATCTTAGTTTACATTCATGCATGTCATGCATATTGCATTGTGTTCGGGATAGGTGTTAGCCCGAGCACGGGAAACGAGGTACGTTTCGTACTCCGAGTGACGGAACGTGTCTCAATTCCCCAGTCACCGACACTCCGGATTATCCATGATGGAGTTAGGTTTTAGTTGAGTTTTCATGTGCATTCATTCCATATCAAGTTGTGCAATTCGATTCCTCGGCCATCATGCATCGATATGCGTGATTGGTGGCACGAGGATCGAGACATGCATATATTTGTGAAAATACATTGCTATGCCCCTTTCCTGCTCTCTGTTGCAGCAAATCAAGAATCAGCAGTCTTCCGGGGCTTGACGCGCTTTCCAAAAAAATCATTGCAAAACAGAGGCTAATTGGGGCATCGCAGTGGATTTCTGCACAAGGCAATCTAGACATGCATCATTCATCATCTGGAGAAGAGTCAAGACAGTCCCTGGCTTGCATGCCAGTTTATTATTTTTCTTAGTTAATTTGTAAATTAATTAGGGATCTGTACATATTTGGACTGTATTATTTGGACTGTACTATTTATTCGGACCCTCTATGCGAGGGCATAATTGTAATAAGTGTGCGTGTGTGTGATGTATGTCTTCCAACCCCACGTCTTTCTCCCTTTTATTTACCTGCTTATGATGGTTAGATTAGGGCATGTTTCACTTAGCATACAGTATGATAGCATGTTTGCATTCATTCATCTGTCTTGCATGCACTGGGCTCGGCGCATCATATTAACTGCATTTGTATTTCAATTCCAAATTGAATACTTGATAGCTGTAGCATTCCATATGCCATGTTTAGAATAGCCGAGCCTGCTATAGTTGCATTATTGCATGTGTTGCATTAGGCATTTCTGTATAGTTAGGATCATGCATGATTTCTAATTAGCTTCTGTTTTGGCTTGGAGTACTCGGTAAGTTTTATGCTTTAGCATCCTTGCATGCGTGTGAGTGATTTCCAGGAATAGCATGCTTACCATGAGGCTATATGCTTATGTGATATAACTGCCTGAATGCCTGTGGGTGAAGGTTGGGTTATTTGGATTGGAACAAATCATTGACTGTGAGTTTTAAGCCCACTAGATAGTGGCAAAACCATCTTTTTCTAAGCCCACCCGAGGGTGGCAAAATCTGCATTTTAAGCCTACTTGCGGGTAGCAAACCATCTTTTAAAAACAAATATGAAATGTTTTGTTCCAATTCAGGCGATCCAGTCTACACTTGTATGCTGCGCGCATCACATAGTAAATCTAGGCTAATAACCGGAATAAGAATATATAAGGTTTTCAAAACTCGATATCATGGTTAGTAGAGGCCGATCTTTGATCGGGCGAGTGGGGGTGCTCACGAAGTGACCTTCCCCAATCGTACCCAAGTTCCCGAGCCGAGGCAACTTTGGTGATGACGGACACGTGGCCTTAGGCAACGAGTCAGGGTTTCCTAAATTTTCCAAAATAAAATATTTAGGTGGCGACTCTGTATATGGCAAAGCAGTCCATGTTTGGCACTTCTTTCAAAAAATCTGTTCTCTTAAAAACGATTTGCCGGATTTGGACTCTTTGGTTCAGATTAAGAACCGTGACACAAAATCGAGTCCGAACTGTAGCGAGGTCCCCCGCGGGCTTGTCTATAACAACCCAAATAAATTGAGTTTACAAGCATGAAAAATCAACATCATTCCAAATTAAGCGACACAACCTCTATCCACTGGCATTCATAGAGTTATATCACATAAGCAAATAGCCTCATGGTAGAATGCTAGACATAGTAAGAAAAACACACACAAACGGGATGCTAAAGCATAAAAACTTACATGTTTGATGTCCCACGAACAAGCTACAAAACAAAGTTAGTAAAATATGCATGATCTTATATACAAAATCCTAATGCAATTCACTCATGAGATGCAACTAAAGATTCGGCTTCTAAAATATGATATGTGAATCATCTCAAGAACATGAGGTAGCGCACATAATCACATAGGAATTGATTAAATCCACAAATACAAACTTAGCCGAATCAAGATGCATGAAACATGGATGCAAAGCATAACTATGATGAAAAATAAATATGATGTTTATGTACAAATAAAGAAAGCAAGTAAAAGAACGGGATAGAAGAAGCGGGACGGGGAATTATTACAACATTTTAAAGAATAATTACAAATCAAATTAGAGAGAGATGAGGAGAATATTACAACAAAATAAAAACCTCACAATACACTAAAAATAAAAAATAAATAAAATAAAAGCTTCATGTTCTTTAGAACCGCCGGCGGAAATTGATCAATATTGGGAGATTACGCCATCTTGTTCGGAAGAAGCTAACCGGCCGGCCAACTAGGCCGGCCAGCCAACTAGGCCAAGCAAAACCTGTTTTGTTGCGAAACCAAGAAAATGAACAAACAAAAAATATGTAGGTGGCTCAACTAGCCACTACCGGTTAGATTAAAAAAAAAACAAGAAAACAAATATAAAATAAAATAAAAAGTGCAAACTCACAACATAAACCTAAAGTAATAAAACAAATATAAGATAGAACATGCAAGATTACAACAGAATTAATATGAGACTAATACACGAAAAAAAAAATAAATATGAGGTAGAACATGCAAAATTACAACAAAACTAATATGAAATTAAAGCATGCGAATAAAAATAAATAAATAAATAAATAATTATGAGCTCAACAAACCACTAGGATTATAACAATACACTATGAAATATAAAGTAAGAAAATAAATATGAGATAAACAAACCACTTAGATTATAACAAAACACAATGAAATAAGAAACATGAAAATAAATATAAGATATAAAATATAAGAAAATGAAAGACTAACAATTCACCTTCCAAAGAAAGATTGAACTTTTTTATTTCCAAACTTCCTCTTGATCACCCTCAAGTGTAGGAAGTGTGTTCTCAAATCCTCAATTCAAAATTATGGAGTTTATGGAGTTTGTGGTATAGAAAGTGGCTAACTCTCTAGTTTTTCTAACTTTCAATCACTAAACACTCTTCCTTATGATCAAGGCAATTGATCTTTGGCTATATCAGAATTTTTGGAGTGGTTTTGGTGTATGGAAATAAGGAATTTCAGTAGTTATGGAAGGTATGGGGTGTATATGGAAGATAGGAATATTTTTGGCTCAAAAACTCAATTTTTCTCTCTTTTTTCACTCTTTTCTCACTCCTTTCTCTTCAATTTCGTGGTCCTTCTTCTCTCTTACAATATGATCATTCTATATAGGCAATGAGGGAGAGTAAAGGTCAAAAAGAAGGTGGGAGACAAGGTGGGAGACAAGAATGTGATAGGAGGGCAAATTTTCAAGGTGGTTGCATGGGATACTCCTTTATGAATGCAAACAAAACCTCTTTTTGACAATGGGGGATGAGTAGGTATAATGGAGGATGAGTGGATGCACTTGAATGGCTCAGAAAATAGGTAAATGAGTTGTCCCAACCGAACCAAAACCAAGAAAAAATGGGCTATTGTTGTTTTGGGCCGAGTCAACAAAATCTGCTTTTAAGTCCAACTTCAAATGGGCATATCTCCCCCATATGGACTTGGTTTTAGGCGGTTCTTGGGTCCAAATTGAAGCCCCAGAAGTCTACTTTCCAATGGTGGTGGCCTCACATTTAAATTCCAAGTGTACAAAGAGATATACCTAATTTAGTAAAGGCTGTCTCGGGCTGGGTCAACAAAATCTGCTTTGAAGCCTAACTTCAAATAGGCATATCTCCCTTATTTGGACTTGGTCTAAGGTGGTTCTTGGGTCTAAATTGAAGCCCCAGAAGTCTACTTTCCAATGGTGGTGGCATCACATTTAAATTCCAAGTGTACAAAGAGACATGCCTAATTTAGTAAAGGCTGTCTCGGGCTGGGTCAACAAAATCTGCTTTGAAGCCCAACTTCAAATAGGCATATCTCCCTTATTTGGACTTGGTCTAAGGTGGTTCTTGGGTCTAAATTGAAGCCCCAGAAGTCTACTTTCCAATGGTGGTGGCCTCACATTTAAATTTCAAGTGTACAAAGAGAAATGCCTAATTTAGTGAAGGCTGCTCATTTCCTTCTTAATGATTTGATACTCATTCTTTTCCTAAACCAATTTTCTTTCATCCCCTCTTATTTCCTTTAACTCCAAACCTATAAAGAAGATGTTTTTAAATATTTTTCAAAAAAGTTCACCTCCTTTCCATTTATTTCTACTTTGTCCTTACTCGGTTTACTGAAAAGTGCAACATTTTAATCGAAATAGGAGTTTCGGGACATTGTAGAAACATTTAAAAAAAAAACATATTTTGAAAAGAGGGTTTTAAGGTCTAAAATAGTTTGGCCAAAAAATGGGTGAAGGTTGGGATTAAAACTTAAATTCCATCTTTCTTACTGAGAATTTTGTGAGAAACACATTCTAATTGTCATCATCTGGTAATCAAAATAAAGCGCCCAAGTCTTAGGGTCGGTCAAAATGGGGTGTCTACAGTTGCCCCTCTTTGACAGAGCTCAAAGTCATTTCATGACGTGAGTGAATGTCAAAGCCCAAAGACGACCCTTTTGACAAGGCCGTAAGACTTGGGTAAACAAACAATATGTAATGCAAGTGGTTGAACCCGAAGGTTGCCTACGTATCCCTTTGCAAGGAATCAAACCAGCGTAGTTCAGGGGCAGAATGCAAGTGACATGCTCAAAATGCAGTTTGAAAGTTGGACTTACACGTTTCGCGAAGCCGGTTGTTTGAAAATTCATGATGTATGCAATACAATGCAATGTCATGGAGTGATGATAAAGATATGAAGATGGCAACATGGGAGGCAAGCCTCGTGCAAATGATAGGAAACATAACAGGGGGTGTATTGCATACAAAAATGAAAGAAGGGGGTGCATCGCATTCAAATGTGCATACTACAAAAATGAGAGAGGGGGTGGCGTGAACAGACAGGCACACCCAACTGTATTTCATACACAACTTTCCCTATTCTCCAACGGGGTGACAGACTAGGTTGGTTCAGTATCCAGAATTGAGGCGCATACAAGCTACCTCAACCTATGGGGCTGCCATACAGATTTCAAGCCAGGGATACACCCCTGGGTATTTAAACCAGACTTTAGTCTCGGAAATCCTGAACCTTTTGCGTTCTAGGCATCGCCATTCGAACTCTAGTTTTCACCGTCTCAGTTGATCTCCTAGGAACTCATTGCAAACCAGGCAGGTGGCTATACCAGACCACCTGAAGTCGTTCGGGCACAACAAACACCAAAGGAATTACACCTTTAGAGGATTTAAGGTCTCCTAAACCACGAAAGAAGAGGGTGCATCGCATACAAATGTGCATACCACACAAATGAGAGAAAAGTGCATCGCATTCAAATGTGCATACCACACAAATGAGAGAAGGGGTTGCATCGCATTCAAATGTGCATACCACACAAATGAGAGAAAAGTGCATCGCATTCAAATGTGCATACCACACAAATGCGAGAAGGGGTTGCATCGCATTCAAATGTGCATACTACACAAATGAGAGAAGGGGTTCCATCGCATTCAAATGTGCATATCACACAAATGAGAGAAAAATGCATCGCATTCAAATGTGCATACCACACAAATGAGAGAAGGGGTTGCATTGCATTCAAATATGCATACCACACAAATGAGAGAAAAGTGCATCGTATTCAAATGTGCATACCACACAAATGAGAGAAAAGTGCATCGCATTCAAATGTGCATACCACACAAATGAGAGAAGGGGTTGCATCGTATTCAAATGTGCATACCACACAAATGAGAGAAGGGGTTACATCGTATTCAAATGTGCATACCACACAAATGAGAGAGGGGGTTGCATCGCATTCAAATGTGTATACCACACAAATGAAAGAAGGGGTTGCATCGCATTCAAATGTGCATACCACACAAATAAGAGAAAAGGGGTTGCATTCAAATGTGCATACCACATAAATGAGAGAAAAGTGCATCGCATTCAAATGTGCATACCACACAAATGAGAGAAGAGGTTGCATCGCATTCAAATGTGCATACCACACAAATGAGAGAAAAGTGCATCACATTCAAATGTGCATACCACACAAATGAGAGAAGGAGTTGCATCGCATTCAAATGAACATACCACACAAATGAGAGAAAAGTGCATCGCATTCAAATGTGCATACCACACAAATGAGAGAAGGGGTTTGAATTTGAGAATGATTGAATTTTGAACTCTGAATGGAACATTGATTCTATACTGACCTAAATCAAAGAATGACTTAATGAAAGAAGAACGAAGCAAAATGATCCAAACATTCTTATATACACTGACTAGTATAAATACATCGACTGGTATAAACATACTGACTGGTATGAAAGGAACACAGTTATATACACTGACTGGTATGAATACCCTGATTGGTATGAATACACTGACTGGCATGAATACACACTTATATACACTGGCTGGTATGAATACCTTGACTGGTATGAATACACACTTATATACACTGAATAGTTGACTCGAGCAGTGGAGAAAACAGAATCTCTAACTCGACTATGCCCCTAGTTCATTGCCTTGACCCTTTTTTGTTTCTTGATTTTTTTTGTAAACATGTTTTGATTAACATGAGAGTTAGATTAGCATACTTATTCCATTTTCTGTTTTGAAATCATGTAAGCCGAGCTGTGAGCACTGAAAATTTTCCCTTTTCAAATCCAAAGAATGGTCCAAGTTTTGCAAAAATGAAACAATTTTCGAGAAAAATTAGTCAGTTTCGTTCAAATTAATCAAAACCTATTTTTGCAAATGGCCACTACTTAACTAACATGGAATCAACCATCAGGGTGCATAGCCCCAAGCCAGATAATCAAAGGTGATATCCAAACCAAGCCAAACGAACCAAGCCAATCCGAACCGAATGAAGCCGAGCAGAACTGGACCGGACTGAACCGAACTGCCGAACCGAATCGAACCGAACTGAACCAAGTTAAATCGAACCAATTGAATTGAGCAGAACGAAGATACACCAATCAAACACGGATAGGACAACCAAGTCGACTAAAGATACACCAATCAAACATGGACGAGATGAATGAGTTGAAAATTATTAGGGCCGAACTTCGAGATGGAGCTACCTACGTATCCCAAAGATAGGAATCAGGCCATCGTAGTTCGGGCTAAGGGTCACTCGGGTATTGACACTCTTCTTTTGTGCTCTAACTTTTGCCAAAGCCGCCCTTTCGGGTTTTCAACCTTGCGAGCTTCTTTTTTTATTTCATTTTCATTTTTTGTTTTTCATTTTGTTCATTTCATTTTTTTTTATGTCTTTTGAGTTTCTATTTTTTTGTTTTTCTGCTCTAACTTTTGCTTGGGTCGCCCTTCCGGGTTTTCCACCCAGCGAGCCTCTCAAGGGTTTCAGTTTAGCTTGTCCATGTTGATTGGGTGTGAGATCTCTAGGCCATCAAAATCTATAATAATGACTACTACACTTGACCAGGAGATATGATGATGTAGGGACTAGGCTACTTGGGTTTGATTTTGCCCCTAGTGTAGTGGATAGGAACTCGACTGTCCTTCAATAATAAAATTTATTCTCTCAAATTCTGGGTATGGCCTTTCTAGGCAGTCTTCATTGGGAAACGATTCAATTTTAACTCTTTGATCATATCCAACCTTTTGCCCCTAGTTCAAGGGCTGCTTCAAATCTAAATCGCATCCAACCTTCTTGCTTCTAGTTCAAGGGTTGCTTCCAATCTGAATCACAGGCTCTACATAGTTCTGGCTAAGGTTCACTCGGGTATTGACACTCTCCTTTTACGCTCTAACTTTTGCCAAAGCCGCCCTTTCGGGTTTTCAACCTTGCGAGTTTTTCATTTTTCTTTTTATTTTCCCTTCTTTTTTTATTTTTTTTATTTTTATTTATTATTATTTTTTATTTTTTTGTGCTCTAACTTTTGCCTGGGTCGCCCTTCCGGGTTTTCAACCCAGCGAGCCTCTCAAGGGTGATACTTTATTGCCCCTAGTTCAAGGGCTACCTCCATTTCAGCTATGCAAGCCTCACACTTTCGCCCCTAGTTCAAGGGCTGTTTCAAATCTGAAATCACATTCTCTGCCCTGAGTTCAAGGTCTGTTTCCAATCTGGATCACATCATTGCCCCTAGTTCAAGGGTTATTTCCAATCTAAATCATATTCGACCTTATTGCCCTTAGTTAAAGGGCTGCCTCCATTTGAATCACATCATGGCCCCTAGTTCAAGGGCTATTTCCAATTCGGCTATGCAAGCCTTACACTTTGAATGATCATTGAATACTTCGAATCAAGGTTTGAAAGCTAAGGAGCTAAGGAGGTCGGACCACGAGTCAAGAGGGATCCTATGCTGTATAACTAATTCCAGGCATGTCTTCGTAGGACCACGCAAAAACAGTTTTTGAAATCTTTTCACAAAGCAACTAATCACTCATACTTTTACGAAGATAAGATAGAACCAATTTGGACCAAGCCAGGATCCTTCTCAATACCCACATTAACAAAAATGATTTTCTTCATCAAAGGCTTAGCATACCTCTCTTCCTCTCAGTTGATTAAAATTTGCAAATCCCAAGGAAATTCTTCCTCTTCGTTTTTATCAGAGTTTTGGAAAAAGTTTTGAAAAACTTTGGTCAATGCGATGAATTAAGGCACAGAGAAGTAGGCAGACTCTATGGCATTTTTTTTTTTTTTTTTTATTGAAAAAAGACTGTGACTCAGCAATGACAACAGACTTTTTGACAACAGACTCAAAAGAAAATGACAAAGAAGGCCTAGACAGGACATAAATGTCTAGGTTAGCACTATCGAAATCAATAGACTCTGACTCACTAGAATGACTCGAGTCTGATCCCAACTCTACAAACTTGGTGGAATTAAACTTAGACTCAATACTCAATACTCAATACTCAATACTCAATACTCAATTCAGAACTCAGAATAAAACCATTCTCAAATTGCCAGTCAAAGTGTGGGCCATCGACAACATTCAAAATAAAGCCCGTGCAATCAACAGGTGGTCATTTCCCAATCACAGAGATGGTCGGATACCCTACAAGTTCTATTTATTTACAAATGGTCGACTTTATGGGATATCGGATTTTTTTTTATTTTACAATTTTTTTTGTGATTTTATGTTTTTGTTATTTTTTTTTGTTTTTGAAGTAATGGTGCTAAGTTGAACTACCTGAACCACTCATTTGAATTTGAGAACCCCTGTATAGATTCAATACATTGCACATAACACATAGCAGGAAAGAGAACAAACACCCCTATGGAAGGTAGGGTTATCCTGTCCTAGCTTGAAATGATCTAGGGTTTCACTATTCAGACAAGTGGTATCACACATCCTAGAAATGGGAAAGCATCCTGTCCTAATTTGAAAGGTACTATAGCTCACTATATGTACAAGGTTAGCTCTGTTCTAAGGGTTGAAGTCAAGGTGACGTTACCAAAGAGTCCTTTGAGTCATAACCAATAAAGATCTCAGGAAATCAGAAGAGTCAAATAGCCTCTCTTCGGAGTCTGAGAACCTTAGATAGCAAAGCTACCCTTTTGACAAATCTCAAAAGGTTACAACACAAGGCCTCTACAGTAACGTAGAGATAGGTGTAGTGTCACAAAAAGTATGCATGTGTTCCCACCAGTATCTAGGCAACACAGGAACTTTAAGTGCACCAATGCATGCAATGCAATAAACATATAATTGAAAATAAAAGTCATATCATGGAGTTCGAGTCAAGGTTTCATAAATCCTCAGCAGAGTCGCCAGAAACTGTAACATGCCCGGGTGGGTACCCGCGCGCGTTAAACAGTTCGGACTCCCGAGATCTCTTTGATCTAGTCTCACGAGTGTAATGTGAAACGTAGATAAGAGTCCAGATTTGGAAACTTTTAGTGAAAATCCATTTTATTGCAATTTTGTCAAAAATGGACTGCGTCATCAGATCTCAGAGTCGCCACCTAATATTTTGGGAAATTAGGAAACCCATGACTCAGTGCCAAGGCCACTGTTCGTCGTAACCAAGGATGCTTGGCTCGGAACCTTAGGTATGAGAGGGGAAGGTCAATAATGAGCACCCACGCTCACCCGATCAAAAGATCGGCCTCTACTAAACCATGATATGACTTTTATTTTCTTTATATGTTCATGTTCTGATTAGTTAATAAATCCTAAAATTTACTATGTGAAGCATACAAGTATAGACTATGCCAACCTAATATTTTGAGAAATTAGGAAACCCATGACTCGGTGCCAAGGCCACTGTTCGTCGTAACCAAGGATTCTTGGCTCGGAACCTTAGGTATGAGAGGTGAAGGTCAATAATGGGCACCCCCACTCACCCGATCAAAAGATCGGCCTCTACTAAACCATGATATGACTTTTATTTTCTTTATATGTTCATGTTCTGATTAGTTAATAAATCCTAAAATTTACTATGTGAAGCATACAAGTATAGACTATGCCATTCATTTTGGAACAATTTGATATCATGCATTTTGAAAGAGTTTTGACGATGTACAACCCAAATAAATTGAGTTTACAAGCATGAAAAATCAACATCATTCCAAATTAAGCGACACAACCTCTATCCACTGGCATTCATAGAGTTATATCACATAAGCAAATAGCCTCATGGTAGAATGCTAGACATAGTAAGAAAAACACACACAAACGGGATGCTAAAGCATAAAAACTTACATGTTTGATGTCCCACGAACAAGCTACAAAACAAAGTTAGTAAAATATGCATGATCTTATATACAAAATCCTAATGCAATTCACTCATGAGATGCAACTAAAGATTCGGCTTCTAAAATATGATATGTGAATCATCTCAAGAACATGAGGTAGCGCACATAATCACATAGGAATTGATTAAATCCACAAATACAAACTTAGCCGAATCAAGATGCATGAAACATGGATGCAAAGCATAACTATGATGAAAAATAATATGATGTTTATGTACAAATAAAGAAAGCAAGTAAAAGAACGGGATAGAAGAAGCGGGACGGGGAATTATTACAACATTTTAAAGAATAATTACAAATCAAATTAGAGAGAGATGAGGAGAATATTACAACAAAATAAAAACCTCACAATACACTAAAAATAAAAAATAAATAAAATAAAAGCTTCATGTTCTTTAGAACCGCCGGCGGAAATTGATCAATATTGGGAGATTACGCCATCTTGTTCGGAAGAAGCTAACCGGCCGGCCAACTAGGCCGGCCAGCCAACTAGGCCAAGCAAAACCTGTTTTGTTGCGAAACCAAGAAAATGAACAAACAAAAAATATGTAGGTGGCTCAACTAGCCACTACCGGTTAGATTAAAAAAAAAAACAAGAAAACAAATATAAAATAAAATAAAAAGTGCAAACTCACAACATAAACCTAAAGTAATAAAACAAATATAAGATAGAACATGCAAGATTACAACAGAATTAATATGAGACTAATACACGAAAAAAAAATAAATATGAGGTAGAACATGCAAGATTACAACAAAACTAATATGAAATTAAAGCATGCGAATAAAAATAAATAAATAAATAAATAATTATGAGCTCAACAAACCACTAGGATTATAACAATACACTATGAAATATAAAGTAAGAAAATAAATATGAGATAAACAAACCACTTAGATTATAACAAAACACAATGAAATAAGAAACATGAAAATAAATATAAGATATAAAATATAAGAAAATGAAAGACTAACAATTCACTTTCCAAAGAAAGATTGAACTTTTTTATTTCCAAACTTCCTCTTGATCACCCTCAAGTGTAGGAAGTGTGTTCTCAAATCCTCAATTCAAAATTATGGAGTTTATGGAGTTTGTGGTATAGAAAGTGGCTAACTCTCTAGTTTTTCTAACTTTCAATCACTAAACACTCTTCCTTATGATCAAGGCAATTGATCTTTGGCTATATCAGAATTTTTGGAGTGGTTTTGGTGTATGGAAATAAGGAATTTCAGTAGTTATGGAAGGTATGGGGTGTATATGGAAGATAGGAATATTTTTGGCTCAAAAACTCAATTTTTCTCTCTTTTTTCACTCTTTTCTCACTCCTTTCTCTTCAATTTCGTGGTCCTTCTTCTCTCTTACAATATGATCATTCTATATAGGAAATGAGGGAGAGTAAAGGTCAAAAAGAAAGTGGGAGACAAGGTGGGAGACAAGAATGTGATAGGAGGGCAAATTTTCAAGGTGGTTGCATGGGATACTCCTTTATGAATGCAAACAAAACCTCTTTTTGACAATGGGGGATGAGTAGGTATAATGGAGGATGAGTGGATGCACTTGAATGGCTCAGAAAATAGGTAAATGAGTTGTCCCAACCGAACCAAAACCAAGAAAAAATGGGCTATTGTTGTTTTGGGCCGAGTCAACAAAATCTGCTTTTAAGTCCAACTTCAAATGGGCATATCTCCCCCATATGGACTTGGTTTTAGGCGATTCTTGGGTCCAAATTGAAGCCCCAGAAGTCTACTTTCCAATGGTGGTGGCCTCACATTTAAATTCCAAGTGTACAAAGAGATATACCTAATTTAGTAAGGCTGTTTCGGGCTGGGTCAACAAAATCTGCTTTGAAGCCTAACTTCAAATAGGCATATCTCCCTTATTTGGACTTGGTCTAAGGTGGTTCTTGGGTCTAAATTGAAGCCCCAGAAGTCTACTTTCCAATGGTGGTGGCCTCACATTTAAATTCCAAGTGTACAAAGAGAAATGCCTAATTTAGTGAAGGCTGCTCATTTCCTTCTTAATGATTTGATACACATTCTTTTCCTAAACCAATTTTCTTTCATCCCCTCCTATTTCCTTTAACTCCAAACCTATAAAGAAGATGTTTTTAAATATTTTTCAAAAAAGTTCACCTCCCTTCCATTTTTTTCCACTTTGTCCTTACTCGGTTGACTGAAAAGTGCAACATTTTAATCGAAATAGGAGTTTCGGGACATTGTAGAAACATTTAAAAAAAAAAACATATTTTGAAAAGAGGGTTTTAAAGTCTAAAATAGTTTGGCCAAAAAATGGGTGAAGGTTGGGATTAAAACTTAAATTCCATCTTTCTTACTGAGAATTTTGTGAGAAACACATTCTAATTGTCATCATCGGGTAATCAAAAGAAAGCGCCCAAGTCTTAGGGTCGGTCAAAATGGGGTGTCTACAAGTATGTACAATCTTTATTCTTGAAGTCATTATATTCGTTGATAAGATTCTCTGCTTCATATTAGGTGTAAATTCGATGGGCTAAGATTTTATCCAAAGATAGAGTGGTAGCCAAAGAAGTTTGGTACCAATAGAGAAGTAGTGGGAGTTGATCCAAAGACATCTGAAGTTCTGCTTAAGGATTGGGGTTGAGGACATGGAACCCCGAGTCATAATGTCACAAGCCCATCGAAAGTTCTTAAAAGGAATATCACCTCCAAGAACATTGAAGGGCAAGTGAGAAAAGGCTACAAGCAAAAGTTGAGCTTGGTATCGCTCAAATATAGTTGGAAGATCTGGAGGTTGGTAGGAAGGAATAAACTGATTCTCAAAGAGAGTAAGTTTCAGTTCTTCCATCCAGTGAGGGTTTTGAGGAAGAGGAGGCGCAAGAGGGTCCATCCCAAAGGAAGAAGAGAACTGGGGGTTATTCACATATTCAAGCCAGTCAGAAGAGCAAAATTTTGCCTTCTTGACTAAGAATGACAGGTTATATCCTTGTGCTTCCTCTAGACGAGGAGTTGTGTAACATGCCCGCGGGGGACCTCGGCTACAGTTCGGACTCGATTTGTGTCGGTTCTTAATCTTGAACCAAAGAGTCCAAATCTGGCAAATCGTTTTGAGAAAAACAGATTTTGAAAAGAAGTGCCAAACATGGACTGCTTTGCCAGATACAGAGTTACCACCTAAATATTTTAAAAAATGGGAAATTTAGGAAACCCTGACTCGGTGCCGAAGGCCACATGTCCGTCATCACCAAAGTTGTCTTGGCTCGGGAGCTTGGGTACGATCGGGGAAGGTCAGCTATGAGCACCCCCTTTCGCCCGGTCCGAAGACCGGCCTCTACTAACCATGATATCCGATTTTGAAAACGTTATGTGTTCTTGTTCCGGTTATTAGCCTAGAATTACTATGTTATGCGCGCAGCAAACAAGTATAGACTAGATTTCCTAATTTGGAAACAAGCATTGCATATCCGTTTGTTTTGAAAAGCGCTTTGGAATTTGCTACTCGCAAGTAGGCTAAAACACGGATTTCAACGAGTTTTTCCAACTCAAACAATCCAACCTTCACCCACAGGCATTCAAATAGTTTATCTCATATAAGCACTTAGCCACATGGTAAGCATACTGTCATGTTAGCATTCACACGCATGTGAGATGCTAAAGCATAAATATTTACATCGTACTCCGTGCCAAAACAATAAACTGGTTAGCAAACATGCATGCCCTAGTTCATGTTAAGTGGCTAATGCATCACAGGCAAGGGTGCAATCTAGAGTAGGCTCGGCTAACCCTAAAATGGCATGTGAAATGCAATCATTCGATACACGTATTCAATTTGGAATCGAAAATACAATGCAGTTTGTATGATGTACCGAGCCCGATGCATGTAAACAAATGCATGAATGCACGCATGCATAGCATAAAGTATGCTAAAATAAACGTGCCCTAATACTAACCATCGTAAGCAGGTAAATAAAAGGGAAGAAAGAAGCGGGGATTGGAAGACATGCACACACACGCACCCACACTTATTACAGATTTGCCCTCGCCCGGAGGGACCAAAAGAATATACAAATTAATTAACTACGCAAGCTAATTAAATTACAGACCCATTAAATTAATTAAACGAATTAATTAATCTAATTAAAACAGTAAACCGCCTCGGGAAGAGGGCCAGATGCAGCGCATGCTCGGGACTTGCTCGGAATCGCATTGCCATGCATAGTCTGCCTCTGTTTTCCCTGCTTTGCTCCTCTGAAAACTGCCAAAGTCTCAGGAATGCCTCACAGGACACTGGGGGATACCACCGGCTGAGAGGGAGAGCCATCGGCTGTGTAGGATGGTCATCGGCACAAAATGAATCCATCGGCTGAGGCCTTACTGCCGGCCGGCAGAAAATGTTGCCGATCAGCAAACAATGCCTGCAGAACCTGCAACTCACAGCAGCAGAGGGCAAAACTTGCATGGCAATACAATTCAAACAATGTATGCACCAATCACATTCCTTATCATGTTAATGACTCAAAGGGGGATGTGCCTCGATTCTCGGACCACCAATCACGCATTTCCATGCATGATGGCCCAAAGAATCAAGTGTGCAACTTTAATTTCAAATGAAATGCAATGCAAATGACCCAATGAAGGGGACTTAACCTCTATCACACTCACTTCAAGAGGCTAAGCATGCATGCTCATGCAAGGCAACCCTAAGCATGCGAAGCTAGGTATGCAACATGGCAAGGCAAGTAATCATGCAAGTCATGAGGCAATGCAACTAATGAAAAGATGGACTTAAACATGACTTAGGCAACTCTAATTAGGCCCAAAATCAGTGGCTAAAACCAAGGAAACGAAGGCCAAAATGCACACACACATGCATGCAATCATGGTCCAACACCTTAAGCATAAACAAGGCAACTCTTAAGCACACTTAAAGAGACCAAACAATGGACAATTATCATGCATACCAAACTCTGAAATTGCACAAAATAGAGGTGCCAAACCAACTAATTCAAGCAAGTAAAGCATGCAAATGGTCCAAGTACTTGAGGTAAGCCAAGAGGCTTAAACCAAGGTCAAACCCACCAAGCCTCACAAGGCTAAGGGGACTCAAAACAGGTCAAAGGCAGACCTAAACAACACCCAAGGGACACCTAGATGGCATCTAAATGGCTCAAATCCAAAGGCATACATAATGACCAAAACATGGAGCATACAACACGAGCTTTCAAAGCAACAATGAAGCCTCTAAGGCAAGTATGCAAACATGTTAAGTGGACTGAAATTTCATGTTAAGTGGTTCCAAACCACTGAAATAATGCAAACGAGGCATGCTATACACTTACATACTTAAGGCCAACAAGCCCGAAAATGCAAAGAGGCTATTTAATGCATGCTAGGGTCGACTCAAACAACCTAAGACAGACCTAAAGCATGGCAAAATAAGCACAAAAGCTTCACAAATCTAAGCCTAAAACATGCTAAAACAAAGGCACACAACCTAAGGCATGTTAAGGCAATCACAAGGCATTACAAGGTAGGTATGCAAGGCATGCATGGTATACCAAAACCAACTTAAAACCATGTTATATTATGGCAATATAAGCATGAAAAACAGTCATGGCATGCTCAACAAACATTCTCACAAAGGCTTCCTCTAGAGGCTAAAAATGGTCCCTTTCAAGGACAACAAGGAGAAGGGGTGGCCCCCTCCTTCTTGAGACTTCAAGGCACCATCTTCACCACTGAAATCCTCAAGATTTTAGTGGTGAAGAGGCCCAAACACCAAAGTCTCGAAACTTGCACAAAATAGCACAAAAATGGGGCCTTTCAAGGCCTAAGGGTGGTCAAACACACCCAAACCACAAAACACTCTTAACAAACAATCAAGAGGGCCTAAAAACAGAACTTTTTTATGTTATACACTAAACACAAAAACAGCTCTAAGACAGGTAGAAATAAGATGCAAGAAAGAGGTAAAAAGGGGGTAAAGTGGTTACCCTTGTAGACCTCTTCACAAATGGTGGTCTTGTGGCCTCCTTGAGCTCCAATCCAGCCAAGAACAGCAAGAATAAGCCCTTAGAACCTCAGTAGCCAAGGGAAGGTGAAACACTAGGTACTTGTGTGCAATATTATGGACTAAAGCACACACAAGAGTAATATAGAGATAGGATGTGTATTGAACCCTAACCCTAAAACCAGAGCTTCCTCTGTATTTTCTAAGCAAAAAGCTCTAATTTTTCTAACCCTTGAGCAAGGGAGAGGAGGGCTCCTCTTATAGAGGAGCCAATCTTGTAAACTTACAATGTAAGCTAACAAGAGGGGCATCCCTCCATACACGTGTATGGTGGGGAAGCAAATGCCAGCCAGCTGTTTCAAAATATCTCCAAAAGCAGCTGAACAGTAGTCGGCTGGGCAAAAATGTCATTTTGACAAAAATGACTGCCGACCGGCAACATACATTGCCGATGGCAACAAAAACCAGCCGGTGGCCTCTAGCCACTGCCGGTGGTGTGTAGGGATGCCTCACAAGGCATTCCCTGCCCCTCCAAGGCAAAACACAAGTGTTTGGTGCAAAACCAGACGCAAAACGGTCGAGTTCGGAGATCCTGAGGCAGGGCGCGTAGCCGAGGACTCCGGGAACTCCAAACGAACACAAACAAGGATGATCACCAAGTGTTCCAATGGTGACGTCCAAGTCTTGAGGACGGTCAAAAATGGGGTGTCTACAAGTTGCTCGCACTATCTTCATAGGCATGGAAGATGTGTACCATGCTATAAGTAAGTTGTCTTCCAAACTACGTCGGTGATCGATGGATACATAGGGGTAAACCACCGAGCTCCGAGCAAAAGGAGGGAAAGACAGAGGATCAGCGAATTCGACAAATCGATGGTTAATTCGCTCTCTTAGCTTGGATTCATCAGGTTCTGGCTAGCTTCCCCAGCTAGTAGACCTGGAGGAAGAAGGAGCAGCCGTGTCCCATGCAGAGGTTGGTGGGGTAGAGGAAGAAGCAACTATGTCCCATGCAGAAGATGATGGGGCAGACGAAGATTTTCCAAGATCCATTTTTGCAAATGCTTGATCTAAGGGTTCGTAATTGTCAAACTTCGGGTCTAGAGGTTGGTACGTTGCAAAAGCTTCCATAACTTGCATAAATGGAGGTGGATAGGTGTAATCAATAAATGCTTTCAGATTCTTTTGAGGCCTATAATCATTTTCCATAGACTCCTCATATGCTCGATCAATGTAAGAAAAGGTTTGCTTGGCTATGAGGATTGTATAAGTCTTTTTGAATGCTTAGATAGTGGGAAATGTTCAAGGTATAGAACAGAATTTAATGCAGTACAAACATTACAATGATGGACGTCAGTTGCAATTCTAAGAAGATGCAAAGCCCATGCACGTCCTAGGACGTGGGTAAAGTGCCTTGATCTACTAATAAGGATTGGGTAACTTAGTGCGAGGGGTAATGTTGGATGTATAATTTGTAAAAGCCAATCACAATTTAACACGTGGCATGAAGAGGGCAATTTGGGAAATTAATACCAATGGCCAATCATAGTCAGACACGTGTCAGGCTGTATTGATAATAATGGGTCTGCGTAGCACTGGAACGATCGAGGGATATAAGGTGATGTGGCCTAACGGTTACTCACAAAATTCAAATTCAAAATCAGGAGAGAGGCCTAACTGCAAAGGTGGTGTAGTGGGACTGACTGTAAGAGAGCATGTTTAGCAATCATGGGAGGACATTTCGACGGTTAGAAGCTCACTTCGACAGTTATCATTGAGAAGTATAAATAGCAGAAAAGGGCCCCAGAGTGAACGATCCAGACTCAGATCAAAAAATCAGTTTTATTTACTTTGTTTTCTCTTCCAATGTTTACAGTTCTTTATATTTCTGTACTTCAAATTCCTGTATTGCACTTTATTCATAGGAGTAGTTTCAAATAGCTTGTTGCTGTAAACTTCTACGAGACTGGGTCAGATCATTGTAAGTTTTTCATTTTACTTAATGAAATTATGAAATTATTCTTCACTTAGTTGTTATTTACTAAATTCTCCTAAACAAGCTACCAGTAAAAGTCCTCTTCATTGAGGCTGAAAGAACTAAAACACAATCGTCTGATAATTGATTGGCAATTAATCTTTTGTAAAGACTGATTGATCTTTACTGATACGCTTAAAATTACAATATTAATTTTTGAAAGCCAAAAAAGTCAACAATATCATAAATGAGAATTTTTAAAAATTATATCAAGCAAGTGTGAGAATAATTACTAAAATATAGTTTTATTGGTTGAATGTATCAATGTACCCCCCCTCTCTCTCTCTCTCTCTCTCTCTCTCTCTCTCTCTCTCTCTCTCTCTCTCTCTCTCTCTCTCTCTCTCTCTCTCTCTCACACCTACATGAATTTTGGATTAGTGCTGTATGTTATGAGCATGGGAAGGCATGTCCTAAAAATATTTTAATGATTTGAATTGTTTATAATGTAAGATTTATTGAGTAGATTATTTATGAAAAAATTTAAACTAATTAGATATCTGTAATTCAAAATAAGACTATATTTGTGTTTGAAAAAAAAAATGATTAATATAATTTAAATAATTTTTTAAAAATTATTATTCAATTTAATCATAGAATTATACATATTTAATTAATTTTATTTTATATATAAATAATATAATTAATAAATATATTAATATAAATAGTTCAAATTATCAAAATATGATCGAAACAAAACTCCCCAAATATAACAACATGAATGCTGTCCAACACCCAACCCAAATATCGCCTACATGAATATATACACACACACAGCCACACTCACTTGCACAACCTCATATATTCGTTTTATTTTAATAATATATATAATTTTTAATATATAAATTTAATTTTTATGAAATTAACATCATTAAAAAGATATTGATCATATTTTAAAAATAATATTAACATTAAATATGTTTAATAAAATTTACAAAATAAATAAATAATAAACATAGTTGAATGTGTTTTCAATTTATCCTTTTCTTTAAGTAAGGGGAAATCACTTATCAGTGGAGAAAAGAAAAAGATATTATAAATCAGTGGGGGTGCTAGTTTAGTTTGTATGGGTGCAAGTTTAATAGGTGAATTAATTATTTGTATGGTTTGAATATACATATTTTTATTTGTATGATTTGAATTAATATAGGTGAAATGTTATTTATTTATTATTTTTATTGTATGGGGTTTTAATTAATATTTTTATAAAATTAATATCATTAAAAAGATATTGACCATATTTTAAAAATAATATCAACATTAAATACATTTAATAAAGTTTATAAAATAAAAAAATAATCAATATAGTTGGATGTGTTTTCAATTTTAAATATTTGATAAAAATAAATACAAAAATATATTTTAAAAAATTCTCAAAAATTACTGTCGTTTCAAAAAAGAATAATCGTATAAAAATGATATTTTTTTAAAATTTTATTCACCAAACTTGTTTTTGAAAATTTTTGAAGAAAAAAATATAAAACAAATTGAATTATTGAAATAAAATGAAAATATATGAGGTTGTGCGAGCGTGATTGTGGGTGTATATGTAGGTGTGTGTTAGGTGAGAGAGAGGGAGAGGGAGAGAGAGAGAGTGACGTGAGGGGGAGGAAAAAGGTGAGTGCCAAAAAAAAAAAAAAAAAGATTGGTACATAAATTATGTCTTGATAATTATTTTTGTACTTGAAAAATGTTAGACATCTAAATATTTTATTAAATATTCTACTAAATATGTTACATGAATGTGAATCCTATATACATTCCACACTCATAATATTTAATAAAATATTTAGTAAAACATTTAGAGTTTCTAACATTATTATCCTTTGGGCTCTTTTGGGATGACAGTAAAACGCCACGTTTTGTGGCTGGGCAAAACGCAAAGTGGCGTTTTTTTGCTCATTTGAGAAGTGGCAAAAATAGGTTGGAAAATTACATAAGTACCCTCAATGTTTATATCTTGTGGTTTTGGATAAAAGGTAATTTTTTAAAGTTTGGTGAGGTTATTTTAATCATTTTAATGTGATGTGACACCATAAATAAATGTTAATTCAAAAAAAAAAAAAACAACTTTTTACCAACTTCCCAAATCACTCCAAAAAAACTTGGTTAAAAACAAAAAACTACTTTTTACCATCTTTCCAAAATACCACTTTATACTTGTCATTGTGGATATAATTTTAAAAGATTCTGATCTGTGATACTTTTTTCTCAACCTCCTTTGTTACGTAATTGTGCCAAAAAAAATAAAAAAATGGTGGGCGGACCCATCTGAAATAAAATAAAAAATAGATTATAAATATTCATCTTGAAATTAACAACAATATTGATAAACATCCCCACAAAACAAAACCGTCACAATTTTCAAACGATCTGAATCATTTATGTTATTGTCAGACACAAGCTTAAAAAAAATTTAAACACATCAATAGTCTATATAAGGGGTCCTCTTTTATGGGGTCCCAAACATTTTTCAATTAACAACCGTTCCAAAAAACAAAACAAAAAAAAGAAAAAAAAAAGAAAAAGAAAAAAAGAAAATGGTGAGTGGACCTATCTGAAATAAAATAAAAGATAGATTATAAACATTTAAAATTAGTTTAATATACTAATTGCTTTTTATAATTTTAAAAATTATATTTTAACTTATGAAATATCTAACCTCGTAACAAATGATTATTTTCATTAATTAACTATTAAGTCAATTAATATTTTTTTAATAATATCAGTAATATATTTTAATTAACAGTTCTATTAATTTTATTGAGATAAATTAAATTTTATCTCATTTATATTTGGGATACTTACCAATTAGTCTTATGAACTAGACTTATTTACCTACAAGTCCTAACTAATAAATTTAACACTATAAAAATAAGAGAGTGATAAATTTATCACTAAAAATTTATTCATAAAAACAAAGAGACTGATAAATTTATCTTTATCACTTAATAAATTTATCAATAGGACTTAATGGGTAATAAGTCTCCAAAGTAGGACCTATTGGGTAATAAGTCTCCAAAGTAAGACCTATTGGTAGTTTACCCTTTATATTTGGTTATTTTCTTACTTTGGCCCTTCAATTTTTTTTCCTATTCTAACCCTTCATGTATTTTTGAATTTACTTTTAAAACTCACTTTCGTTCAAAATTAATCAGAACATGTTGTATTAGTTGCCACATGACTTAAAACATATATCATTTATATTAATATTTGGGTTTATTTCAAATGTGTGAGTTATATATAATAATAATAAACAAATTATGTTAGTGATTGTTAATGTGTTATTTTTTTGTCTAATTTAAAAATAAATTAACTCTTGAAGTAAATTAGTAGAAAAAAATTTAAAATATGAAATGCCGATGCAAGAAAAAAAAAACTTTAAAATATAAGTGGCCAAAATAAAAAAAAATGGTCAAATATAAAAATAACAAAGTGTAATTTATACATTTTATTGTGGTATAAAAAGATAGTTAAAAATTTTATTTTTTGTTAATTATATTAAATGACAAATTATGACAATAAAATATTTATAATTTTTGGAAAGGTAATATGCATTTTAAGGCTTCGTTCGTAAACAAGCTTTTTTTAGGTTTTTGATTAAAATATGATATATAAAAAATTAGTGGATATGTTTGGTTTGCATTTGGGAGATGAATTTTAGAAAAAAATTTCTAAAAAATTGTTTGGTTTGAGTTTTCTCAAAAAATTTCCAAAATCACTTTCTCTTTCTTACACATCAATCAATCACTTTTTCTCTCTCCTCTCTCCTTCTCAATCATTTTTTCTCTTACACACATCTACTCAAAATCTCCCAAAATATCACATCATCCCAAACTCCCAAAAAAACAACTCTCCCAAAATATACAACCAAACAAACTAAAAAAATTTCTAAACTCTCTTCCCAAATTTTTTTTCAGAAACAACTCTTCCATAAACAAACCAAACAATATGTTTGTGATATTTTTTAATTTTTTATAAAAAGATGTATAAAAAGTAGAGAGAAGAAATTTTTTGAATTTTTAGTATAAGTTGTTGGCTTTATGATTTTTTTAATAATTTTTTAACTTTTAAACTAAAAAATAATATTGCCAAACAAGACCTACAACAAACTTAGGATTGTATTTATAATTTAAGAATTATTTAAAATAACCTAAATAAATATATTTTTTAATATTTTATTAATTCAAATCAAAGTGGTGCTTATCCTAAAATAAAATAAAAAGTAGGTGAATGGAATATTTGGCGACGCAGAAGAATCCACCAGAGAGGTGCTGTAAGAACTCAGAGAGACGATCTAACCTGAGTTGCTGCCTGATTCAGACCTGACACAACCATTTTTCTCACCCCACAGGACCTGGTACTCTCTCTCTCTCTCTCTCTCTCTCTCTCACGTACAATGCTTTTATATGATGTAATTTTGGATCAATGTTGTCCTCCAAGAAAGAACAAATTTTTGAAAGCAAACTATTTGGTTGATCACTAATCTTTCTTGGCTAAATCATCTTTATTTGTTTCATTCTTGGTTTTGATTTTTTAAAAATGAGTTCTTTCATGGTTCACTGCAAAATTTCCCTAATCTGATGCCTTGAACTTTCTAGAATCTATATTCCACGTTTGGTTGTGAGATAGGATAAGAGTGGAATAGTACTATCTTGGATGAAGAGGAAGGATTATGTATCCAATGTTTGGGGTGGTATTATTGTATGGTTGACAATTTTGTACGTAAATTTTTGGGCAATTAAAAATAAAAATTAAAAAGGAGAAAAAATAAGAAAAAGTTGACTCTTATAATAAAATAAATCTTGAGTTTTTAATTTTGTTAATTTAAACCCTTAATATTTTGATTTGTTTTCAATCTAAACTATTTGCCTATTTTTGGTAAGTTAAATCGATTAAAAATATTTTATTTTAATCATTAAACTTATTTAAAAAATGATATTTTAAACATTTTATGTACACGTGCATAGTGTTTAATAGGATGGCTCTCAATGCACCCCAAACATTAGGTTGGGCATGCCATTACTTTGAACACCCCAACCCTAATTTTGAATTTAGGGGGCTGTTTGGCTCAATCTACAAAGCACATATTTTTATATTTTTATCGTATTTGGTTTACATCACTTTTCTATCATATTGCACATCTTTTCATAAAAAGTTTGAAAATATATATATTTTAATCATCCCAAACAACCCCTTAAATTTTTTTTGTTGGACACCGCAAAACACCCAATTAATCTCACCTTTACCCCTTTCACTTAGGGGTGTTCAACGAATATTCTGATCCGCCCAAATTGGCCGAACCGAACCAAATCGATCTGTTGCATTTTGGACGGATGCGTGATGATTGACGGACGGACGGTCGGTTGCAGATCGGAGGTTCCCCAGCCGCAATCAAATTGCAAATACCCCTATTTTCACTCACCTGTTGCCGAGATTCCCATCGTCACTGGAGCCTCATCTCCCACTGCTTTTACTTCCACACGTCGATCACCACTTCTCAACCGTGCACTGACCCTTTCCTTTTCTTCGTCGCCATCTGCTGGCTTCCTTTCTTATTTTTCTTCCTCTTCTCCTCCGGAAACCCTAGATTTCAGATCTAGGGTTTTGAGAGGAGGAGAAGAACGAGAAGAAGAAGAAGAAGAAGGGGTTGTGAGGGCAATTTGCAATGGGAGGAGGTCACGAAGAAGGAAATCATGGTGGTAGAGAAGAAGAAAGAGGAAGAGGCGACAGGGACAGGTAGGGTTCAAAGAAGAAGAAGAATATGATGATGATGATGATGATGAAGAAAAAGGAGTTGCAGAGGATGGTTGGGGGTACCAGTGATGGCAATGGCGAAGTTGTAGAGGAGGGTAAGGGGGTTGCCGGTGATGGCAGCGGCGACGACGACAATGGAGGGAAGGTCTGGTCGTGACGCTGGACAATAACGACAGGGAGGCGTGACAAGTGAGGTTGAGAAGGGGTGGCCGGAGCTAGGAAGGAGATGGTCGAAGTTGGGTTACTGGCTGGAGTAGTGTGGTTGGTTGGGATTAGGGTTTTGTCCATTTTGGTCATTAGTTTAGGGGACAAAATTTTATTAATAAAAATTGGAAAAATGGGGTGCTCAACCAAAACATTGGGGTGCGTTTAGAGCCACCCAATTTAATGGCTAAAATTTTCTTTTTTCATTGGTTTTACTTGATAGAAATAAACGAATGATTTAGATTGAAAATAAATTAAAATTTTAGTATTAATATTGACAAAATTAAAAAGTCAAGGTGTATTTTGTTATAAAGATCAAACCCTCAGGGTTGTTTTTTTTTTTTGTAATTCCCCTAATTTTTTGGATAAATTATGCCTATGGTCCATGTGTTCTGTCTTTTGTGTTAATTTAGCCCTTGTGTTTTTCAATTTTGTCATTTAATTCTTCATGTTATATTGATTTAGTCCAATTGATACCATTCACCAAGAAATTGCATAGAAATCAAGGGCAAAATGATCTATTCAAAAAGGAATAAGCCATTTTAAATTGGACGTCAACCCCTCAATTACTTTGAGTTGAGTGAATTGGCTATTTTGCCCCTCGATTTCAGTCTAATTTCTAAAGTGACGCTATTAATTGGACTAAATTATCACAATTTGAAAATTTTATGGGTAAAATTGATATAATTGAATTACAAGAACCATATTGACATAAGAAATAAATTATAAGGATTACGAGTGCTATTTATCCTAATAGGTAGTAGCAACATTAAAAAAGAGCTTTGATAATTGATTTGTTCTTGATATGTTCAAAGAAAACTAGTGATGGTATTTTGTGGCAAGATGGGATGAAGGCCTAACAAGACAATGTAATAACAGTAAACTCGGTAAATGAAAAAAAAAAATGATACATTTCATGCTTGCAATTTAAATTGGGATTCATATTGCTGGCACAAATTACTGTGATAAAGAGACCTACTTGTTGAGATAAGTGTCCCTAGCCATGTCATGGTGTCCTTGATATAAGAATTAAATGAATCTGACACTAACACGTACCTATACCTGACAACAGTCCATATCCGAGTCCATTTATGTACCGAAGGTTGAAGCATCTAATGGCTCACCTTCATCTGAAAATGAGAGTAATTTCCCTAAAATTTTTATGGAGGTAGGTGGAAATTAAGCAATGGAACAGACAACAAAGAAAGTTACGAGTCCTACCAAGGGATTATTGCAAAGTGATGAGTTGTATCAGGTAACGACCCTCCCATCCTTCTCTTTTGTTCTGTTTTATGTTGTTAAAAAATCTTTAAACCAACATCACACTCCATTAATGTGGTAGTATATCCTAGAGACCAGCGTCTACCCTCGTGAACCAGAACTTCTCAAGGAGCTAAGGGAGGTGACTGCAAGCCACCCAAGGTAATGTTCTCTGATTTAAATTTTCTTCATGGAATTAATAGAAATGTTTATTTCAATATACACAGCTAGCCCAGTGATAAAGCAGTTCATTTTGGGATGAACTATAAACGTAGACTTCCTATGTTCAACTCCTTCTGATGTTGTGCTTAGTCTTAATAGATACATATTGATTTGAAAGTGATTGTAGGTATTTGAGGTTTACTTTGCAATGATTGGTCTAATGTGACCTTAAAGAGTTTCTCGCCAAGAAATTATTTATTTATTTATTTCAACTTCCATTGTTTATCGTCGTTAAAGTCGAAAACCACCAATTAGAAAACAAAATTAGGTATCTGCTAAAATCTTTGAGCAGATATTATTGAAGTTAGGTAATACTGGTGCCCCAACTTCTTGTTTGTTAACCAGTATCAAAGAGTTTAGTGTAACTTCTACTTATAACGGCAAAAATGACAAAATAAAACAGCCATATACCCAAAAGTGACTTAGAAAGTTGATTATTGGAAAGTAAGAAAGGAATGTTTGTAACTTTTATGTTTAGACAAGCTATACATCCAGAATGAAAAAGTGTGGTTGAGTTTTAACTAGTGTATAGTGGGGTCAATAGATAGAATGAACCTAGACTATACATTGATGTTTGTGGTAAAAATTCTGAGTATGTAGTATTGCTCATGTTTAGATTATCAACTTTTAGCTCGACAGAAGTTGCACCAAATCCGGTCTTGGTGCCACTTGAAATCCTTATTTTGCAGGTCCATGATGGGTACAGCTCCTGATGCAGGTCAATTAATGGCCATGCTGTTGAAGCTAGTAAATGCCAAAAACACTATTGAAATTGGAGTTTTCACCGGATACTCCCTTCTCCTCACTGCTCTTTCCATTCCTGATGATGGCAAGGTCTGTGATTATACATATATACCATTGATCTTCCTAATATATTAATCTCTTGATCAAGCATTTATGGACAAAACTAGATTATTTTTGCAGATCATAGCAATAGATTTGAATCAGGAGACATATGAGATAGGGTTGCCAGTTATTAGAAAAGCTGGGGTTGAACACAAAATCAACTTCATTGTGTCCGAGGCTCTACCTGTCCTTGATAAACTGTTGGAAAACGTAAGTATTTACTATCTTTTTTGTTCTTTGTTTTTTTGTTTGTCTTTTTTTGGTGACAAGTAAATGTAACTTTGCATTGTATAAATAAGCAAACCAAACATACTGTGGGTGTATTCTGAATTCAATCCAGATAATGCTCACTACCCATTGGCGACCCACATGACCAGATTAATGGGCAAATGGGCTTGACCTGATATTTGTATTTAGGTCTATTTTGCCTCATATTGTAACTTTTAGATCCTTGTACATATAAAGTTATTTACTGAGTTCTAGAGTTGAGAAGATCTTGTGAGTTTTTCTGAAAGGCTTGTTGAGAGAGAGCCCACTTGTTGTCTCTCTACATTGATAGTGAAACTCGTTGTTCTGCGCCCTTGAACATAGGCTTATAGCCAAGCCAAACCAAGTAAATCCTTATGTTTGTTCTGTTTTAACAAAACCTAGTATATCAACAGGGATGCACAAATTTGCCAAAAAAATCGTAAAAGAATATATCTGTATATATTAAAAAAAGAATAATAAGAAGAAGAGAGCAGTCCTCATTAAGCCAAAAAAATAGTTGCATGAGCACTGATCCGTTGAAATCAATAATGGAATTTTCTCTTCCCTTGAAAGATCTACAGTTCCTCTCCCTCTGAAAATACACACAACGGAGCAACTTGTCAAGCCTTTCTACTCACTTTGCTCGAACAACCCCTATGCCATGGCAAACACTCAGAGTTCATTTACCCATGTGACACCAAAAACAATGAAAATCAGGCTTTAAATCTCTAAAGCCACCTTGTAATGAACCAATTTATTTCATATCATTACATTTTCCTCTAGTTTAATGTTCTCTTTCTTGTTTGTGGATATTGTTTTCTGTTGCAGAATGAAAATGAAGGGAGTTTTGACTTTGCTTTTGTCGATGCTGACAAGGTTAATTACCTTAACTATCATGAGCGATTGATGAAACTGGTGAAAGTTGGTGGAATAGTTGTCTATGATAACACACTCTGGGGAGGGTCCGTAGCAATGCCTGAGGAATCGGTTCCGGAGGGCATGAAGCACGGTAGGCATTTCACAATTGAACTGAACAAATCACTAGCATCTGATCCCCGCATTTTAATGTCTCATGCTCCGTTAGGCGATGGAATCACTATCTGTAAGCGCATCCAATGACTTGTACTCGTGTAATGGCAAGAGCTATGAAGACTAATTTGTAGTTAATTCAAGTGAAATCTTTATATAATTTGTGTTGGAAATTCAAGTGAGAAGCTGTCATGACTCATGATCATATATGAATGAATGCACAAGAAGTAAATTTCAGAGAGTTGCTAATACAATTTGAAATCAGCTTGTCAAGATTTATTGTGCAAGTGAATTTGAGTACATTACAGACACAATTTTGCCAGGCCGTCTAGGCTCTTTTTGTCTGGCTCTTCCTGGCTCCTCAGCAAATAGAGGGAGCTTAGAGGATTGCTACAGTTGGTCATCCCCGCAACCCATTTTATTGAACGAAGGAAAAAAAAATACAATTTCACATGAACTTGTGAACTAAAGCCACTTATTTCAAACACACTTGTTACGGATACAATAAACATGTTTTACTCGTACTATTTCGAACAAACTTGTGTGACAAATTTCTTTGATGTTTCTGCAACCACGAGGGGAAAAGCAATAGTTGCATCACAGTGTACCTGTTTGGAACCAATGAAAAGGAGGAAACAAATTAGAATCATAATGCTATGATTAAGCAATGCAATTGGAAAACAGAAAATTTTCACTAATAACAATCACTTCAAGGTAGGAAGTGAAGGTGAAAGGCAAAAGAAGTTAAACCTTGACAGTCTTTGCCGAACTTCGTATTTTTCCCCACGATATGGCTTTGTCAGGGCGGGCACCAGAATCGCTACCATCAAAGTCTTGAGCATCCTGGGCTGGTGCTCCAGTTTGAGGAGTTTGGGCTGGGGTGAGAAGTTGAGGGGCTCGTCCAGGGCCTTTCGTTTAAGGGAGAGTCCAGTAAAGACAGATGATAGGAGTATCTCAGGGGCCTTTGGAATGGCCAAGGCTAACATCTCACTAGCGGGCTTAGAAGGGCTATTTGGGCCTGTTATGAAAGTAATGAGAGAAGAGAAAGAATAAACTCTGTATTGAATTGAATGAATAATACAATAAGAGAAGCCTCTATATATAGGCAGAAAGAGAAAGAAAACCTAGATAAGTAAGGAGATAGAGATTGAGAGAGATACAAAGACAAATAGAGAGATACAGTTATGATACTACTAGTATAATAATAATATACAGCTAACAGATCAGCAGAGGTAACAAAGAGAAGACGAACATGGCCACTAGCAACATGCTGTCGTATGAAGTGGCAATCGATCTCAATATGCTTGGTGCGATCATGGAAGACATCGTTATGAGCAATCTGAATAGCACTGTGATTGTCACAATAAAGATTAGTGGCAGCGGAATGAGAGACACCCATGTCAGAAAGAAGCCAACGAAGCCACACAAGCTCCTGAGTAGTATCTGCAAGAGCACGATACTCAGCCTCAGTACTAGAACGAGCAACAAGGGTTTGCTTCTTGCTACGCCAGGAAATGAGAGAAGTACCCAAGAAGAAGCAGAACCCGGTAGTGGAACGACGATCGGTAGGATCCCCTGCCCAATCGGCATCAGAAAAAGCATGCAGCTGTAGAGAAGAGTGAGGGGAATAGTGAAGACCATGAAACAAAGTTCCTTTGAGATAGCGCAAAATGCGAACCAGGGCAGCATAGTGTGGAGAGCGAGGAGCAGTCATAAATTGACTGACAATGTGAACAGCATAAGCAATGTCTGGACGAGTAACTGTGAGATAGACAAGACTACCAACTAATTGACGATATAAAGTTGCATCTGACAATAAGGGGCCGTCAAGAGGTGTAAGACGAGTCTGAGGATCAACTGGAGTAGTGACAGTCTTGCAATCGGAAAGGTTAGCACGACTCAGAAGATCAGAAGTATACTTGGCCTGAGTGAGAAAATAACCAGAGGAATCTTGAGAAATTTCCAAGCCAAGGAAGTAGCTAAGTGCACCCAAATCTTTCATCTCAAACTGGCGATGAAGAAACTGTTTGAGACTAGAAATACCCACTGTGTCATCTCCAGTGATGATCATATCATCCACATAAAGGAGAAGGAGAATAGTACCCTGCTTCGTCTTACGGATAAACAAGGCAGAATCATGGGCACTGGAAGAAAAACCAAAGTCACGAATGGTAGAGCTGAACTTGGCAAACCAGGCACGTGGAGCTTGTTTCAAACCATATAAAGCACGGCGGAGTTTGCAAACCTTGTTTGAGGGAACAGAAGAACCAGGAGGAGGTTGCATAAATACTTCCTCAGTGAGATCACCATTGAGAAATGCATTCTTGACATCCATTTGAGAAAGATGCCAGTGGCGAGCAGCAGCAACAGCAAGTAAGCTGCGAACTGAAGTAAGACGGGCAACAGGAGCAAATGTTTCCTCATAGTCAATCCCATATTCTTGACTAAATCCTCGGGCGACAAGGCGAGCTTTGTAACGCTCAATGGAACCATCAGAATGAGTTTTGATCTTGTAAACCCATTTGCAACTAACAGTACGCTTGCCAGGAGGAAGATCAACTACGTCCCAAGTATGAGTTTGTTCAAAAGCCTGCAGCTCATCAGTCATAGCTTGTTGCCAACGAGGGTCAGAAGAAGCTTCTTGATAAGAAGTAGGCTCATGAGAGCAAAAAGCAGTGGAACCAACAATATAATCACGGAGAAGAGCAGAAGGTTGCCTTACCCGGGTAGAATGACGCTCAGGTGGAGGAGGAACCTCAATGGAAATAGGGGCCGGGGGAACCTCCACCGGAGCCGGAGAAGGCGGAGGGCCATCAGTTGACACAGGATCCTCAGGATGGACGATAGGCATAGGCGGCTGTGAAAGCATGGGATCAGAATCTGCATTAAAGTCATTAGAAAACAAATCGATAGAAATATCAGTGAAGACCGGTGAGTGGGTGGACTGTGGTAGGTGAAACTTAGAAAGAGTGGAGAACATTTTGTGTTCCCAGAAGACCACATGACGAGAAATACGAAGACGCTTGGAGATAGGATCCCAACAACGATACCCTTTATGTTCAATACCATACCCCAGAAAACAACAAAGACGAGAACGAGGTTCTAGTTTAGTGTGTTCATGAGGCTGAAGGAGAACAAAACAAGCAGAACCAAAAACTTTAAGAGTGGTATAATCAGGAGGAGAACCATACAAACGCTCGTAAGGAGTTGTGTTAGCTATGACAGGGGTAGGAACTCGATTGATGGTATGGATAGCAGTAAGGGCAGCTTCCCCCCAAAATTTTTCAGGACAAGAAGAAGAAAGGAGAAGAGCCCGAGTAGTGTCTAGAATATGACGGTGCTTTCTTTCGGCTCGTCCATTTTGTTGGGAAGTGCCTGCACAAGATCGATGAGAAAGAGTACCATGAGCCTGAAGAAAAGAAAGAAAATCAGAATCCAAGTACTCCTTAGCATTATCAGAACGAAAAAGCTTAATAGTACAGGAAAACTGAGTGTGGACCATAGCAGAGAAATTATAGTAAATCTGTTTAAGTTCAGAGCGATTTTTGAGAAGAAAAAGCCAAGTATAGCGAGAAAAATCATCAACAAAAATCACAAAATATCTAGACCCCCCCATGGTAGGTGTGGGAGAAGGTCCCCAAATATCTGAATGCACAAGATCAAAAGGAGCAGTGGAAATAGAAGTACTTTTATTAAAAGGTAAAGCAGGTTGTTTAGCAATTTGACAAGATAAGCAATCGACATCGTCAACACAGACACGACCTAACTGACCACTAGAAACTAAATTTTTTAAACGACTAAAAGAGACATGTCCTAAGCGACAATGCCAAAGATGAAAAGGAGACATAGTAGATGCAGCAGCAACAGGAGATGATTTTTGCGGACTGCGAAGGTGGAGAAGCTCGAACAGACGTCCATGCTTACGGCCTATCCCAAGGATCTGTCTCGTCTGAGGGTCCTGCACCAAACAACCAGTAGCAGAAAAAGTAATAGTTAGACCAAGGTCACATAATTGACCAACAGAGATAAGGTTCATTTTAAGAGAAGGAATATGATAAGCATCAGAAAGGGACACAGTGGAAGTAGAGATTTGGCCAATATGACTAACAGGCATATGAGAACCATCAGCAGTGTGTATAGTGGGAGCAGAAGAGCTCGAGGACAAAGAAGAAAATAGGGTGGAATCAGAAGTCATGTGATTACAGCATGCGGAATCAAAATACCATGAAGAGTTACCTGAGGTTACTGAAAGAGCAGTAGAAGGAGGAGTACCCGATTTGTTGAGAACCTGGTGGATAAGGGACTCAACATCATCCATAGAAAAAGAAGGAGCAGAAGAACTCTCAGAGGCAACAGCAGCAGAGCGAGAACCGTGGTTAAATTTGGACTGAGACCCAGAACGAGAAGTCCCTTTCTTAGATGAAGTAGTGGAGGGAGCTCGAGGACAATGGCTTTGGAGATGGCCCGGAGCAGTCTTATGACAAGTCAAGCATTCGCGAACCTGGCAGTGAACAAGAGAATGAGTGGCTGGCAGGCCTCGGTTGCGACAATAACTGCAGATGAGAGGCTGTGAAGATGAGGAACTCTGAGAAGATGGAGTAGCAAGAACGGAATCTGTGGTATGAGATCTGAGACTCTCAAAACGAGTCTCCTCGGATAGGAGCTCGGTAATGGCTTGCTCTAAAGTGGGCAAAGGCAGACGATGAAGCAAAGAAGCACGCACGGGCTCAAAAGTGTTATGAAGAGCCATAAGAAATTGTAATAGTCGCTGATGATTCCGATAAGTAATAAATAGCTGTGCATCATCAGAATGAGCCCATGGAGGTTCAGAAAGAGCGAGCTGGTCCCAAACGGACGACATCTGGGATAAAAAGTCATTGAGAGACTGACCGGGTGCTTGACGCATGTGATGAAGAGTCTGCAATAGTTGATATTGATGAGCATGGCCAGTGGTCTGATAACGTTCCTTCAAAAAATCCCAAATTGCTTTGGCAGGAGAGACAATGGAGTCATCGTCCTGAAAGCGTCCAAATTGAAGGTTGATGGAAGGAACTGATGTAGCCCGGAACCATGTGATGATTTGATAATTCTTACTTTCCCAGTCGTCAAGACGGTCATCGAATGCAGAGTCAGTCTCATCCTCCTTTTTGGTGGGTTTGGAAAGAGTACCAGTAATAATCCGCCAAAGGCGTTTCCCTTTAATGAAGCTAGAGAGAGCTTGAGCCCAACTAACATAATTGGACCCATCAAGGATAACAGAGACAGATTGGATGTGCTCTGTACGATCCATAATGTGGTAAAACGAAGGTCACCAACAGATTCAGAAGACTGGAAAACCTTAGGGACAATGAGGGTTTTTTTTTTTTTTTTTTTTTAGAAGCTGTGTAGGGCTGACGTCAGCGGCTGCAGAAGGATGACGTCAGCAGCTGAGAATCCAGGCAAACGGCTGGGCAAGCCGGGCGGAGGCAGCACGCGGCTAACGGAAGCCGGGCGGAAGCCGATGGAGAATCGGCTGGGACGGAAGCCGAAGGGCAGTTGGCTGAAGCGGAAGCCGATGTCGAGCCGAGTGGCGAAACGGCTGGAGCGGAAGCCGCGTGGCTGTAGCGGACGGAGCGTGGTGAGAGTGAGAACGCGGAAAGCGACGCGCCACTCGTATAGAAGCGCGTGAGAGCGCGTGGAGAGGCCGATGGTAGTTATTTTGGTGGCGATGGCTTCGTCAGGAGGAGACGAAGAGCTGGGTATAGTGCAAACGTGAAAATACGGATGAACAAAATACGCAGAGGCCAGGAGAAACAACACCAGGACAGAAGCAAACTGAAAAAAATTAGGAGAGAATTGTTGGCTCTGATACCATGTTATGAAAGTAATGAGAGAAGAGAAAGAATAAACTCTGTATTGAATTGAATGAATAATACAATAAGAGAAGCCTCTATATATAGGCAGAAAGAGAAAGAAAACCTAGATAAGTAAGGAGATAGAGATTGAGAGAGATACAAAGACAAATAGAGAGATACAGTTATGATACTACTAGTATAATAATAATATACAGCTAACAGGGCCACTCTGGATTTGACGCTCATTTTGTGAAGACAGAAGCGAGCGAGAGTGGTCTTGTGAAGTTGGACTATCTGATGGTTCGGTCACAAAATATGGTAGCCCAGAATGGGTTGGGCTAGGGGGCATACTATGCGTATATGGGCCGCTTTCATTTGGTGTACTGGGGCTAGGAATAGTGTATAGTGATACTACCAAACGAAGGTATGAGGGGAGTATGCATAAAGGGAATATTCAGGGATAACAAAGTCTCAATACTCTGGGTAGGGGAGGGAGTACTAACCAGAGTTGTCGTTTTCCCATTATGAGCGCCACGTGTTGAGTGGTCGTGCATGACGGCTGGCTCTGATTCTAGGCGTGGTGGTAGTGGTGGACGTGGTGCCCCTACTGTGGTTGTACGAGGTTGATTCGTAACCTGATTCACACGTACGGTATCCCCATTCTTCTGAATTGGAGAGTGTGGCTGCCGAAGAAAGGGTCGCAGCCGGTCTTCCATCTCATCAATCTGGTCTTGAAAGTAAGCCACTGATAATCCCAGATTCTTGGCTACCCCAGTTCTCAGTCCAGGACCATAACCAGATGTCCGACCTTCCTCTCGCGAGACAAATTTACAGGAAGATTTCTCGTGGCCAATGCGTCCACAATCATAGCAAAAATCTGACAGTCTCTCATATTTAAATTCCACCCATGTGTCTTTAGTCTCCGACGAGTGGGTAGTTTGTCGTCTCAACATGAACCCCTTAGGGAGTGGATTTCAGATCTTTCTTTCTCTTAAACATATTGGAGCATAAGTGAAAATCAAAAAACTTTAGAATGAACAATAAACAAATCTCTCTCTCTCTCTCTCTAATGTAATTAACATATTAACTTAAATGGCATCACACACAAAAATAAATAAAAACTCAAGCATGGATGTGGAAAAAACATTGGTAAATTGGTTGAACACTTACCTTGTAAGCCCAGTACAGGTATGAATTCTCATTGTTTATTTCGTTCCCCAAGCGAGCAATTACTTTCGGTGGAGTCCACAATACTTTCTGTCAAACAAAAAAAGGAAAATGTCTGGCCAGAATTTGAACAATGTTCTTGCAGACCATTACTTGATTAACAGAAAAATGTACGGTTTTTAAGCTTTGTAATGCCTTTCAACCCCCCCCCCCCCCCCCCCCTAAAAATGGCTATAGAATAGAAATGTTTACTGTTTCAGAAAATAACTGTAAACAGTTATCAAATTCGACCTATCTTCCTATCTTCTTCATTCATCAAATCACCATAAAAATTTAGACGTAAAATTGTTTCATTTGGTGGTGCATCAAGATTCAAGACATTGGTGATTGGAATTTGGAGAAACTTATATAGTATATATACTTTCATGTCAAGCCAAACAGTGAAGTATGCAGACAATCTAAAGTAGAAAAATTCAAAAATTAATGGGAATACCTTCATAGTCTGCTCTTCCAACATCTGATCGAAAATTGGTATAATCCAATCGTCAAATTTGCAGTAGTTGTTTGGAGCCAACAAATTTCCAATCCAGTTCAACCTTTCAAATGTAAATCAGCTCCTGGTAGAGAAAAATCACCTTTATATGTCGGTGCAAGGCATTTTATGAGGTCCTCCTCAATACCGCCCGTTGTTGTAACCAATACATCGATCTGCAGTCGGATCAAAACATAGGATGAAAGGTCTGTTGGATGCCCGATTGCAAATAACCTATCCAGAATGCAGTTCAGAAAAACAAACTTAATTTGCCTATAATAACAGATACAACCATGCTAGGAACACAGAAGATTGTGTGAGAGATGTGACATTCTTACATCTATGTTTCGTTATGTGAAAATCTTCTACGTACTTAGACTTTCTCTAACAAATATAATGCCCATTTACGTCTTTTCCAACACCAAAAATTTTACAGAAAAGTGTCCAGAATGCAATGTTGCACACTCATCCTAAAAGACCGCAACTTGAACATGTTGCATGCAGTAATAATGCTACAAACACAAAATTGCACATGTCCAGAATGTTGCTGCTGACAGAACTACATTCTAGACATTTTTTCTGGAAAAAATTTGTGTTTCTATCTTTTTTTTTTTTTTTTTTTGTGCATTAATTACACCAAAACCCCTTCAACTATTTGTGAATATCAACTTACCCCTTCAATAGTTGAGGGGGTCAATATGAACAAGTTCATAGATGAGGAGATTAAAGTGATATTCGTAAATAGTTGAGTGATTTTTGATGTAATTAACCCTGTTTTTTTTGTTGCATGAAACCAGTTGAGGCTAAAATTGCACTATGAAAATATCTAAACAGTGATTAGTCTAAAAATAGTAAATTTTCATGTTTTAATTCCAAGAAGCAACTCTTCTGTACTATATTGTTAACCAACTAGGTCTAACTTAGTTGGCCACCATGCCTTCCTTTGGGTTTAGTTCCAAAGAGATCATATGTTCAATTCTCCTTAGGGGGGTTGAATTAAGAGAGTGCAAGTACTTTGGTGCTGTGCCAAGGACGGAGAGATTTTCTCTCATAGTTGCTAATCTAACAACTAACAACTAACATTTGCCGATCCAAAAAAAAAAAAAATGTCTGAATTGTTCAAGTCTCTACTTTCACCCAGAAAGGAGGGGGTAGAAGGACCCAGTTCCTTTAGTGGACTGACCATCCAGTCTAGCCCGTGAGGCCCATCACAAACCTACTTTGATGATCTATTTCGTTCAATTTTTTTTTTCCATGTCTTAATGTACAGATCATTTATGAAAAAAATTGGATTATTTGGATATTTGTAGCCTCATAATTTTAAGGGGTACTTACCAATTAGTCCTATTAACTAGACTTATTTACCTACAGGTCCTAATTAATAAATTTAACACTATAAAAATAAGAGAGTGATAAATTTATCACTAAAAATTTATTCATAAAAACAAAGAGACTGATAAATTTATCACTATAAATTTATTCATAAAAATAAAAGACTGATAAATTTATCTTTATCACTTAATAAATTTATCAAATAGGACTTAATGGATAATAAATCTCCAAAGTAGGACCTATTGGGTAATAAATCTCCAAAGTAGGACCTATTGGTAGTTTACCCTAATTTTAAACAGATAATTGACTCACCATGCGATGCTGAGCAAGATAGCGAATGGTTTCTCGGACAAAGAGGAGATGAGATTGGAAGTGAAACCCAGAAACACCTTGCACTTCACTGGCTCTCTGTATAGAGTCTCTCTCTCCTCCTCTTTGCAATCTTGTGATGGAGCCTCATGTGAAAGCCTCCAATCCAGCTATAAATAATAATAAAATAATATAATAATAATAATAATAATAATAATAATAATAATAATAAAGATTTCTTGCGAGACTTTTTGTTCAATGACCTCATTTTGTTTTCTTTTTAAGCAACACAACAAAAAATTACATCATTTTGCTTCAACTTTATTATAACACAATAAGACCATTGCAGAGAGATCCATGGTGGAGAAGAATCCCTAATTCCAACCGAACCTCCCCCTTGGGGCAACAACTTACCATGAAGTTCAATCCGCGATCAAAAAATGTCCATTCTTGTCAGGCGTGATTCTATCCCAAGAAGGACTAAACTTTGGGAGAGTAGTTTACAAAAATCAAACTAACCATTTGATTAATAATGTCAATGGCATCACCAAGGTTGGAGGCTTGGAATCCAGTGGAGACCATTGATCTGATCAATTCAGAATAGTTCACTCCTTGGTTGAAATCATAGCCCTTAATCTTAATACAAGATCCTTCAAGATTCTTTGATTCTCTGAAAACTGCAGTGTGTGCTAATGCCAAAACATCATTTTCCATGCTCTTTCCCATCCTTTGAGTTGTTCTGCCAAAAAACCAAAAAAAAAAAAAAAAAACAAGAAGTTAGAGTCAATGCTAATGCAAAACAATTGAACTGATCGTATCAACTGTGAATTTATTATGAACCAATATGTATAAAGAGCCGACTGATACACATATAATTTTTATTTTAACGAGAGTACTAGGTGTATTGGATATGATATGTATTGGCCAATATTTAAAACTATGACATAATGCATATTATTTTTCTGCATTTTCTCCATTGCCAAACAAAACATGTTTGTTTCCCAAGAAAACTGAAAGAAAAACAGGAGGGATGATGAATTGACCTGGAAGTGAAGCACGCAATGCTCAAAGTTGAGTTCAAGTTGGGAATGCAATGGAAGAGATGGCTGAATTTACAATGCTTTCTTCTAACATTTTTTTTCCCATCCACGCCCGGCTCTGAGATTTTCGGAGTCCAAAGCCGATAATCAACTAATAAATATCACTAGATCATTTAGGGTGTTTCACATATTTTCTTTTTGTTTTTTCATTCACCGAAAAATATTTTTGAAGGTAAAGGACAAGATTTGTGTCAAAATCACAAAAAATAAGTATTACATTACAACAACTAATAAGTATCACTTGATCATCGCTCTTCTTACATTTTTAGAAGCAAATAAATCAATCATACTTGCATAATCTAGTCTTTTTCCTTTTTGCAAATCCAGACGAATAATTTTTTTAAAAGTTATGATGAGCTGAGATCAAAATATTTTTTAAGATCAAAATAAGTACAAGAGCATCACCATCACTAAACAAAACACAAAACTTTTAAATTATGTGATGTGAACTATTAAATTTCTAATGTTATAATAGCGCAAGTAGCAAAAGATTAATTCTTCTTGATGATTTAGATTTGTATAAATATCAATATTATAATAGCAATTGAGCAAAAGACAAGACATATTTAATTAATTGAATACAAAAAAAGACCTACTTGTGTTGTGTTGCTACTCTGAATTCTTGATAAATTCGTTAGTACTCTGTTATGCCGCTTCTCTCAAATTTTTGGAAAAATTGAATTAAGAGTTAGGGTTAGAGATTAGATATGGAGAGAGAATGTGCCCTTTTAATTTTGAATGTTCCATTTAATTTTGTAATGAGTCAATTTATTTTAAGTTAGTTTGAGCATTTTTTAATTTTTTTAGACTTAAAACATACTTAATATATTACACTAAACTATAATAGGAGAGCCCCTTTTTTAGGTTAGGTCTATTTTGAGCGGTCCTAAGTAATAGCCTGGTGGGCCTATGCTCAGGGTAGGCTCTATCTCCATCTTACAACCATAAATGATATCCACATACATATTGTCAAATAATGGTATCAAGAGCATCAAGTTATATGTACCGGCACAATTAAATGTCACGATCATAAATTTTTTAAATCACCAACAATTACAACTAATAAGAGTTTTAGAAACTAAACATTTTTGTCCCAAAAGTGAAAATTTTCTTACAAAAAACATTTGGGGATCAATTCCTATTGTTCTAAGAATAGTTGCTAAATCATCGTCTTAAAAAGTCAAAAAAATGACTTTTAGTGACAATTTTGATAATATTCCTAATAAATGCACTTTTAGAGACAAAATAATTTGGTCACAAAAAAATTTATTCTTTGAGACCAAAATTTTGGTCCCAAAAAAATAGTTTTTCATCACTAAATATCCAATTCTATAGTTAAATATTCAATAATGACATTTTTGGCAACAAAAATATTTTGTTCTTAAAAAGTGATTTTTTGGGCTAAATTTTTGTCTTTAAAATCTTAATTTGTTGCAATGAATCACCAAAAAAAGAAAGAAAGTTTTAGCAACCAAACTGGTCATATCGATTGTGAATTACCCATAAATTGATACAGTATATGGGAACTAACTTGTATATATGCGTGATTTTCATTCCAACTAACATACTAGAATGTTCATTATCGAAAGAATAAAAAGCCAATATGCACAGTAGTGGTTTATTAACCAATAGTTCAATGCGTTGCTTGCCTAAAAAATGATCGATTCAGATTATTAAAATTGGTCTCAAAATGGGCTTTTAAGTTCAAATGTTTTCTCAAGTTGAGATAACAATTTCAAAGAAATTAAACCCTTATTTTTGAATGGCAGCTTATATATTGTGACTTGGATTGAATTTTTTTTTTTTTTTTGGAGGAGCGGAATAATATGGAACATCTAGAAACAAAAAGATTTATTCAAAAATATCCACAAATTCTTGTAAAGTCTAAAGAAATGAAGAAAAATAAAATAAAGGTTCAACCCGGCCAATTTCATTTCAAGTGAATTTTAATATTAGAATAGCGGATAAAATCATGATTTAATGGTCCAGTCCACTTGCATTTTCTTTTATTTGTTATGTACTATATTACATAAAAAATTAAATCATTTTCTACATGCATACATTACTTGCATGATATTACTTATAATACAACATTTGATTTTGTAAAAAGATATTTTTTTTTAAAATTAAAATTGATGTAATCATACCTAATATCTATGTCACAAGAAAGGTTAACTGAATTAACTATAATATCGAATAAAAATGATAAGCTTGTTTGGTGTAGGTTTTTTCCAATTGAAAGCTAATAATATGAAAAAAGTTAAAACACATTTCCCCTTTAAACATTAGGAACCAAAATGACACAAGGCTTATACTTCGGATATAAAAAATGTAAAGAGAAATTACAAATAAAAATCTTAGGATTTGACCATTGTAACAAAATAAATTTTTAATTTTGTTAATTTAAACTTTAAACTTATAATTTGTTTTCAATCTAAGTCATTTGTCTATTTTTGTTAAGTACAACTAACGAGAAAAAATATTGAGTCATTAAACTCAATGAAAAATGGTATTTTAGATATTTTATATACACCTACATTGAATTTAATGACTAAAATATCATTTTTTTTGTCAGTTTTACTTAACAGATATAGGCTAATGGTTTGAATTGAAAACAAATCAAAATATTAGGGTTTAAATTGATAAAATTAGAATTCATGATTTATTTTGTTATTAGGGCCAAACTCTAAGAATTTTTTTTTTAATTTTTCAAAAATGCAATTACCCTTTTAAACTATTTTTACCTCATAAATCATAAGTAGAAATTATATCACAATTTTTTTAAGACAAAAAAAAGAAAAAAAAAAAAAAGAAAAGAAAAGAAAAAAAAAGCAGCTTAAGCTACACCAAATAGGATATATTTGTTAATAAAACTTTAATATAAAATTTTACTTAAATTTTGCATTTCAAAAGGCAAGAAAAAATAATTTTAAATATTCACTTAGGTTATGTTTGGGAGGAGAGGTTTGTAAACAAAAAGCTACTATAAATTGTCATATCATTTTTTTAAAAAATACTTTTTGCGTATTTTTCTTTGTAAAAAAATAAAAAATTAAATAAAATAGTCAATTATAACAACAATGCTAAGGATACTAACACATTTACTAACACACTATATATTTTGATAAGATCAACTATCACTAGGTATGTGACCCATATCAACTTGTGCATGTATTAGTATGATTGTTAGTAATGTGTTAGTATCCAGGGACGGAATCAGGTTTTCATCACCGCATACGATATATAAATTATATATATATATATACATAAAAAAATTCAAATATCATATAAACAATCTCTAATAGGATGAAGAATTTTTTGGTAGAAAATAAAAAGAAAATGCAGGATAGAAGAAGAATGAAATATATATCGTTTATACTACGATGTCATTTTATTTATAAATAATATATATATATATATATATATAGAAGTGCTATGACAAATATAATTTTTCACAGAAATAGAAGGGTCATGATCTTTCATGGTCTTTTTCTAGTTCCATTTTTATTAAGAATAATGCTATATGCACCAATTGGTATACTAATTAGTGTACTAACAGATGATGTGGTATAATTTTAAAAGTTTTGGGTATTTGTAATTTGTATAATAATTAGAGTCATAATTTTAAAATAATAATATCATAATATATATTAGTATACTAATTGATATACCAATTGATATATATAGCACCGCCACCTTATTAATATCCTACCATTTTCTAAACGGGGCTTGGGAGGGGTTGGATGATGATGATGATGAAATTCAGCTGCACTCTGTGAAACAGATGGTCTAACGAAATCCTTATACTCGACTTCAAGCCAGACCAGAATAGACAGATTCATCCAGAGGAAATAGGATGGGGGTGCCTGTTGCGTAGCAGAGCAAAAATCAATTTATCTATTTATTTTTAATTATCTATACCCACATAATAGATGGTTAAGAAAAAGAATTTTTAGTTTAAGATTTGATATTAAGATTTTATAATAAAAAAATATATAATATTTTTATAATAGTTGAAATCTCTTAATATTTTTATAGGAAAATATCGGTACAAAGAAATTTGTCTTAGAGAAATTTAAAATTTCTCTGTGACGAGTTGAAA